>JABFEA020000050.1:4833106-4874834 GCA_019775915.2 Cyphomyrus plagiostoma | reverse complement strand
TTTTCAAATAACAGGAATAAGCTCTTCTTTTTACAGATTTTACTGTTACCCGAGGCTACTATGGAGGCCTGATTGCAACTATTTTGGTCTCACTTTCTGCACTCATTCTTCTGAATTTCTATACATGTAAATCAAGACGATCAAGTCCACAGAAGGTATGCATGAGCTAAATAATCATCTTTGGTTTGCTGCTCCTGTGAGACACCTTCACAGAACAACCGGTCATACTATTAAAAAAAAACACTAATATATGTTTGGATGTTGGCAGGATGACGTGGGCATGCAGGAACTGGAACACGTGCAGGAACTGGAACAGCAAGAATCATGAATGCAAACGTTACATTGTTTATGTCAGCGTGCCCAGGCCTGGATATGAACCCAGAGTGTCCCCTGTTAAGGGGTATATGAAGGCCTACTAGTCTCGCTACTTTGGCACCTGAAGAGTGAACCACGAAATGAATTTCTGGGAGCTTTTGATTATGGGCGACAATCTGAACGCTGGTTTTGGAACCCGAAAGCCTTTCTTACTGTAAGTGTGCGTGGAAACACAAACTGCCTGGATATCTTTCATACTTTCACCAGCACTGTCAATATCAATGTCAACAGAGTCAAATACAATAAAAATTTGAGTCGTAAATGGGGAGCAGGGGGGGAGATGACCAGCCGGTGCCAACGCTCCCTCCAATCACCAGGCAACCAGAAGGCAAGGAATGGGTCATACAAGGAAGATGACATGGTAGAACGGCGGACTGGAAGCATGGACATCATTGGTAGTGGCGACGTCACATGTTGCAGGGTGTGCTGGACGTCTTGATAGATTGAGGTCTCCAGGCAGCGCCCCTCAGGAGGAGTAGGGGAAATAAAATATGCAATTAGTCCAAGTAGGGGAGACTATAGGCAGTGCTAATTACATATAGAAACGCTAAGCGCTCCCATCACACTCTGGCACCAGATACCAAGTTCCCCAGCATCTAGAGCAACCAGCTGATAAAAATATAGGTGATCAAAAAGATTAAACATCGGAGATGTGGGAGGAGCTTTTTTGTGTGTGTTTGATAATTTAACTTTATAAATGTTGCTTTTTATAAATTTAGGTTTGCTTTACTTTTACTTCATGGTAGTCAATAGTTTTTATTGTTTGGTATTTATATGAAATGTTTTGTAAGTGACCACCCCTTGTGGAGGTGGACGGGCTCACCAGAGGTATCACATGTGCCTTCTTATGTGTTGGTAGTGTTTAATGACTTTAATAGTATTGATTTGTGTTTAGCTTGTGCTTTTTTGTAATTTTGATTTAAATAAAAACCACTATTTTTGATACTAAAAGCCGTGTTCCCGTGTCTTACCTTGAGGAATGTCACATACGGTGATACGGGGCGCTGGGGGGGGGTGAGCTCGTAGAGGTTGCAGGTTTTCCCTTTTCCCCTCGTACTTTTTGCCCCCAACCCCACCTTGGTGTCTCAGTGTTACAGAGTTAGAGGTCGCCTGCCACGACGTTCTCTTTGCTTGACATGTAGCTCAGTTAGGTGTCGTCTGCCTGCTTGGGCTCTCTCACCCCCTGAGAGATCCTGGTAATGTTGGGTTACTGCCTGAGCTGTGATGAATGAAACAGGCAAACAAATAATATCCAGAATATTTGGAGATGGTAGTGATGGCTAGCTGACTATGAAGAGGGATTATTTGAAAAGATAAGAACAGAGAATAGTGAACCATGAACATGAGTTTAAACATTTTTTCCTGTACTCGGGAAATTCTGAAACAAATTCATTCATTTCTAGTTTTTTGTCATTTTCTTCTCGTGCTAGAATGACTAAACTCTACTCGCATTGTTCTGCAAATTAACTTTGTTTCCTTTTAGACGGAGGCAAATCGGCTCCTCCCAGAATGAATCACATCTCATCATCTTCGCTGTGGCCAGTGAAGCTGTCACCAGCTCCCCAGCAGTGCACAAATCCACTGCTTGTATCTGCAGAATGGTGTTGGCTGGCTTCAGCACACCACGTACATGAACGAGGCTCTGTGTAAATTTCTTATGTTCTTAAGACAAGGGAGTTTGCAAATTACTGAAATTTAGCTTAGAAGTTACGATATTATAACATTCAGCCAGAAAATGACACGGACAACAGAATATGTAAGGAATATGTTTTTATCTATATAAATCAGACCATACATGTGTGCTTCCCACCGTGTTTAAGGTGGCAGAAATATACTGAGAGACAGAGAAGTGAGTGATGCGGTTACAAGGGTCATGGTGTGGTGAGAAAAACCAAAAGAGGAGAGTCTGAGCATCTGTCAAAACTCTCAAGCCTCCAGTACAGAAGTAAAAACATCATGTTCTTTTCTCACTTACATTACATTTACTCCTACATGGTAGTCAATATAAATATTCTTTGTCCCTAATAATAAACAAATACTTCTGAAAACCATTGTCTGTGAACACAGTTTGTCACTGCATCCACAAATTCAGGATGAAACTCTACCATGCAAAGAAGAAACCATATCTAAACATGATCCAGAAATGCCACTAACTGCTGTCTGATAGCTAGTTTATTCTACTTTTTTTTTTTTAACAGATTTCTAATGTACAAACGATTTAAATCTTGCCCCAGGAATGTACAAAGTTACTACTACTGTAGTAACAAAAGGACAGTGACAGTTTTGGCTCTTACTGCTGCTGTATAACGCCATAGCAACATGTCCACAGATGTTGGACGGTATAGTGTGTGCGACCGATTTAATGAGCCACAAATGAGAAGTAGTGTTTAAACAGGATAAAACTACAACTTTCCATTCTGTTAATAAAGGGCGCAGACATCTTGGATTCTGAACTCGGTGAGTCGGGATCCTCTGTGCTGTCCGAGATATTTCTCGGAGCGCGCATGTCGTCACTTCCGGCTTCAAAACTCGGAATCCGAGTTCTGAGGGCAAATGGAATGCATGATAATAGTGAAGTAGGCATTTGGCTGAACAGCATCCAGACCTGTTAAAATCTTATATACCTGGAACATGTCCCCCCTTAGTCTCAATTTCTCGAGTCTGAACAGATTCAGCTCAGCTAACCTCTCCTCATAAGACCTCATTCTTGTAGGCCCACGCTGAACCCTTCCCAAGGCAGCAATGTCCTTTTTGAGGTAAGGATACCAACCACACCAATACGGAGCTGTAAAACGCTCGGAGTTCCGGATTGGGAACTCCTCCCTTTCGCGTTCACGCGCATTCTCGGTATTCTCTATTTTAACCATATTTAATTCACAAGGTTTAAAACGAACAGTTTAAACTAAATTTAAGGTTTCTCAAGGCAACCACTTAAGTATAACGCGAATTATTAGTTTTATCTATCACGTTATTTTATCATCTGTAATGTCGAACAGTTAAGCTACAGGTTGATGGCTTAGAAAGCACATGATCCGAAAAGCGTGATTTTATTGGTCTGTCACAATTGAGGGCGTGGCAAGCATTAGGGTCAAAGAACGTCCCTCGGAAATCACAGCATAAGGCGAATGACATGTGCTTCTGATTGTAATTATATTAAGGTTGTAAATCTGTTATAAAAATTAATTTCATCTAATTGTTATATAATTATATTTATGATACACTACTGCAATAAGTTAAACATTTTAAATTGACAAAATACTATTTAAGTTATTTTACAGTTGTCCCACCATCCTAATTAGGGAAAGTGGGACAATTTTATAGGCTCTCCCAAGAAGAGAGTAAGTATATATTTGACAGGATGGATTCCCAACTCTTAAATATATCAAATAAGTATACATAATATATAGAAAATAACATTTATTTATTTATGAAATGGGAAAAAATCGCTAACTCAAAATTTAAAAAAATATTTCAGTGTATGATGGCACCAAAGCAGAAAGGTGCAGAAAAGAACATTAGAAAGGTGAAGGAGCAGAAACAGCTTGATGCATGCAGCGAGGAAAGGAGGGCAGGAGCAAAGACTTCAAGTCACTGGAGCAGGAAAGGCAGACGCCAAAGCTAAGACCTTTAGCACGGGCCTGGAATGTGCCGAAATCTACAGTTCGGCGCAGAGTGAAGGGCACAGTTCATGGCCATGAGCAATCAGTAGGGAGAAATCCTCAGTTTACAAAGAGGGGAGAAGACAAGCTGGCAAACCTAATCAAAACCTTGTAAAAAGGGGGGTTTCCAGTAAGAAAGCCAGATATACAGAAGTTGGCTTTTGAATATGCGACAGCAAATGGCATCCAGGGCCTTTCGAAAGGAAAGGCTGGACATTACTGGTTTGAAGGCTTCATGAAAAGAAATCCCAGCCTCAGAATGAGGAAGCCTGAAGCTCTTTCTTCAGCTAGAGCTGCATGTTTCAATCCCACAGTCGTTCAGCAGTGGTTTGCAAACTATGAGGAGCTGTTGTGTGAGTTGGAGATTGAGGATGTGCCATCTGGAATTGTGAAGACACTGGGCTCCGGGATCACGTTATCTCACCCAAGGTCATTTCAGAGGTAGGGACCCCCCCGTTACCAAATAACAGGGAGTCAGAGGGGTGAGACAACCACTGTTCTGGCCAGTCTAAATGCTGCAGCACAGTGTACCCCCCTTAATAATCTTTAAAGGGAAACAGCTCAGGGCTGAGTGGCTGCTTGCTCCAAACAATTGTATGGTGAAAATGTCTGACAATGGTTGGATAAACTCTGAGCTGCTCTTGGAGCAGGGCAGACAGTTTGATGCCAAAGGATAACCTTCAACCACATGTGCTACTGCTTGATGGACACAGCAGCCATGTCTGCTCATGTTAATGAAGAACTCCAGTGTGCATGTAGTATATTTTCCACATCAATATCATGTAGGTAGACAGAGTCAAAAATTAACCCATGTGAAACCTGGTCCAACAATTCCTGAAGGGTATCAGTGGTACCATGCAAGTCAAAAGGAAGAACGGTAGAGTGGAAAAGGTCCCATAGCATCCAACGTCGTCCATTTTTGAGACCAACAAGTCAAAGCAATCTGCCAGTAGCTCTTTGTGAGGGCTATGGTGGTCAGGTATTGTGTCTTTCCAAGGTGCCCAGCAAGGTCACTTATACAGTGAGCAGGATAAAAGTCAAATTTGGAGACTGAATTAAGATACTGGAAGTAAGTATAGAACCCTACGGTGCCATATTCCTTCAGCACCAAAGATGCTAAATGGCAGCACTAGCTCTTAGGAAGCCTGACGATTCCCAGTTTTGTAGGTAACGCGTATTAATATGTTACCCTACTGAGGCATGATGAGCTGTTTTGCCTTTGTGTGAAACGTATTTTTTTAAATTATCGTCAGAAAGTTCCACCTTGGAACCATGAGACCATGACACATTTTGCCACATCGTTTTAGGTGATTGAATGTGTGTTTCAGTAAATATGTGCTTGGATGTTTTTTTATGGCGAGAAATACATAACCATACCCCACAGCCCAGACATGTAAAGGGTAGGGGAGATAAGTTTTCATTTTACATTAATTTTTTAAGGGATGTCCTATTCTTAGTGGAGCCACCAGGGGGCTCCAGTTTCACCACGTTTCTCAAACATCTCCGAAAGACCTGAAGTGCTCTGACTCTTTCAGGGTTTTCCTGTCCTCATTCTTCATAAGGGATGTGACATCACAGTTACATTTCATAGGGAGCCGATCCTGAGTGAGTAATAGCATCTAAGAATGGAAATGGGCATTCGAGAGATTGGGGCCTTTCAGTCAGTTATAGAATAGCTTCTCATTTGGAATCTTCCTAATGCCTTGTGTAAATACAGTTACAGATGTCATTATTCTTTATTGTTGATTTTATTACTATTTATTCTTATTTATTTTCATTCTCTTTTTAAACCATTTTTCTTTTAATAACATACTTCCCTTTTGATTGCAGTATATAACTCTATAACTTCTCACACTGATTTCACACCCAGCCTTCAGACGCTTCAGACGCTTCAGACGCCAAACATAATCTCCATCCCGCCACACACCCATACTTTAGCCCGTGCAATAATCCTGCTGGTATTCGGATGTGCAATATTCATCTGGTAATTTACCTGTATTACTACACTTAACAGTATTTATTCTATTTATATATATTGTATTTCTGTTTCTCATGTATATATCGTGGTGTATATGGCGCAGAGTCTCTTTTATAATTTTATTTCAGTTTCGTATACTTATATCTGAAATTTTTTGTCTTGTGTCTCTGTGTGACCGTTTAGTAGTAACATGAGAAATTTCCTCTGGGATCAATAAAGTTATTCTGATTCTGGTATGAAACAGATTGACAAGCTTATGCTAGCGCTGAATATCACTATCGCTATTGGTATCAGGACACCAACCTTTGTATTACTTGGTATGAGATCAGAAAGACAATTGTCCATCCCATCCATCCATCCATCCATTTTCTAAACCGCTTATCCTACTGGGTTGCGGGGGGTCCGGAGCCTATCCCGGAAGCACTGGGCACGAGGCAGGGCCAAACGGACTAAATTATGAGAGTAAGGCTTAGTGAATTCTTTTGCAGTAACCACCATAGGCCACCAGGTGGGTCTGTTTTACCTCTGTAATTTTCAGGAGCATTACTGGAAAGTACCACAGATTTTACATGTTACTTACTGATCAGTGCTATTCAGGCTCGGCGCCATGGGGGGTCATTTGTGGGCCACCCCTCTCCCCCAAATGAGCCAATGTGGCACCAAAAATCCACCCCCCAACCCCACTGTCTGTTACTCAATTTTATTTTTTAATAAAGGTATTCACTATTTAACAAATAAGCCTCTCCGTGAAAATCCTGGGCCCATCCAGTTTGTTCTGACTTTGACACTGACACTGTCCTGGATAAGTGAAATTTTAGTATTTATTTCTGTTTGTAGGTTATTATCTCATTATTGCTGTCTGTGTTTTTAAAAAATATGATTTCACATTTTTATTTTTTAATAATTATGAACTTTTATCTGTAACCCAGGTTTTGCCATGAATTTAGCCCTAGCTGCTTACACTGTGTACTCAGGTGTAATTAGCTAACTAACCACTGATCTCTATGTAACGTAGCATGCAGGTGCTGTAACCTCAGTTCCACAGGTGCTTATGTGTTAGAAAATGCCTGCATGTGTGTTTCTTTAGTGCCCGGACCCTCATGTCATGGAGTCCATCTACTGCTGTATGTCGTATTTTTTGTACTTTTGATAAATAAACTTTGATTTGATTTTCTGTCTAGAGCGTTTCTGTCTGGTGCTGTCTTTTAGGTAAATGTTGCATAACACTTACTGCAATCCTGCTTAATAAGTATGATGGATGGATGAATGGAGGGAGGGAGAGATGGATGGATGGATGGATGGATAGATGGACGCCTAACACTATTTGCCTGAAGCCTCCATTATTGGAACTTCTGTAATATAACAATTAGTTTATCATTAAAATGAAATTTTACCAAAAAAAAAAGTGTAATTTTACTGTTTCGTGTTATAAAGTCGGCCCTTCTACATAGGGGGCACCGGCCCCCCACGTTCTGGAAAAATCACTAAAACTTTGTGGTCTCCTAGGTGACTGAAGTAAACATGCATGTCGATAGGAGAAAAGCCAAAAGACATGAGATACACAAGATTACTGCGAGGTCACTGCAAGACATTGCGAGAGTGACGTCTTCCAACCAGCACTGTACATATATTTTATGCATCTACCAGGTGCTGCAGTTTTTGTATGTCATCTACGGCTTTTGGAAAAACTCTCAAAAACTCCCAAAATTTCCCATTTAATTTCTTATGCTGCGGCTATATCGAAACTGATGGGCCAAGTTGCAGTGCAGAAGGCTCGACGGTGTGTTGGCTTTACTGACCACAACACCTCAACGTCCTTTCTTTAATAAGGGAGGGGTTTAAACCTCCAGCATCAGTGAAGGAGGCTTAACTCCTGTAAGGGTCTCCCACTGGGACTCTATGCTGCCCCCCTGTGGTGACCCTGGGGGCCACCGCTTCACTAAGGTTTCCAGCGATGAATGCTTGCTATCTGGAACGGGGGTCCAGGGGAAAGAGTGGCAGCATGTAATTGAAATACATTCCTATAAATCCAATACATTAACCTGTCTGGTAAGGTCAAACATAAGGTATTCTAAAACATTTAAAAATATGCTGTTAAATATGTTGGAGTCTGTAGGACTATGTAGGATTATATATACTGTACAGCAGAGGTGGAGAATCCAGGTCCAGAGAGTACAAATCCAGACTGGGATTTTGTTTCAACCTACACAGTATATAACTATCCTTTGAACATGAAGAATACTCTTCCCTCCTTGGCCATACATCGCCTCTGCCCCAGCTGTATACACTCTGTGGACAGGTCGGCCCCCCAGCCAGGGCTGTGATGGGCTCCCCCAAGAGTAAATTGTTCCAGGGGCCACGCTAGAGAGGTCAGGCAGCAAACACCTACAGGCCTCTCAACAGGGGACCTAGCTGTGTGAAGAGAAGCACCATTAGGGATGTACTGCTGAGAGGTGGGGATGCCATTTGTCACTTGGGTACAGGGAGCTGCCACTCAGAGAGCTGGACAGGGACGGGCTTCTCGGACTTGGGGAGATTCACTGTTACAGAATGAGGAGGTACGGTGGAATAGATCCTAGGCAAGATGGAGGCTGCTCTCCTCCCTGCTGGGAATATTAAATACCAGGATGGAATATTAATATTAGAACATCAAGGAAATAATGTGATGTACATTCACATTAAATCACAAAGACCTCGTCAAAGTCTCTGAAGAAGTTTGGTTTTTAATACTGCAGATATTGCTACAGAACTCAGATCTGAGGATGGCTGATATGAGGAAACCGGTGAGCGGGATAAGCTTATGGCAGATGGGTGGAGAGATTGATGGATGATGAGATCTGCATATGACTTTGGTGCCTGAGTTTTCTCTGGTTTTATCCCTGTGTTACAACATCTGCATGCACAAAGATGGCAGACCTGACCTTGGGGTCTCCAGCCAGGTGAGATGAAAAGGAAAACAGATCCTGGATGTTTATTTGTCTCGTCGTTACCAGTTCACACGTTGTTACACGATGCAAGCTCTTTGTGCAGCTATCTAAGAACAACAGCAGACACCGTGTGTGTGTGTCTGTCTGTTTGTTCGTGTCTGTTTGTGTGTGTGTGACTGTGGGTTTGTATAGATCACATTTGAGGACCAAATTGTCCCCAAAGTGTAGTAAAACCTGAAATCTTTGGAGGTCCCCATTTGGATAACCTCAGTTTTATAAAAATCTGTGAATGCAATCAAAAAAGTAAAAATGCCAAGTCTTGTATTTAGGTTGGTTACTTATGGTTAAGGTTAGGGATGGGTAGGGGTTAGGGGTGCTGTGATTGGGATTTTGTTTTACAATTTACAATTTGTTTTAAAATTTACAGTAGATAGGAAGACCAGCTTGTGTGTGTGTGTGTCTGTGTGTGTGCATGTCTGTGTGTGTGTGTGTGTGTGTGTGTGTGTGTGCCTGGCATGGCTTCCTGGATAGAAGCCCAGTTGTCTTCAGGTTGGTTAAAGCTGCTGGTAATTTCCTCATTTGGCAGGAAAATCAGTAATTAAAAGCCACTTGAGCTAAAACGCTGTTGGGAATCACACTTGTGCTGTTCAGTCTGCTGTCTGTACTGCGCAGTGGTGATGCTCAGTCTGCTGTCTGTACTGCACACTGGTGATGTTCAGTCTGCTGTCTGTACTGCGCACTGGTGATGTTCGGTCTGCTGTCTGTACTGCACACTGGTGATGTTCGGTGATGTTTCTGCTTTCTATACTCCACACTTATGCAGACATATGAAGTCTTTCACTGGCACATTGAAAATGACACGAGCCGCTGAGCTGATAGACAAAGACGCTGTGATCCCTCTCCCCCGGCAAACACGGGCCTGACCTCCACATGCAGCTCAGCTGATTGTCAGCTGACATTGAAACATCCTTCACCTTCGCATGTGTGTGTCTTCTCTTTTCAGTTTGTATTTGTATACACATACATATACCCTTGACGATAAGAGCAAGAATGAACACAACAGTGTAAATATTTGAGGAACGTGCCGCCATGTACCCTGTCCAAAAGTTGCACAAAACCCAGTGAGATTCTGGAGAACATCAGCCAGCTATACCCAGGAGAGCAGCACGGCATCGGTATCTACATACGTCTATCAACACAGGCCAGTGAAACTCCACGTGGGGTGGCCTCCATAAACCTTTAATATTTATGGAAAAGTATGCAAATGAAGACCCAGAGCATCAGAAAAAAGGTCTGTGAAAATGAACAAAGAACTCCTGCTGTGTGATGAGCCTTGGACAGCTGGAGAAGCAACATCAGGAGGGACAAAGAGATGAAGAACACTGAAGATAGATAACCCCAGTGACGGGAGGGAGATAGATACCCCCAGTGACGGCAGGGAGATTGATACCCCCAGTGACGGGAGGGAGATAGATACCCCCAGTGACGGCAGGGAGATAGATACCCCCAGTGACAGGAGGGAGATAGATACCCCCAGTGACGGCAGGGAGATAGATACCCCCAGTGATGGGAGGCAGATAGATACCCCCAGTGACGGGAGGGAGATAGATACCCCCAGTGACGGGAGGGAGATAGATACCCCCAGTGACGGCAGGGAGATAGATACCCCCAGTGACGGCAGGGAGATAGATACCCCCAGTGACGGGAGGGAGATAGATACCCCCAGTGGCAGGAGGGAGATAGATACCCCTAGTGACGGGAGGGAGATAGATACCCCCAGTGAGACTGTGAGCCAGTGAGACTGGGATGAGGAGCCAGTGAGACCAGGATGAGGAGCCAGTGAGACTGGGATGAGGGACCAGTGAGACTGGGATGAGGAGCCAGTGAGACCGGCATGAGGAGCCAGTGAGACCGGGATGAGGAGCCAGTGGCCGGCAGTGCGCATGCGACCTGCCTCTAAATAATTAATCTGTGCTCTTCTTGTCTTCTCGCCGACAGAGAGAGAGAGCTCTTGTAACCTGGCAACGCACCATGGTTTCCACGGGCTGCAGAGATTGGGAATCCCTCTCCAAGCGGGGGGTGGAATGGCTCTGTCAGCTCAACCCCCCCAGGTCAGCCAGCACAGGGCTGTCGTCCAGATACACTGGCTGTCACTGTATAATTCAGTGACTCTGCCTGAAGCTCACCAGTCCAGATCCCCGGACTGGGCCGTCCAAGCAAGCAAAATCATTCTAACAGTTTAATAAATATCCTCCCCTGTGTGCTGGAACAGACCGTGGTATTAGTCAAAAAATAGCTGCACGACGCTCATGAAGAAAGTGGCCCTTAAAAGGGAGATAAGCTTTATTAACCCACTTTATTAACATACACAGTTTTATTAGCAGCTAGCCCCGTGGCCTGTGTACTGCTTGAATTATTAATGTCCTTCCATGAGGAACAGAGCTATGTCTCTGAAGAAGGGCTCTTTCATTTATAACAAGGGCCACTCTGGGACGCAGCTCCACAGGCTGGGGCTCCGGGTTCGATAATTATACCAGATGGAGCGGCAGGCTCTCGTCCCGTGCCTTGGGTTCACACACCAAACCTTCCCAGATGCGGCAGGAGTGACGAGCTGCACTGTGCAGCCTCCACCTTCCTGCTTTTATCTCCATGCTGATTGTTTGTTTGCTTGTTTGTTTGCCAATGGTTACATTCGGAGTGTAAAATGACATGTGCTTAGAGATCATAACCTGGGATAGAGTTAATGTCCCTTTCTCCATTGCACACAAGGGCAGGATCTTGACAGAAAGATATTCTCAGAGCTTTGACTGCTTTTCCCACCTAGGAGACAGTATTCGTCTCTGCTGCCTGAGCCTCTGGTTCTGAGACTGGGCAGGTTGTGCGTCTTGGGTCCGGATCCACGCGATGTAACGCCGATGGTCTCACCTTTCTATGGTTTAAGCTTGTCCGGTTGTTTCCCAGTCTCCCAGCAAACACTAACCCCCTGATATAAAGGACCGTATCCCTGAGCGACGGGACAGTCACAGTGTGATGCCTCACGGCCTCCAGCCAATCACAGCACAGCCACAGTGTGAAACAGGATTGGCGTGGCCACGCCCACTCCGCTAGCACCCGGTTTCATCATTTCATCCAATTTCTGACAGGGTAAGAGAGATTTCCTCCCCAGCTTAGTGGTGGGGGAGCGGAGTATTATTTTAAATCACGTTTCTCCTTCAGAGATTAAAAAAAAAAAAAAAAAACGAATCGTGTGTCTTTGTTCCACAGCAATTTGCATCTGAATAGACTCTGATTGAACTGTGACAGCTAAGAAGGTCAGGACACCTTGACAGGTCTTCGTGAGAGAATGTCCCTGGTGATTACACACTCGTCTGGGATTCACGCTCAGCCAGCGTGCACGGACATTCTCCGAATGCTGCCTGGCTCATTCCCGCATTAAAGCCCCCCCTTCGACGTGCTGTCTGTCTGCCGCCCATATACGCCGGTTGTGGTTTTTGGTGCAGGTTGCAGGTAGCGCATGTACAGGTATTTAAAATGGATAAGCCTGATGTGGTGACCCTGTGACGGGTACTGGGACGGGTTTTAGTTTGGGTACCTGGGTTACGGGAATGGGACAATGGCGCCGACGCCATGGAGCTGGAAGACATGACGGCAGAGACAGACAAAAGGGAGAGAAAGGTGGTGAACTGGGTGCGATTACTCAGGTTATGGTGGTGACCACAGGCATATCGTTGGGGGCTTTTCTGATACCGGTCCTGAAACGCTGGTGCCTATATGGTACCGGTACCGGACAAAAAATAATACAAAGCGAAGGTCTTTTATCTTTCTATTGGAAATTTAATTTCATATTGAATACATTAACTTGACACCTTAAATATATAAATGTAAAATAAATTTGACAATTGTTTTTAAGCATTCCCCCCCCCCACCGCCCGCCGTGTTTGAATTCTTTTGAATGAAATACAGTCACATTTTAGACCATTTTCAGGCATTTTAACTGTGATTTTAACAAGGAAGCTACTAGCTAATGATAGGCATCTGCTGACATCAGAGCAAGTGTAATATTATCTTGCGGAGGAATGTGTGCTGCAGTTGATGCTTCTGTTGCCAGAGTGCTAGAGGGCAAATATTTCAATCAACAGCTCAGGCATTTAAGTGGCACCGAAATCTGCGCTGCGGTGTGGTCTGGTTGGTACTGATCGTATAGGAACCGGGGCCATACTGGTTTGAGGACTCAGCCCTGCTCATCTTATAGATGAACCGCAGAGCCTTTAAGGGGCCGAAACCTCCGTCTCCTGGAAATGCGCTTTAATGTGGAAATGAGCGGCGAGGACTCCCCAGCACCTGTGGGATGGGGGCAGCCAGCCATCCGCCCTGGCGTCCGGCCCAGCATCACTCTGCATGGGCTTCCCTCACAACGCCATGGAAACGTCTGCCAGCCTCCCAGGGGCTGTAACCATCTCAATTAACACTGCATCTAGCTCGCATTAGCTTATTAGCATAGGGGCACCCTGGGGACTTTCAGCGTGTGTGTTTGTGTAACACAAGCTGCTTGGGCACAGTTTGAGTGCCAGGATTTGAGGGTGAGCATGTTGGCCTAATACACGAGTATATGTTCGATCGTATGCTCAGGTATGTGCTCAGGTATATGCTAAGCCAGTGTTTCCCAATCCGCTCCTCGAAAACCCACGGCCGGTCCACGTTTTTGTTCCCTCCGAGCTCACTGTTAGTCCACATTTTTTCTTCCGGTAGGGAGCTAGGAGGGAGGAAAAATGTGGACCGTCTCTGAGTCCCCAAGGACTGGATTGGGAAGCACTGTGCTGGGGTAAATTCTGTCTGCATGACTGACACTGCCTGTGCACGTGGCTCAGTCTATCGAACCCCCACACACAGGAGAACTTTGACCTGGACAAGGGGAGCAGATGTGATGTAGGAAGTTGCGAGGTGGGGGCTGGGAGTGATAGCTGCCCTTGAGTCAACAGAGGTGCAACACTGCATCTTAAAGTCAGTCACTGCAGTGTAGATGAACAGCTAAAATGACAGCCGGGGTAAAGAGGCCTAAGGACAGCAGGGCAGGGGTAGATGGGGCAGGCAGAGAAGGGGCAAGGACCCCCCCAAACCTGGCCACATGATGACTAGAGAATGATGCACATTCTCAGGACACCACAGGGTTCAAACACCACCGATTACTCTCAGGATTTTAATTCCGCTTCAAGGTTTCTGTCCCCTAAACTGCTCAAGTAAGAACTACGCAAACCTCTGGTCATCTTCCCACCAAAGGTTACTGGGAATTCCTACCTGTGACGGGAGACGTGATGGGAGACTGAAAGCACGTTAATGGGAAGCAGGAGCTCATCACACAAAGGAGTTGGCGGAGAAGCCACGGAGTAGCACACAAGCCATTCATCATAAACAGATAAGCATCTGAAATATTTAATCACCAGGGAACATTTGGAACAGTTATTTGCTGTAAGCATGGAAAACTAATTAACTAAACATATCTTCCTGTCACATAATTACTTCTAATTGTACTGGTGTAATTAGCTAATTTGATGACCATTCCTGAGGTGCAGAGACAGGTCGAGTGATTATAAAAAGGAAGTTTGGGAAAAGGATGTATTTTTATGATGACCTCTAACTTTAAATATGTGGGCGACTATTTGTGGGCATGCAGTTTTCAGCTTAATGGTCAGGAAATGGGAAAATCTCAACCCCAGTTTCTGGGAAATAAATGATCAGTCGTCACATAATGACATCGGAAATGGGAACAGAGATAGAGAGACAGAGATGCTTCCAGTGTTATGGGTTTAATTTCCACCATAATAAAAGTAGCACTGAGGCCAAACACACTGCCGCACTGCGTCATGGTGCCATACGCACTAATATAGTGTATCTTGGTTCAGGACCCCCGTTGCTGAGCAGCATGCGTCCCACCTCGGAGCAGGATGGGTTCCATGCCCCCTCAGCCCCCCGCTGGCAAGGGGGACATCATTGGCTGAATCGCTAACAGGCCATCTGTCACAATACTGCCATTAATTACACTGAATGAAGGTGTGTTGATGGGGAGCCCCTGGCAGGCGGTGGGACGGACAGCCCCTAGAGGCGGGGTTCCATCCCTCTTTGTGTGCCTCAGGACCCCACCTGAGCAGGATGGCAGACCGGTGTGAAATCTCGTGCTACCTCACGGTTTACTGCATTGCCCAGACACACAAGCAGGTGATTGTGGACAGTCTAGTTTGTCCTGGAGCACAGTCTGATTCTCCTCCCCGACCATCCCAGTGGGGACTTGGTCACATGACCTGCATGCCCCGAGTGTCACATGACCAGCAAACCATCTTTACTAAGTACTGGCAGCGCAGGCCCTAGTGTGAAGGCTGAGAGTATCCCAGACTGCGGACACCTCAGACTGGATCTGACTGTACTCGGGTACGTTTACGCTCTGCTTAATATGTGATATAATCAGCCTGTCCAGAGGAATTAATATCGCAGCAAGATCTGGCCGTCGTACTCAGCGTGAGATGCATCCTACTGCGCTCAGTCAGGTTACTGAGAGTCAGCTGATCCCCCCAATCAGTTACTTTAGGCTAATAAACACGTCGTCGGAGCGAGAACACAAGACGGCGAGAGAGAATCTGCTGCGATGCTGCTGGGGCTGAATCAGAGCCACGGCCCGTAGAGGATCGTTTGTAATGAGAGTCACAGCAGCGCAGCACGAGTCTAAAGACAGCGAACAGAATGTGACGCTCAGCAGACTTTGGTCAAATGACATCAGACGGAGAAGCCGAGCATCAGGTTCTCTTGGCTCGTCTCAGACATTGTGTCTCTCCATATTGATTGGGGCGACCAGGTACTCCATGTCATCCCGGACACCTTCAGCTACTTCAGGTTTTACAAACTACCTTAAAACCGAAAGGCTCCTCTGCTCGGCTAAATAGTTCAGCTCTTCTTGTGCTTTAACTGGTTCGTTTCCTTGACTGAAAGACTCATCCAGTGGTTTCACATTAGCATTAGTGACACGTGCATGATTATAGGAGACTGACCAATCGGCACGCAGCAAGAACTCAGTACTTAAGTGAAATCCAGGTCCTTTTAATTGAAACGATAGGTTACGAATCCTGTCCTAGATCAGAGTGTCCTCCCTGACGTGTATTATCTGGTCACCCTACTATTGTTCAGCCGGTCACTCTGCTGCTTCTGATCGGGGACAGAAAAGGCGAGACAAGGCTCACTGTCTTCAGGGCTGGACTGGAAGGTCAGATCTCAAGTTCAGTCAGGCTCCTCCTTTCAAGGCCAGTGGGTCATAAGGTGACGGCCGCCCTGAGGCTCGGCTCCTTGAGAGAAAAAGGTGAAAGGGGAAGTAGTGAAAACACCAGCCCTCAATTCCATCCCAAAAATCAGGCCCCTGAAATGCATCCAGCAGCTTATGCCGCCAGTTTAATGTCTCGCTGCTGTGTTTTACATCATCTGTAGAGGATGATTAGGATAATGGTTCTGGGGATTTGCTGTTTGCCAAAACCCACATTCTGTGGACAAACACCAGCAAGCCCGATCCATCCAGGACATTTACAGGAATTACAGTAATCAGCAAACAAAAACAGATGCTCCATAATAACCCATCTGCAGAGTTCCATATTTCTTCATATTATTTACTCTGCCTTTTGAATTTGAATCTGGTAATTATATCAGAAGAAATGTGTATGTTTTTGAAATAAAACGTTTGCTGCTCTGTGGACAATGGACTGACGCTGGCAGTACAATAAATAATCTGTATTCATACATTTAAATAAATTCCCCCTAAATAACTTGATTGCTTGGCCCGTGTGTAAGGAATCGGAATGAGATATTTCCCTGCGCAGCCTCGCCCGGGGTCCTTTACCTTGTGCTTATGCCCTGAGCGAGGTGTTGCGGGAGGATGGACCCCCTCCGCAACGGTAGCCCGCCGGAGACCCGCCTCACTGAGCCGCGACGCCTCCCTCCGTATTAATGCGGCACCTGACGCCGTGCGGGGTGCTGTGAGGGAGTCGCGCTTCGCGCTGGGTGTTTTATAGCCGGATAGCGGTGGTTGTTGGCATTAAGGCACAGGCTGGATGGTATATTTATATTTATACACAGGCTGTGTGTCATTAGCTCTCGCTGGCTCTCCGTTACCGGACCAGGTCCCGTCTTTACGATGAAGGCATTGACTCCGGCGCGGCCCCCTGGCGTCTCCGACGCCTGCGAAGCGCTGCCCCCGGCTTGGGGGGACGCGACGCACCGGCTCAGCGGCAACATGAGCGGCTGCTATAGCCGGCTGCGGCGCCTGGTGCCCACCATCCCGCCGGGCAGGAGGCTCAGCCGCGTGGAGATCCTGCAGCACGTCATCGACTACATCCTGGAGCTGCAGAGCGCGCTGGAGACGCACCGGGCGATGCTGCGCCGACGCCGGGGGACCCCCGCGACCCCCCGGACCCCGCTGACGGCGCTCAACCTCGGGCAGGTGAGCCTCTGTACCAGGGTTACAGGTGCACGGTATCTGCATCCCTCCGTCTAACCGGCTATCCTTGTCTTTGGCTGCGGGGGAAATGTCTTTATGAGATGGGAAAATGGGTTTTCACGTTGTTAAGCAGTTAAGGCTTCCTCTGCATTCCCACAATAACGTTTTTATTTTATTTAAAAGCGCCATTTCTGTGCTTTAGTGTGCAAGGTGGTGTAAGGTGGTGCGAGCCGTGCAGGGTCCTGTGTGCACGGAGCCCTGGCGCTTGTTGGAGGCGCCGCCGCTGCTGCTGCATGGGCTTCTCTCGCTTTTTGTTAATTCTCCTCTGTCGGTTTCCCCCCGACTAATGTTCCCCATGTTACTGTTTTCAGTTTCCGGCTGCATCCATAGCCCAGAAGCAGGAAGAGGCAGCTTCTTGTACCCCAAGCGCGGGAGAATGGTGAGGGCCGCATACAAATGATTAAAAACATCAAGCTGAACAAGTCATGAGGTTTTTCACCTTTGATCCTAATAGACAGCGTGTATACTTGGACTTTGCTCTGTAATGTTCACCCTTTCTTAAGGTGGGCTTCATCTGGGTGTCATTTGCTGGCCCCGGTCAGCAGATGGCGCCCTCCTCACTTGCCCCCGGTCACTAGTCCAGAGCGGCCCATAGAGGCTTTTAAAGGGGAGGGGGTTTATTTGGTTTATATCAGCTGTTTATATGTGATCGTTCCTCTGTCACAGGTGTCCTGAAAGCTGATCAGGAGTTTTGAAATGTCACGAGACTTGGTGACAGAGCGCGGCCTGGTGGTCTGGGCAAGTAAAATGGAACCAGATGACGAGTTTGACTCAAGCCAAACATATGACCAAAACCTATGTCGCGGGACCGGGGGGTGGGGTGGGGGGGCTCCACTTTGAAGATGTGCTGGATAATTTCATGGGCATTTAACCGATAACAAAGGATCCCTTTAAGAGACGAAGGTAACACTGACAGCTTTATCGGAGGACACCGTTCGCTGACTTGTTTAAAACAGGTGAGGCTCACTGTGTTCCCTCGTGTGAGAGACGCAGACCACCGACTACCGTATGGCTGCCGTGGGTTTCCCGCCGTTTTGCGTGTGGGTTTCCTGCCGTTTTGCGTGTCAGTACGCATCGTCCGAAACAATCGAACCCAAAAAAGCACATCTCAAGAGCATCACCTGCTTTCTCAGAGCAGGTCAAACTATCAGCTTTAAATGTCACCTGGTCCAAAGTTTCCAATTCTTACTGCACATCCTTTTTCCCCTGTATTTTTGGGAGGGGGATGTGTGTCTTTTACAGGGTTTATACTCTCTGTTTTTTTGCTATTTCACACTGTGACGTTTGCCGTGAGTTATAACAGCAAGTTGTACATAGTCGACATGTTAATATTGTTTATGTTACGGTACATACATGTTCAACTGACTGCTGTCGTTTTGATAGCCGTGTTAAGCTCACATGCTCTATATTGTGCCATTTTTTTCTGTTCATCACTCTGCTATATTTTGCAAATAAAACCATGTCGTCTTCATTGTGGTGTTTATATTGTGTGTTTATTAGTCACGTCTGTGTTCATTTTAAGCAGCGATATTCATGGAAAGGGGACAAGTTTAAAAAGTGTCCGTATCTCGCCGGAGAGAAGCGTCTGCCTGTTAACCTTGCAGTATGATGATGAAGAGGAACATGAAGATGACTGCTTAACCTGAACTGTGCACTTTGCAGAATGCTGTCCGCGGTGCCCGTAAACACGTCAAGCTTGCGTCTTTACAGGAAGCCTTGATTAAGCCCAAGCAGGTCCCCCTACTTTGCTCCAACATGAATCCAGCGCGTATCAAATGATATTAATCAGGAGAGGACGCTTGGTACTTTCGGGGTGTTACCGGGTCCTCTAGAGGATGTGTAAAGATGATTTATAAAGAACACAGTTTGGTCGTCTTGGGATATTTTTAGCTGGTGATTTGTAGTCTTCTGTGTGTGTAAGTGAGGAGGTTTTCGCTTAAGGCTGTAAGCATGTTAGGATCCGTGTTAATGAACTGATCTCTGGGGCTTTGCTGTCACCCATCCGCTCATTTGACTTACTATTGCAGAGAAACCCCCTACAGATCGGCGGCCTTGTTCGCTCTCTGGTCGCGTGCTTGACTGGCTGGGGTGGGAGATGGGGCGGAGCCAAACCGGTGGGCGGGGCAGATTGACAGAGGCGAGAGGCTCCTCCAGCAGGAAGGCGTTTGATAAATGAGCGAATCAGGAACTTCCTGCTGGAAAGTCCGAAATGCACTAACACAGTGGGCATTATTGACTATTGCTTGAGTGCATTTCAGTATTTTGCCTGTTAAGGCATTCGCTCGTGTGGAATTCGCGTGTTTCCCCGTTTTCGTGAAGACGATGGGCCTGACGATGGGCAAGAACAAATCTGCAGTACCTGGCTGCTAGATGCTGCCGAGGCCTATCTCTGGTCCACGGTCGTGCTTCAGACATAAAACGCAACCTTTGTCTACCTGCTTCCACCTTCTGGTCACGCTGTTCCTCGTCTTACAGGTGTCAGTTCTGCTCCCTGTCTCCAGATGGTGGCTCAGCACCTAACAGGTGACGCGTCCCTGATGAAGGCAAATCCGCTTGTTGGGGTCTTTATCCTGTAACCTTAACACCGCGTTCATACGCCACGTGTCAGGCACCAGCTGCACACCCAGCCTTAGAACCAGTCCCATATTCGTCAGGTCTCTGTTACTCGCCTGCGCCCCCTATAGGGCTGGCCCCAAACTGCTGTCAGTGGACTCATTATTTGTGCAGTTGGTCAGTGTGCTGTGCAGTGAGCTTCGATGGCTGTTAGGGTCACCCGGGCAGAGCTTCAGGGGCAGAGAGTGAAGCAGGCAGTCACAGGGAGACCACGTGCGGCCTCGCTGCTGCGTTATTGGCCAGGTCATTATCTCCGGGTTTTCTTGCCGTGTGGTCTGGGAAACACTGATGTCTACAGAAATGCGGACGAGATGCAAATTAATTTATGTGACTCAACCCAGATAAATGGTGGAAAATTAATGAATGAGTGAATGAATCAATGATTGATGATGATGCTTCTCTACTTGAAGTTCCATTTTCCTTCATGATTTAAATGTCATTTTATAGTATTTCCTGAAATCTTTTCCTAAGATTGAATATTACTGCAGTGGTGTTTGCTTTCTCCATGTACAGTGTTTTCTCTCTCTCTCTCTCTCTTTCTCTCTCTCTCTCTCTCTCTCTCTCTCTATTTCCCTCTTTCTCTCTGCCAAGTTAACCCTCTTTCTGTGTACGTCATTCTTTCACAGCTTGATCGCGTAGAACCTCCACAGGAGCGAAAAGTGACTCTTTGTGTGGAATCTGTGCATTGCCTGATCCAGCAGGGGGCGCTCATGAGCCTCTCAGCTGGCAGAGTTTGGTCTGTTTAGCTGTTTCATATTCGAATAGCAGCAGTTCCAATTGCCCTTTAGATGCTTCCTGTTAGTTTGACACAGGCGGCAGAGTGCCTTTCCACCATGACATCCTTCCTTCCATTCAGTTCCCACCCTTCTAACGAAGACTGAACACAGAATGCAAATAAATCTCATCTCAGTGACGCTCTTTGGCCCTTGTGGCCTTTCTGGTTTTGGGTTGGAGACCCTGTATCACTTTCCGCTGATGATTAAACACAAGCCGGCCGTTTTGTCCCACAATAAAGGATTTCAGGTTAACATTCCTGGAGGTTTTCCTTCTGATATGTAGCTGTGTGGCTGGAGAGTAAATCCCTTCATGCTGCTGTTATTCTCCTTTAGCTTCTGCTGCGGTGATTAATTAGCGGCGTTTTCTGTGGCACAGGTGTGGGAGCCTGAATCTGGTACCTCCTTCATCTGCACAATAACCTCTTGAGGCCGTCCAGAGGCTGAAATTACACCCCTGCCCCACGCCAGCCCCCCCAGGCCTCAGGTGTCAGTGCATGGCACAGTGTAAACAGCCAGAGCAGGTGCCCGCCTCTGTGTACACAGCAATTAGGCTGTAATATCCCCGCCAGCTGGTTGGGGCCCGACCGCCAGAACGACGGGCAGGAGCAGGAGTAATAGCTGGGGGTCCATAGCTAAGACTCACCCCCCCCCCCTTTTCTACAAGGATGAGGACAACAGCCACCTGACAGACGCACAGGGTCCCCGCCAGCTCGGGAAACAAAGGATTTTCATCACCTCGACAACAAGGCCACATCAGACTGGAGAAAGATCCCTGATTTCACCAGCTGCTGACGATCAGGGTCAAATAAGGGGGAGGGTGAGCGGCTGATGTGGGTCCGACACGCCGCAGAGCCCGGCAGCCAGGTCATGGTGTCCCTCACCTCTCCCCTGTACCACCGCGGGACCTGGAAGTGTAACGGATATGAGGCACCTGCATCACCTCAGGCCACACGAACATTCAACAAAAGAGCAAAGGGACAGTAACCCTCCTGTCTCTGGTTACAAGGTCAGAGCAGGGCTTCAGGTGGCCATGAGCGCGTTGTGGGACGGCAAGAGAACTGAGCTGCAGGGACACTTGGCTGTGTAGAGCGGGAGGCGGGCCTGGGTATTTAGGGAGAGTACTTAAGTGCAGTGCAGCAAATCAGAGAGCTTCTCCTGGAAAACGTGAGGTCTGATTGGCCGGGATGAAGCCTTGTCTCCTGAAGTACACATAGAGGATGTTCAATCAGTTAGTTTGCAAATATTGTTTCAGTCATATTTATGATGCAAAATGGTAAATTGTTATTGGAAATGTAGATTTAGTGTAGTGCAAAGGAACGGTAATTCAGTGAGATTATTCATGATTTTCAACTCAACTCCTCATCTTTCCCGTTTTTGACACTCTACCCCCCCCCCCCCCTTCCATTTTGGGGTGAACTGCTGACTGAATGTACTGCACTCTCTGGGTTCTAACTTAGTAAAAAGGTAGAGAAACACTGGACATTTTGGCCGCCTGCTTCCGGGCCGAATCTCGCTGTTCTCCTGCGTTCCTGGTGGCAGGATAGTTGGGCGACAGCAGAGGCGGCAGCCAGGTGGCAAGGTTCTGACTAACATTATCATCATTAACATCCTCACTGCAGAGCAAAACGCTCCAGCATCTTGTGCAAAATAATGGCCAGCAATTTGCCCCGGGCTAATTCAGGCTATAAAATAAGGCAGATGTCAGGCTGAAAGGATGCAAACTAGGCCGTCATCATATGGTTTTGAAGGCTTCAGTTTTACAGTCATTTTCCACCCTGCACTTTGGAAGCGCAGTCATTAATCTCGGTGACTCTGTATCACAATGACACAGTGTGACTGAATGTGCTCTTCAAGAAAACAGTCCCTTTATGTGAATTTCAAAGACAAAAATACTTTAGTTAGTGTAGTAAGACACAGACATATATGCATGCCCACAATTGTCCATTTACATAATACCATTTTTAATAACGCAATATTTTGAGAAATTATAGAAAGCAGTGTTCTGCTGCCACCTGCTGGACACAAAGAGCATTTGGTGGTCAGGTTTGTCTTCCGCTCTGTTTAGACGGGTTACGGTTAAATTGCTTCGCAATGCTGTGTTTAGTCTTAGCACCGCTTTGTCTAAAACTTGATGCATGTTTGTAAAAGATATTCGTCGGAGAATTTTCCTCTGTATGTATAAATCTGTTTAAAAAAACAATTCAGTGCATTCTTATAAGTACGACAAGTTCAGGAAGACGGGGAATGAATTCATTGTGTCTTGTAAATAACATTCACTTTTTAGATAGAAAGGGCAAATTTTATTTTGTCTGAATTTTTACATTGTTTAGTGTCTCTTATATAAAAATGCCCTCCATCTACCAAACACCTAAAATTAGTGCAATTTCATGCATTTCGAGCCAGAATACACAACGATGACGTAGTGTTTTGTTTGGAAAACTTTCAGGGTGGGTTTCCAGATACTTGTCAGTGACTGAGTGGTAATTCGCGGTTTTATTCTGCAGACACCAAGAAAGACTAACACCAACTAACAAGATAATAAATGGACATTATAAT
This sequence comes from Cyphomyrus plagiostoma, assembly GCA_019775915.2. Taxonomy (NCBI): domain Eukaryota; kingdom Metazoa; phylum Chordata; class Actinopteri; order Osteoglossiformes; family Mormyridae; genus Cyphomyrus; species Cyphomyrus plagiostoma. The sequence goes on along the minus strand of JABFEA020000050.1, from coordinate 4,851,420 downwards.
TACTGATTCACTTTAAAATAAAATGTAGTTTTACTTAAATGTTTCAGATTTCTAAATATAAGTTCTTTTTCTAAGTTCTTGTAATTTGAATTCCGTTATGCAAATGCCACTCAAAACGTGTCATGTGAAAAGCAAACATTTGTCGTCCCATGCTGTTAAAACTCGTTAACACATGACGAAGTCTGCTTTTTGCTGTCCAGTTATTCACTGGTTGCCATCTCCAGTACTCCTCCTCACGTCTTATAGAGTATTTTATAACATCCAACAAAAAAAGCTCTGCTAAGTTGTGCTACGTAAGTAGAAGGAATTCCACTGCAGTACCTCAAAAATTCAACATCTGCGTCCCTCAGCTATTCATATGAGTCCCAACCTCAACCTGGGTATGAACTGGGCCCTCTGAGATGTAGGTTTGAAGCCCCAGTGACTCATAAGAAGCAGAACTGTGAATTATTTGTTTATCCAGACAAGTGTCTGGACACTGTGCTGGGCTCAGAACTTCACCATCACACATTTCCTGGGTGCGTTCAGCACCCTAACTGGCTGTGTCACCATAACACCTTATTCACAGGATTGCTCTGTGTGCAGATCTACTCGAAATGTCCTCCTGCACTTCAGGGCAAAGCTTCTCGCCACCAAAGGCAAGGAAAGGTTTCAAACAACCTTTGTGAAAACTCTCAGGTACACGTTTCTCTGTCTGAGCATATAAGAAAAGTCACTAAGGAGCTTTTGCCTCATGATTCATGGCTTTAGTAAGTCTGATTTACACAGCTGCTTGCACATTGAGGATCAGGTGAAACGGGCACATTGTTGCAGCGTCGAAGGGCAGAAACGGCATGACGAGGGTCATGTGACACCATGCCCAGCAAGCCTCACTTTCCAGGGCTCCCGCAGTCCTTAGCCGGCATTAGCTAGTCCACGAGCAGTGCTAATCGGGGCTCATTAGTATGGCCCTGCTCACACACCCTGAGAGGGAACATCTTTGATCCTTGTAAACACCGAATCACGTTCTGAGACACGTTAATCCGAGCATGCACACCAGCTCGGGGGCAAACACAGGGATTTGTTATGAAGGAAAATGGTCTTCTCGATCATCAGGTTCATCACATTTTCAAAGCACTTTGGGCTAAAGGCCCAGTGGTGGAATTTCAGAGTCAGTTCTGTCTGGACTCGAGTAAGTGAAAATAAGAAGTGATTGAGCAGCTCACTGGAGGCTGGAACAGAGCCCCTTGAATGAAAAAGCAGTGCAGCATGATGCTCCCCAGTTTGTTTTGTTGCCACTTCACTCATCTGTCTAGCCGGACAGATAGTCCTGTGCATTTCAGTTGCTTTCAGGTCAATTGAATGTCAAGGAGACTACAAATCTGAGGAAATGTACATGTCCTACCAGGACCATTTTGTCAACCATCCATCCATCCTCTTATCCTGATCAGAGTTGGTCACAGGGGACCCTGAAGCTCATCCCAGGCAGCACAAGACAGGGCTGCACTCTAGATGATGTAAATCAGAGATGAGGGCTAACCCCCCTGCATGCCTTTGGAGGGCAGGTGGAAATCCTCAGACAGCTTTCAAAGCCCCACCCCATGTGGCAGGACACGACAGCGCCATCCACTGAGCCACTGTGGCACAATCCACCAGAGCATTTTTTGTTGGTGACTGTATGTATAAGATTTCAGCTGGAGTCTAATGTAAACTGACACAGACAGCAGCTCAGCTGCCCTGCGGTAAAGTGAGCCCACAGAGTGTGCCATGTGAGCCCCAGTGATTGGTGTTAAGTTTTACCTGACTCATCCCACAGCCTATCAGCTCCCCTCTAAGTACAGGCTCCTCCTCCAAAATTCCCAGCATGCTTCAGGTCTGAGCAGCTCCACCTGCTTGGGCCCTAATCCTTCAGGATTACCCCACCCACGACGCATTCTCCTGGGGTCAGTACGATGCCTCATGGCTTGCTAGCCTGCTTTCCACGGCAACTTTCCCGCCATCGCAGAGATCAAGGAAAACTGATCGTTTCTTTCTATGTCGAGTCGCAGGCAAGGGTCCAGGATCTGCAAAGGATAGACGGAGCTATGTGGGCAGGATGACATTTTCCTGTCCAGTCAGCAGCATTCCATTGTCGTGGCACAAATGTTTCAAGCCACTTATCAAAATGTAACACTGAATTACTCTCTCAATTAAATTTTACAGGGCAGCAATATGGAGAAAGCTTTGCACCCCCAGTTGTGAGATTCCTCCTGGGGTGGGCACTGTAGATAAAGCTATATGCTTTTTTTACCGCAGTAATGGACGTGTGGAACAAGTTAGAAGGTTCCTCAGTAACTCACCTTCAGGGGCCCAACATGTCTGCTGACCAAAGACTTGCTTCCAAAAATAAACCATGAATAAACTTTCACCACATTTTTAATATACTCCAGACGTATTTCTCACTGCCATTATGTTGCTATTTTGGCTTTTTTTTTCTTTGATTGGACCATCCGGTGTCTTTAGCCCATTTCCTAGAACATTCTGTACACTTTGAAGTTGGAACTCAACAGCTGTGAAGCAGAGAGGAGACAGCAGCACCATGGGTGTGGGGAAGGACATGCCGCACCATGTAGACATCAGGGCACAGAGCAATGGAGCTGCAGAGCTAGCAGGGACCCATAACCTGTGACTGAAATAGCCTCCTGACTGCCACATGGAGGCAGAGCAGTTAGATAATAGATAATCTGCAAGATCCTTTAGTTGTCCTTTGCCTTAACCATGCCAGTAACTATCTTCAGTAAAGCTGTCATTACCTAATGATAGGAGACCAGGCACAGAGCAGTTTATTTAAAAAGGGCTCAGGAGTTGAACAAGTTGAAGAGAGCTGGGCAGCTGGAGTCATACAGTGTTCAATTCCCAAGCCACAAAATGAAAGCTGTGTCTTTGTTTACAGGCCACGCCTTAAAATTGCTGAAACAGCCACAGAACTTCTGTGTCTCATAAATGCTAACCCAAACCCTAAATGCTAACTCTATATGCTACCCAAAACCATAAATGCTAACCCTGTATGCTAACCCAAACCCTAAATGCTAACTCTATATGCTAACCCAAACCCTAAATGCTAACCCTATATGCTAACCCTGTATGCTAACCCAAACCCTAAATGCTAACCCTATATGCTAACCCAAACCCTAAATGCTAACCCTATATGCTAACCCAAACCCTAAATGTTAACTCTGTATGCTAACCCAAACCCAAAATGCTAACCTTGTATTCTAACCAAAACCCTAAATGCTAACCCTGTATGGTAACCCAAACCCTTAATGCTAACTCTGTATGCTAACCCAAACACTAAATACTAACCCTAAATGCTAGCCATATATGCTAACCTAAACATTAAATGCTAACCCTACATGCTAACCCAAACTCTAAAGGCTAACCCTAAAATGCTAACCATAACCCGAGGTGACTGTCACAGAGCTGAGATGCCCCTGCATTCCTGGAATGCTTCACTACTGGATGAGGACCCCATGGCTGTGCCGGTCACCACGCCGCTTTCAACATGCTATCTGTCCCCTTTCCCCCACTACATGGTACTCAAATGAAGCCAAACAAAACCCCAGGAAGCCACCACATGTTCACAGGACGAGGAAGATGGGCAGTGTTTGGATATTAAAATCCTTTGGTATGTTTCCCATTTTCCTATCTTGGATGAAAATGTCAGAACCATGTTTCATACACCTGTGTTATTGTCCACATGGCTCGCCTTCTTATATTTATGGTCAGTTATGAAAAATAATAATTCCTGCTGTAAACAACACCTGTCATACTTGTTTCTGTTTCTGTTATAGGACCGATTATGGGACCTGTTATGTGCATGTGTCCTGTACTTCAGAAGAACTACAATCTAACTGGGACCTTTCATTTTCAAGTTGAATCAGCTACATTGGTAAATTAGACATTGAGCTGACTTTCAGGTGAAAAGAATGGTTTCTGAAGGTGGTTAGATAAATTAGAGCTAACGATGGGATCTCGTTTGTCTAATCCTTTAAAAGAGTGCATGCCTCCCAGTGTTACATGAGACATCTGTCCACAGTTCATGCACTGCAGTACACGTGTCTTGGTTTGAGTCTTGCGTCTGTTAGGCTCTTGAGTAAAGCCCTTAACTCTGAAATCAATGGCTGGTCCTGTGCTCTGACCCCAGACTTTAGTCAGCTGAATCTTTGTGTGTCATACTGAAGTATATGAAATATGTAAAAATCAAAGAATCTCAATGTACTTGTACAAATAAAAGTATGTTATATATGTATTATTTTTTTAGTCAGTTATAAATCGTATATTTGTTCTCATTATCGATATAGGAATGGTACAAACAACAAATCTGTGTCTTTAAGCTCAGACTCCGTCAAAAAGCCTGATACATGACCGGTCAAAATCATTTCAGCACGGTGCCCTTGTTGCCGTAGCAACGCGGACTGGCCCCGCCCACGTGACGCAGCGTCGTGACGCAGAGGGGGCGCGGTCTTGGCGCCGAGCTGAAGGCTCCGGGAAACCTGGTGAAGTTTGGAGTTGGGTCTGCCGCTTCTTCTCTGTCTGTTCTTTCCGCTTCGCCTGCCGCCCCGAGTAGCTCCCACCACTGTTTGCTGGGGAAAGTGCTCGGTTATGGACTTTTAGCGGCTGGCTGTGAACTCAATAAGTAAGGTGAGGAGTTTAAATCTTCTTTACGGGGAAATTTCGATTGGTGCCCTGACAGGGGACCGGGGGTCGGACGCTGCGCTGCCGCTGTAACCGGGGACCGGGGGGATCAGACGGTGCACCGCTATTCGGTGAGGCTTCGGGCTTCGACGGTTTTGTTTTAACGTCACTTTGGAACCGATGTCAGAGCACCGGGCTGAGACGGGGAGCGTCGCGTATGAGTTTGAGGTGTGAGAGCCGCCGGAGTCTCGTCTTTGCAGCCCCTCGGACTGTCACACACAGGGAGTTCCATTAGATGTGAACCGTGAGATCAAGAAGAAGCAACAGGCGGGTGTCGGCAGCCGCGGAGCAGCAGGGCCAGCCTGGCCGAAGGACACCCCGAGCAGGGTCGTGAGAAGCTGCCCGCTTGTCTGCTCCCACGTCTTGCCGAAGTTATTCATCCAGTTCGGCGCCGTATTCCCAGGCGACATGTGTCATTTTTCATTATCTGCGTGCTCTGAGGCAGCAAAAGTGGGAGCTTAATGGTTAGTGTTTATTTCCAGATATATTTAACTGTTTAAAGTGAATGGTAATTTTACTTTAAAAGGTCCACGTCCTCCTTATGTGATGTTTGAGTCTGATTAACATGAGACCTGTCATTGAGGTATTATGCCAGATGAGCTGAGGTATCTGACTGAAAGGAAAGTTCAAACCTGGTATAAACACAGAAACAGGGGAAGTGAATGACCAGCAGTTTTGAGGAAACAGGAAGTAAGGATGCTCGCAGAATGAGCTGATCTGAATGTCCACCCTGCTCACTCGTCACTTTGGAGAGCTCAGAACTGCTCTGGACCCTGGGCGGGGCTGAGGATTGTATTTTGTGTTTATTCGGGAGGTGGGGGGCAGCATATAATCTCTGAAAACATGCGGAGCCTTTCAGATGACTTCTGTCCTAGAGTTGCACGAAATAGAGAGACCGTGTTCTCCCAGTGGTCTCGTGTGCAGGATCTAGTGGGACGGGCGAGGACTCTGGAGTGATCGGCGTGTGACTCTCAAACCAGAGCCATAAAACGTGATCTCAGATGTCAGCACGCGCGTGTCGTGCCAGCCCCGTGCGTAAATAACAAGAGGAGCACTCTGTGTACAGCGAACGGTTTGATTGCCATCTGATAAAGCCTGCTAGTTTTGCCCGAGCGTGCTGTGCAGATCTTACCGGAAGCTCCGCGAAGCGGTGACTCTTGCAGTTGTCGATGTTGATGATGCTGCTGGATTTTCACACCGCCCTGATCTCCGGATTACCGGCTTTGTGAGAGGCGCTGAGCCATTTGAGGGTAATGATCCGTGGAGTCACACCGCGTCCTGCACCAGAAAGACTAGGCATGTGTAGAAGCGGGAGATCTTTCCACTGGGAGTCTTTCAACAACAGACCGTACGGAGTGGCCATGAGGCTCCCTATTCTAAACCGAACCTCATGTTTTGTTCTTGTTTGTCCGGAGGGCTGGTTTATCTCCCACCTACTTTCCAGGGTTCCAGTGGTTTGATCCTTAATCAGAATCTCACAGATCTTTATTTGCCAAGTATATTAATATAACATAATAACGTATTATATTATATATAAAAAATATCAGTTTTGCGGGTGTTCTCTGGTGAGGAAATACAACATGCAAGCCAATTTCAAGATAATTTACAAGAATGCACACATGAAATTTTACGTGTACTTTTTACACTAGACTGTATCATCAGTCAGAAGCGGAATGGTATGCAATAGAGAGATGATAGATTAGATTACATAGAGAATATTAGTGAGCAGGGTTGATGCAAGGAAGAGTTATAAGATATCAGCTGACTAAAGTCTGTTGTTAGCAGAACAGTCACTGTTGGTGAGGGACACTGCAGTGTAACAGAAACTGTCCCTGAATCTGCTGGTTTTGGTTTTGATAGCTCCAGGTCTCCTGCCAGAGGGTAGAGGGTGGGAGAGGTCAACTCTTATTATTATTATTATTATTAAATTCACAGTGGGATTTCTCATTAGTTGATTGACATAAAACATAACGGAGTTCATTTCTACAGATAAACATTAAAAGACGAACCATACCAAACAGTTCTCCCTCTGTCAGCGTTGCTGCTTGTGGTGTGTGGCTAGTGGGCTGAGCCTCCGTACCTGTGATCAGACAGGCGCTGATTCGAGCCCAGCCTTGGCACATGTGTGGGTCCCTGAGCATCGGCCCCTAAGCACCAGTTCCCTGGGCACGGCAGGGAGTGGCTGCCCTTCGTGGCTAGTTTCCCCATGGGGGTCTGTAAAGTATCAATAATTATAATAATAATTACTATTCTTATGTCGTCTGTTTCTGAGCAAACTGGGTAACTGATTTAGGCTGTTCAGATGTTTGTTGATGTCACCCTCATGAAGTCCCACATTTGCCCAGCTCATTACAAACCCTTTAAAGGTCCATTTGAGGTCCTTCATCACACAGCAACTGATCTCATATTTGGAGCTCTAGTGTTTGGTGTGGTAAAGATTAAGGCCATAGGACCACTGATCCTGTATCCTGGAGCGAAAGTCCACCTTCAGGTTGCAGATCTGATCTGACCCCTTAGCCTGAGAAGCTAAAGGGCTAACAAGTGCGAAAGGTGTCAACATTGATGGTACACGAGTGCCCTAATCCTTCTTTGGCAGGCACATCCTCGCTGTGCGGAGTTAGAGAATGTCATCTCGTAACCCAGCCATGTTTACTAACTAGGCAGGGAGGTTTAGCAGATGCTGCTGAATGTTAAAGGTTTTTATATTCTTTCATTCAGGTTTCCGGCAATGCCTGGAAGCTAATGATGAAAGGTTTATTTCCAGCCATTTCCCTGAGAGGTGCACCAATCCGGTATTTGGGATCAGTATTGACGCCGATCCATAGCTAATTAGCTGGATTGATTATCGGCCATATGTGACTGACCCATGGTCACGTAGCCTTCAGCAGTCTGTAAAAAGATTGCCCCTATTTTTTTATTAAATCACAATCAAGTGGCAATCAAGCTGAACGCTAATGTCACTCAATCTATTTGGCATGTCAGACATGTTTGCAGCCTAGAAGTATATTACACTTGAAACGGCAACTAGTAGCATGACAGTTTCCAGTCTTTGTAACAGTTTGGAGAGGTGGGAGTAGAGTTCAGCGGAATATCCCACTAAACAAAGCGCATGAAATTGTGTGTAATCTGAAAAAAGCGATGGATGATTTGGGAGTCGCTGGCTTGGGCTGTTTTGCACACTCGCTACAGCTTGTAATGCATGAGGGGCTGCTGTCGCAGTGAGGAGTAAGGGATGCTGCTGCCAGTGGGAGAAAAATCGTGGGGCATTTTAAGCATTTGTCTCTAGTGTATACTCACTTGGAAGATATTCAAATTGAACTGCAAATGTCTCAAAAACGTTTAAAACATGATATACAAGTGAGGTGGAACAGTACATTATGTATCTTTTAGTAGCCTAATTAACAAAGCTGTTTTAGCTTTTATTTTCTCATTTGTATTTACTAGTTTAAACAGAGTTCTGGTGTGGGATTGATATTCATATCTGCCGATACCCTCAATTCAGGTATCGGGATCATATATGCACTGGAAACGTGGGATTGGTGCACCTCTAATTTCAGTTTGTTAGCATAAAGTTGCCTGTATATACAGTAGCATGATCTTCTGCTATATTCTTTCTGATGTTTAGTAACACAGAGACTCAAAGGAGAAGCTACAGCATAAATCGCATTCAGTTGCTGCTGCTTTTTCGTCATGGTATCTCATCAAGGGCATTTGCTTCTGATAAACGCGGGATCAGCTCGACCTGAAATGCTTAGGGCGCAGATACCGCCTTCTGTCACTCTGAAGTGCGTGAGCCCCAGTAATTGCAGTAGAGTTACTTAAACAGTATATAGTTCATTACTATAAGGGAGCAATGGGTTAGTTAGGCAACTGCTGAAGTACCTTTGTGGATTTGACTGTCTGCCTCTGTTCTTGACTGGACTTATCAACGTCTCCGGAGGTGGTGTTGCAGTCTTCTGCCCACTGAAGAGGGTCGTATGTAGCAACTCCTCGCTTTCTTATGTAACGGCATCATCGCTTTGAGAGTCGTTTCAGTAAGAGCCTTAGGGTTAATTGAAAAGAATGGACAGTTCCTAAGGGGGGCTAGAAATAACCCAGCCTCCAATCCTCCTTCCCAGCCAGCTGCTGTTAGCTTAGTAGTACCTGCTGTAAGCCCTTGAGTCTGTACGACTTTTTTGGACTTATAAAATGATCTTCACTGAAGAAGTAAGATGCAAGAGAAACATGAATGTGAAATTCTGTAAAATGAAAATAATCCGGCCATTTGTGTCCAGGGTTTAGAAGAGTTACTATTATATGTTGCTTGTTGTACAGTATGCATTGTGCATGTCTCTGCAGGATTGTACTTCTATTATTCTATTACCCTTCTATTATTGTTCCTGGTATTTGCTGGCTTCCGACTGTCCCTAATGGCTCCTGGGGTGAATCTCAATATGTGTGCTTGTTTTCCCATGTTCCTGTTTTACCTCATCTTCCATTGCCAAAGACCTGTTCTAATACTAAGAATACAAGTACATGAGGACATTAAAAATCCCCGGATGCTGGTCTTGTTCCGCCCCAGATATCAAGGATACGTCGTTCGCATCCTCGCCAGACGAGACCAATCCCATGATTCCTTGCGCCCCAAGTTCATTCTTGGAAGGAAAGTTTGCAAAATCGGTCTTGCCAAAACCTCAAGTATCTTTGCGTTCTTGGTATTGAGATTCACCACTGGTCTCCACTGGTTCATGGTTCCTGCTGGTTTCTGAGTCTCTAATGGTGTCTGGTCTCCACTAACTCATGGTTCCTTTTGGGTTCTGGCAGTCGTTGATGGCTCCAGCACTTCCCTGGCTCATGGTTCCCGCTTGTTCCTGGTGTCTGTAATTGCTCCTGGTCTCCACTGATTGATGGTTTCACCTGGCTTCCAGTGGTCTCTCTTGGCCCATGTTCCGCACAACAGAGTGGCAGTACCAAATAACATTTGAATTAACTTTTAATAGACAGGATTTTAATTAAGGCACGATGTCTAATGAATCTCATTGTTTTGAATCATGGTTCCCCCTTTGCATTTAATGCCTCTCTGTGTAAACATTACACAGAACTATGATGAACAGTATTTTATCTGCATAATGTTTACAGTTTATCTTTGTGATAATAGCCAGCTTGTAGAAATGTTAGCATGTAGCTAAAACTCAGAAATTGCTGCAGTTGATAAAACAGACAGGTGCAGGTCCTTTTGATGTTCGGAGCATGAGTAAATCTCCATAATCAAGCACGCCTCTCACATTACTCCATTTATAGTAGCTACATACTAGGGGTTTCACTCTTATACTGTTTGTGATGGTTAGACCCTGTTTTATTTATATACTGCCATATGGTGATTATATCTTAGAGGCAGGGCTGTTGCAATCATGTAATTTTAGTTGACAATTAATTATCATGCAACTAATTGCGATTAACGATTTAATTGTCTTTTTCTGTTCATTTTATAACACTATCAGACTAGAATTAGCCTAATCATAGTTTAATATTACATACACAACTTGACTGAACGTTGAATATTTTAACATAAATTTCATTTCCCTTTTAGGCTTTGTAAACAAAAAAAATATAGAGGCCTGATATGACATTAACAAACAAGACGTTAAATGCTTAGAGATAAACCGTTATCCGGCTGAGCAAGAAATCCGGCTTTGTGAAACATGACACTGACCACTTGGGTTAATGATTTTGTTGACTAAAAAAATCAATTTTCTTTACTTGAGATTTTAAGTTTTTTCGTTCTTGTCGTTCATTTCGTCCAGATCGCTCACAAACAGCCCGTAAAATGAACCCGAAGTAGTGAAAAGAAATGCTAACGGGATCAGGCTGGGTCACGAAAGTGTTGTGAAATGAAGTGGTACAAATCGGCCACCATGGTAAAATTTGCTGAGACGTGTAATGTTGCGCATGTGAAGACGTGCGAGATACAAATGGGGGATGTGGTATGCATGGGTTCGGTTTCACATCGAGATTTTGATATTAAATGAGTGCCAGTTAAACAATACATGGTAGAAAACGATGTGAAGACTGATCGCAGGCAGTTTTTACGACAATTACGTGATAATTGTCACCTACTGATTTCCTTCTTTTACCGCTTATGGTGACTGGATACAGAAGGTTAAAGTTTTATTCTTTTTTTTTTAATGTTTACAACCTGAAGGTTACAAATGTAGCTACCACATTTAGGAAATTCAATAGCTGAAAAGTTGCTCTAAATGTCACGATGCATGTAAAAATCATTATTTACATGTTTGGTTTGAAGTTAAATATCAAATCCACACAGGAAATGTCTCTTATCATGATGACTTCATTTTCTTCCTTTTCTGATGTAATGAAACATGGGTACAATGAGGGCTGCATGAACACTACGCAAAATAAATGAATTATGGAATGAGGATGCAGATGTGTAATTCCTATTGATAGTGTTATCAGAAAAAGTGTTTGGGTTTGCAGCACCTTAAAGAGCCAGCAGGAAAGAAAACCCTGACATTTCTTAGAAAGACCTTTTGTCTGCATTTCTATTTCTGGCTTGGAATCTGCACTGGAGGTCACGGTGTTGAGATTCTGAATTCTCGCCACCCAAATTCACTCGACTCCACTGGCTGAAGTGAAGTTCGCCTCCTACCCCCGATTTCAGAGCTGTGGTTAAGCTAACAAATAAAAAAAGGCAGCATGAGTTGGGTACTGTCTGTAGAAAAATGCCTTGGCATTCAAGGAAAGCCTCTAGTCGTTGCATCTTTATGTGAATCAGTTCACTGTAGTTATGGCTCCTGAGGGCACCGCTTTTTATAATCAGTCCTGGGTTCAACCCCCCCTCTGGGCTCAGTCGTCACGCCTTCCGGAGGACTGAGAAGGATGCTTGATGACACCCTCCGTGATGGGAAGGAGCCGGAAGGCTTTCACGAGCAGCTGTCTCTTCGTGTGCATCATGCTGGATATTCTGGGCTCTGACCGACGTGGAAGACCAGGACCCAGCGGGTCCTCCAGCCCACGCCCAGTGCGTCAGCCTGATCAGCATTAATCACAGCTGTAGACTTGCATCCAAGGTCTCGTTCTATTCACATTTTCGATCATCTGAATTTAGGAACGTTATCTTCAAACGGTGTACTCTAATGAGTGTTACAACAATACCGCTAAACTATTCCCCGTTATTTCTACGGCCCATCAGAAAAGCAGATGGCTCTGAAGGTCTTACTGTCTTATTCTCCATTGTATATTTGCCACTAGAGACAAAAGGTGCCCATTAAACGAGTCAACAGCTGATAAGAATTTCCCTGGAATCGTTACCGAAGCTTAAATTCTCTTCTTTCAATGGGAAGTCACAGGTGGCCTTACTGTGATTTCCTGTGTGAAACCTAACACTGGTGGCTCCTTTTGGAATCGGGTCATTGTGGGCGATGGCTGAGAACTTTAATGTGCATGCATGCTGATCCGGGATGAACTGCCCTGCTTGTAGTTTCAGGATGGGGGGGGGGGGTCCTTATTGTAGCTGTGAAAAGCCAGTGTGCCGGATGTGAGGGAAGTATGATCCAGCCGAGCGGCAAGTGAAGCCGCCAGGACCCGGTGTGTCGTGGTGGAGCAGAACGGCGGCACGCTACGGTTTAGTCTCGCAAACTAAGCCAGGCTCTCTTCCCTCTAGCTTCTCCCCACCCAGGCCCTTCAGCCAAAACTTGACCGCGCAACATGGGCAAACAGAACAGCAAGATCCGCCCGGAGCTGATGCAGGACCTGCTGGAGAGCACGGACTTCAGCGAGTACGAGATCCAGGAGTGGTACAAGGGCTTCCTGCGGGACTGCCCCAGCGGCGCGCTCTCCATGGAGGAGTTCAAGAAGATCTACGGCAACTTCTTCCCCTACGGCGACGCCTCCAAGTTCGCCGAGCACGTCTTCCGCACCTTCGACGCCAACGGCGACGGCACCATCGACTTCCGGGAGTTCATCATCGCGCTGAGCGTGACGTCGCGCGGCAGGCTGGAGCAGAAGCTCAAGTGGGCCTTCAGCATGTACGACCTGGACGGCAACGGCTACATCAGCAGGGCCGAGATGCTGGAGATCGTGCAGGTTTGTACCCTCTACCCGCTTCTCGCATACCCTGCATGCCTGGTGCCCGGCAGATGTAAATGTTGAGCAGGGACATGGGTCAGTCACTCATTGTTTAGATTGTTTTTTCTAGTACATGCACTTGTAAGCCACAGGCTTAGCCCTGGTTGTGGCAGAGTGACTTTGAGGTTTGAGCTTCACCTGTGCCTGTCAGTGTCTGGCATTGGTGCTTAATTTCTTAGCCATGCCCATCACCGTCAGAATGATGTTGAGACTGATGGCTGTTGAGTGATGCTAGCTGATAAAATGGCGTACCTGCCAGACCAGATGGAAGTTGGGAAGGAAAAGGTGTCATTGACGACACGAAGCAAGGCTGTGTTGAAGCCCCTCACCTTCTAGACTGTGGCTTCAAGGAGGAACCGGGTGTGGATGCAGAAGGAAGCTCACACGCGGGTTTATCTGATAAACCCGTGTGCTTCCCAGAATGCCTCGCCGGACGGCTCCGCAAAGTCCGGATGCTGATAGGCTGACCACACCGGCGAATAATCTGACTGCTGACGGCGATCAGCACGCGTGTTTGGTTCAGCCGAGTCCACAGAGAGCTGGCTTGGGGGAGGCAGGGGGGTCTGTATGACCCTCATGAGCTGATTACAGTCAAGCTGACAGCACATGTCTCTGTTCTGCACAAACCCGTGACACTTGGCGATGGTGTAGCCGCCTGGATTCCGCCACAGGCCCGGAGTGGCTAGTGAGACAGGCATCCAGACACAGCTGTGGATGCTGGTTATATCTGCAGCCAGAGAAGCTTTGCATCCATCCCATCAGTCATATTTGCATGACATATGTTCCATAAATTGTGGCCTTGGACCGACCTCAAGGTTTGCCTGTTCACTTGCTTGTCATGGGCTGACCTGAGGAGTGACGAGAGGGACGCCAGACAGCCTGCAGAATGGAGCCCGCCCCCAGCCATCAGCCCGAGGTGTCCTGTGGACGACGTCCCTGTGGTTTACCCATAATGCAGTGCTCTGCCCACCTAACGTGCCGTCATCCTGTCTCCTTCAGGCAATCTACAAAATGGTGTCCTCTGTGATGAAGATGCCCGAGGACGAGTCCACACCAGAGAAGCGGACGGATAAGATTTTCAAGCAGATGGACACCAATGGTGATGGTGAGTGACAGGCTGCCGATTCATGGGCTACTTGCTGACATTGCAATGCTGAAATATCAAGGTGCGAAGGCCTGGATCACGAACAGCATAGGGGTGGAGCTGCATGAGAGTTGGTTTATAATCAACAGGGAAAGACTGTACATGTAGTTAGTAGTGTAGGTCTAAGGCCATGATATACTGCCACCTACTGGCGGTACAATGGAACTGCAGCAGAGACAAAGAAATGGCTTCTGAGGTTATTATTGGTGTGCCTGTTTTCCCCAGGCAAGCTGTCCCTGGCGGAGTTTGTGGAGGGAGCGAAGAACGACCCCTCCATCGTGCGTCTGCTGCAGTGTGACCCCAGCAGCACCAATCTGGGCTAAGCCAGCATTTCACCTCACCATATTTATTTTTATTTTGTTCCTTTTGTACTTTTTAAGTGTCAGTTTACCGGAACACGTAGCGTCACTGTCAGTTATACAAATGCATGTTGTGTAACTGTACTGGTGGGGACTACATGTGTGTATGCATACAAACTCACATAAAAACTGACAATCACGCACACCTGTGCATCGCTCATGCAAACACACAGACACACCTCTCAGTCATGGCCGTGTTCACTCTGAGGATATCCCTCCCGGAACAGCTGGACTTCTGAGAGGAAAAATGATGTTTATATGTAAATCGAATTTTGCCACTTCAGCCCCCCCTCCCCCCCCAAAAAAAAAAATTCAACCAATAGGGACAATCAGAAAACGACACAATGCTTCCTCCAACATGGGAAACATATTAGGATTTATCACTGGACGTCGCTGGCAAGGATGACTTCTGACCTCTGAACTGTAGACTAGGATCACCTCTGACCTTCCGACGTGAAAGAATTTTTGCTTCTGTTTTTTTAAGGCTTCGTGGGGCAATTACTGGAGGATTTACCAGATGGCGTGTGTGTGTGCTGCAGTTTGACAGACAGGCATTTCTCCGCGAGTTAGACCGCACCAACATCATTGCTGAATCTTTCAATTATATTCATTATGTTCATATTCATTGCTGAATATCCATTTTTTAATTCCCTGAACGGTTTCCTTTTTGGGTGGTTGCATTTCTGAGACGTGGTGACTGAAGGTAAGGCTGAGGTAAAGCTTGTGGGAATATACTGTTCGTCAGTGCAGTGTAATGTGACATTTTAAAAGTAGAAGTCTTAAGCGAAGAAACAAACCAAAAAAGGTTATTTTTTTCTGTTTATGTAACTTTTCAGCGCTCCTGGGGGGGGGGGGGGAATACTTGGGTTTATTTATGAATATATTGACATCAGAAAACAGGCATCTTACCTTACAGTAGGAGGGGGTGACCAGCTGCCAATATTTAGTTTTGAGTGAGTGATTGTCTTGTATGTCAAGTTGAAAGTGTGTTCTGTAAATGGATGCTTGTGTTAGGCGTGTTGATGAAGTGAACTGCATTCCTCAGTGACAAGGTCAGGGCAGGATGGTGACCCTGGCTTCAAATCTTCAACTCATCACTCTATGTCACCAGTACTCGTGCTGTGCTGGCCTGCCTGTTTGCACTGGGGGGATCATTTAGTCTCACTTGTTTTTACCACCTGAATCGAATGCTTCTGTTCCCCAGCGGAGGTGTCCATCCCCTGCCAATCATCCACAGCCACGGGATTCAATAAAGCCTGCATGTTTTCCAAAGAAACACACCTTGTGCGTTTTCTTTAAAAAAAATTGCTTCATAGCTGCTGTTTTTAGGGCAGCATGAAATAACCTGAACAAATTAAACATTCAGACGACCAAAACCATGCCTGGGGGGCCACCGGAGCAGAAGGTCGGAGGAAAAGGGGTCATGTGCACGCATCAGACCTTTAGGAGATGCCAGGCAGCGTGTTTATTTTCATACTTTTTTTTTTAGTGAAACGGTGAGAAATTTAATATAAAAAGTGTGAACTTTCCAGTATATAACGGTTCGCCTGCTGCAGTTTTCTAAGGTTTTCGAAGGTACATTTTCACACGATCTTGGCCAGAATGACACGTTTGAATGTCCGTGTGTGTTAGGATCAGATGCCCTGTCCTCCACAGAGGTGGCTCTGTGCACTGATATTTTGATAGAGACAGTCTCAGTGTCTCTCTCACACACACACACACACACACACTGCAGTCCAATCAGGAGCTTTTGTTAAGATCTGCTCATCCCTGTCATTAATCGCAGTTAACAATGAAGCTCACCAGAATGATTGCTGGAGTTTTCTGCATGTAACAGCTCTGCCTGGTACCTCCGTCAAATGTAGACATATCCGTCATATTTACAGATTTTACATTACCAATAAAATAAATATGTCCGTTTTAAAAAAAGAAACCTTAAAAAAGTACAAAAGTGGTGTGTACCCTTTGGTCCAACCCTATGAGTATAAGATGACTGTTAGCAAGCCGAGTTGGGTTTCACTTCTCTGTGAAGGTCAGGTGATCTGCGGAGATGCAGGGAGATGTCCACCACGCCAAATGCAATAGAACAGCAACGTTTGCCTCCATTTTTTTCACAGAGAAGTAGAAAACATGATCGTCCTTTAAATGTCTTTGTTCAGTGATGCACACTGCACTGGGACAGAGGGTCACCTGCATTCCTGAGGCTTCAGACGATCTATACAGCGCTGTCCCCTATAAGCGCTCTTAATGCACTGTGGCCCGTTGAAAATTCTGTCCGCTTACCGACGGTTCCTCTGGTAGCACATACAAGTGTGACGTCAGACCTCGGCATGGTCTCTGCTGTCTTTCTGGGGTTGGATTGGACTCGGCCAACACCAAGCCTCCTCACTTCATGCTCAACAGTGCGTTTCGCTGGATGACGACAATGCCAGAAGCCAAAAATAACATTGTTTTCCCTCTGAAGAGATGGCTTACAGAACCCGGCTCAAGGTCTTCAGAACTCAGAAAGCCCAGAGTAATGTGACAAACCACATTTACAAGATCGGTCCATTTGGAAAAGATGCATAAGAGAACTGCTCTAAGGGGGATGCTGGCTTTGGTGTGCTCCAAGCCTTTCTCCACACTGACCTCCACGATTCAAATGGACCCAGATGCTACAAAAGACACTGCAGTCCCTCAAAAGCCACTCAAATCTCTGTTAGTGTGACTCTGTAGGCATCTGCTAGATGGTCGATGCTCAGAATGAATGTATCCTCATTGGAGTAGTGCTCGATAATGTTGTCATCCATGTTGACCAGAATCCTGAAAGAGAGACGATGTGAGCTTACCATTAGCAAACATTCATGTCATGTGTCTGCAAACACATTAAGGTGGTACATGTCCATAGCCGGTTCCCAGAATCCCCCATTCTTTACCCTTTTTTGTTTCTCTTGTAGACTTTAGCCATCCTCTCAATAGGAATGCCATACTTCTCTGAAATCTGAGGGAAAACAAAACACTGTGTTGGTTCACCGGTTCCATCCTAATCCAATCCAGATATTCCGGACCTCGCGATGCACATCCATGCACAGATAATAATGACACCAGAAATGGTGCAGAGGCAGGGAGAGACTCACCGCGTCCATGAGGCTCTGTAATGTTGGGGACTTCAACACTAGAGCGTCGAAGACTTCATCAGACTCATTCCTCACGTACAGCAGCACTGCGGGATGGAGAGACAGCACGTCTGTTACAGGTGGCCCACATGATCTCTCGGTCTTCTCAGAGTCATTGTCTACATCCATGTGTCTATAACCACAGTCATTTGAGCATTGATAGGTATAATCACTGCTGAACGCTGGCCTGTGTTCAATCGTCTGATTTTCTTTCATGCTGCAGTTTTATGGGCTTCTAAAAGCGCCGTTTCAGCGGCTATAATCATAGCTGAGATTTTACAGCCGTGCCATGGTGTTCAGTCACGCTGCCAGGACACACCTTTCTTCTGTGGGTCCACCTTCATCTGCTTGGGTGGGGCGGCACTGTATTCATCCTGAGATGGCCTGAATATGCTCTTCACCACCATGCTTCTGTAAAGGCCAACAGAAGAGAGCCCAGTACACCATCACCAACACATCATAGGAAGAGTCACCGGTCTCACCTCCCAATAACAACCAAACTGTATCAAAACATATGTGCTTGGAATTTGCTCTATTCACTGCAGAGATAGACTGCCAGTTTCCATTCTTTGGAATCTAAACACTTACCCATCCTTCTCAACCTCCTCAGTGTTGATGGCATAGATCTGGGGACAGAAAAAAAAAAAGCACACAGGTATATCTGGTCATATGTATCCCTAAAACCTCGCGCTCATTACTTCCACTCAACGTCTCTCCCAATTCCACATGAACTTCAACTGTTGGCTTGCCCGGGGGGGGGGGGGGGGGGGGGGGGGGGGGGGGGGGGGGGGGGGGGGGGGGGGGGGGGGGGGGGGGGGG
>JABFEA020000050.1:4797226-4816152 GCA_019775915.2 Cyphomyrus plagiostoma | reverse complement strand
TCCTTTACCTGTCAGTCAGGTGTGAAGCCTCTGACCAATCAGAATCAGTAATTATTAAACTAACTACCTGGGAGAACCGAAAGCAAGGCCTGGATTTGGAATCGAGGTGCAGATTTGAGGAGCCCTGTCTTACACTATATAAAGAAATATGAAACAGGTATTTAATTATAGATGTCTATTAATCATAGTCATTGCCTAACCGGTCTATTTCTGAGATAATGCTTATTGACAACATTTTCAGCCAATAGAAAACATTTTGACACACCCTCCTTCCGATGCTCCCACTGTTCCACCCTCCAGACACTCATGGTGCTCCTTCTCCGACTCTGGTGAAACATCGCCATCTAGTGGGCTTTTTTTTAAAACATAACCCCAGTGTGAGAGGAAGGTGATTTGGCTTAGGAGAGGCTGTTATGTAACCTAACCACTGGCCGCTTTCCATATCTGCCGCTTTTTACGCGTCTGCACCTTCAGTATCGATGCTGTGTTTTTGTTGTCCTATTTGATGTATTGCATGGGATATGCCCATGTGACTCCTCCGATGGACCGTCCGTCAAAAGCAGAGGGTCCTTCCCTGGCACCTTGCAGTCAGTGCTCCCTACAGGTCTCCCATGGGTGGAGCGCTGCCTGTCCTGAGGGTCATCGTCAGTCTGGAGGGTCATTCCCAGTCCAGAGGGTAATCCCTAGTCATCAGGGAAATCCCCAGGTGAGGGGAGCAAATCTAGCACACTGCAGTCTTGCAGGTTTTCTTGCTTGGAAAGCTGGGGCTCACACTTCAGGGGGAAAAAAAAAACGTGCATCACTTCATAATAACGGGTTTCATTGTTTCCCGGCCTCGGTGCCATTCTCAACCTCTAGCAGAGTCTCATTTCCCCAATTTAACGACCAATACCTGTTCATATCCATCAATACTAAGCAGTACCGGCTGAGCCCGCCCACCACCAGAGGGCTGCTTGTGCGTCCGCCGGAGCTCCGCTATTGTAAGCTGTGAAACATGCAGTTTGCCTCCTACCGGTTTAACCTGTTCTTTAGGGGCACATACCTGCAGAGGCATTTTAGGTCTGGAAACACTGAAAAGGGTGAAAAACAGCACCATACCCGATGCTATGAAAAGTGAGATAAGATTCATAGTGTAAATTCATCCTGCAGCTAATGTCTGATGTTCCCTAATTTATCCTGCAGAATGGAGCTTCTTTGGATAATAGCAGTATTTCAAAGGCCCCCCAGGTGGCTTTGCATGCAATCCTGTCCTCCACTCTGTTTATTCCCACCCACTTTAAACAAGATTCATTCCATGGGCCAAAGACTTGGAGCAGGGGGATCGTTCACCTATATCTCGCCGTGTCTTTGTGACATTTGACGTTTGTAGTGTCTGTCCTGCCACATGCTTCGTACCGTCCTGAGTAGCTTTCCACTGGCTGCAAGCCAGATTGGATGGACAAATGAGTGAATTGCAAATTATGGAGCTGTTCTCCCAATGGGCAGCAAAATTAATGAGTCTGTAACTTCAGGGCAAACAGTGTAATGTTCACGGTCCAAGTCTTACAGATTACAGTAAGATTTTACATATGTGAATTAGGTTTTGGAGGAGGTTACTCTGGGTGGTTGCTGGAATAGCGGTGGCAGAGGGTGGACACTGGAATGGCGGCGGCAGAGGGTGGACACTGGAATGGCGGCGGCAGTGGGAGGAGATAGGATTGACTGCCTTCATTGATTGGATGTGGAACTAGATTTCTTTCTCCATTTTTGTAGGGCAATATTTAAACATGAATTATACAGAAAAAATATTTTGGATATGTTCAGGCCTCTTTGGTTCAGTATTAATTCTCTTCACCATCTATCACCATGCAATAACCCTGGACTCCTATGTAACTCTTAAAGTCACCCTCCATGTCCGTGATTTTATAACGATAAAACTGAAACTGAAGAATACTTGTGTCGTTTGGCAAATGCTTAGAGTTTCTTTAGGCGTGCCAGTCAGTTGGAGTAAACAGGTTCTGGCTGCCAGCCAACAGGAATGGAAACCTTTCCTTCCTCAGTGACCTTTCCTCATTAAATAACAGCAAGATCATATATATTTAATTACCTTTTCATATCCACACTTAGATCAGTGCAGTTAGGACACAATTAGCAGCTCTGCAAACTGAAGCAGGTTAGCACCTTAATAAATAGGTCTGCACAGAAAACATGAGATAAAATCTCCCTGTGGATCAGACTCCAAAAGGACAAAAATAGTACCGCTGTAGCACAAACTGCATCCACTGATCCGATTTACAGTCCACAGCACTGGCCTATAAAACCAGTGAAACCCCTTTCCTTCATGGGCCTTTAGTCTTACTTTAATTGTATTTCTGTTGTACTTTTTACTAGGGAATGTGCATTTTGGAAATTACGGGCCATATAAGTATGAGGAAACTGTAACATACCAACAGCAGAGGTTCATGAGGTTCTGTTTCACTCAGAAGTAAAACAGCATTATTCGGATTCGTTTTTTCAATGAATGAATGATCGTAGTTCGTTTACCACCCACCATCGCCACCTCGTGGCGTAATGATGTACGTACGCATAAAAGACTAAGAATGTGAATAAAATTGAATGAACATGAAATATAATTTATTTAATTAACAATACGTTTTTGAAGGGGAGCCCCCACCCAGAACTAAAAATATTTAAAGGGGATTTACATCTCTAAGGTACGGCGGACAAGATCACGGATTTCGCAGGGAGCGTATGAACAGGCTGGAAGGTTTGTTGTGCCACTCCCGAAAGGTTTTGCATATGAACCGCTCTCATTCTATCGCCACTTTCTTTGCTGAGTTAGTGACTATGGTCAGTGAAACAGAGCTCCTGCTCGGCCGGTCAAGGGCACCGCTAAACAAAGGAAGTGAATGGGGGAATACATGATGAGAGTGAATGAAAGGCGGGCGGAGGGAAAAGCGCGCCGCGGGTCGCGTTTTCAGCGCGCTGAACGTCAATCAGCGGTTGCCTTGGTAGCGCTTGACGTAAGTCTCCCTTGCCCTGCCCCTGCTCGTCGGGCTGATGATCTGAGGGAAACCCCGTGGATCGCGGAGCTAGACTGACAGAGCCGGAGTCAGCTGTGTGGCCAGCGCGAGGAGTCCTGCCGTAGCACGCACAGGTAGGACGCGGTCCGGTCCCGTGTCGCCTGCAGGCGCGTCCCCGCCACCGTCTTTTCATCATGTCCTCTTTATCTTCACCCTGTCCCCCTCTTCCTCCTGTAATGTCTCACCTCGCTTGCTCTTCCTCTTACGCCTCGGTGTAGAGCAGTAGGTGTGCGGCGGTGGCTCGGCTGTACCGCAGCCCGTAAGTCTGCCGTTGCCTCGTTCCACCAGTTCGGTATCGGTTTATCCCGCTTTTGAGATTCCTTCCCATATGGCCCGTTTTGACTGGGCGTCGGTTCGACATTGGCTTTGACTGACTCAGCTGGAGCCGGTATTCGGGGACGGCTCGGTTAACATCTCGAGCCCTTAAAAGGTGCAGTGGTTCCAGGGTTCGGATAGCCATGGGTGGGCGGTGTGACAGACCCTCTTTTAGGGCGTTTACGGACAGCGGGCCGCCGCCCGAACTGTAGCAGGGCGGCACGTAAGCGGTGGCCGGAATGGGCAGGGCCGCTCCGGGTTGGGCGGCTGTGCGCTGGCCTCTGCAACCGGTGCCGCGGTTTTCCCGAGAAGCCAGTTTGACCTCAGCGGGTTTCCCCGACCTGCGGTCACTGGGGCGGATGGGTAGCTGTATGCGAGCCTGTAGCCGGCCAGCGGCACTTTAGAAATGACCTCGTATAAAGCGAATTAACTTCTCAAACGCTGTCCGCACAAGGGGAGTCGGCTCTGGGCGGCTGGACGCCGACGCGCGACTCTGCCCCGGGCGGCGTGACAAGGCGCGGCCCCCCGCCTACAGGTTGGGTCAGGTAGCGCCAGGCTCTGGGTGTGGCCGAGGCCGCGCAGGTACCGACGCTGCCAGCTCACCGAATTTATGCTTTAACACTTTTAGGATTGGGGGGATTTAGGATTTATAAAGTGTATTTTGTAGTTTTCCAGACCCTTTAGGCGAGTTCGATTATAATGTGATCTTAGGTTGCAATGTATTTGCACTAAACTTCATTTTCGCACGTAGTCCTTTTTTTTTGCTACCACGAGTAAATGATCCCACGGGTAAATTTAGAAGAAAATAAGTTTCGGTTTGATACATCTGGCGACAGCGAACGTATCGCCCGCATTGTGTCCATGTGGGTTAGACAGCCATGGCGGGATTTTAGGACTGACGAATATGCGTATTGCCAAGTTAAAACTGCTTTGGGCGACTGATCGTGATGGAGAATAAGGATTGATTGTACATGGCGGGGCATTGCTGATTAACATTACTGGTGATACCTCGAGGCTCTTCTGTATGATGCAAGTAGGGAAGTGTTACTGGCTCACTGTAGTGCGTGTGTAGGTGTCGGTGCTGCGTATTGCCTTATGAAGGTGCTACAGACTAACTGGTTAGGAGAATAATCTATATTGTCATTGTACATGTGCAGTGAAACTGTAGTTCAAGTTAAAGCTGGTAGGACAATGTTTGCTGTGTGCTTTAAAACAGGACAGCTGTAATAATTCGAAGTTGCTAATGTTATTTTATTCTGCTAGTTGATTTACTTAACTTAACTTTTGTGTTACAGGTATAATCTGTGATGACCACTGAGGGAACAGTAGTAGATGCAGTTCTAAAATGCTGAATGTCTTAAACTCTTGAGGAAATTTTTTGTTAAAAACTGAAGGCCCTTCACAGGGGACAAAGTGTCAGTGAGCCGCGTGTCTGTCTGGGTACTCCAGGTGCAGGAGGGGAATTTTGCAGAACTCAGCATGCAGTCAACCCCCCCTTCCCATGAGTAACAGATTGAGCTGCAGTCCCCAGATTTACTTAAAGCATAGATACATCAGTACACTGGAAGACGAAGGGCCCATCCTTGTTCCATAGCATTTTTTTTTCTGTGTGATAGACTATAAAGGATTAACAATTATAACTTAAATAAACCTGTCCATCCAATTTAACCAATTGGTTGAACAATTACCCATATTTAGACTAAAGTTTTTTGAGACCCCAGACCTCAGACAAACATTTTCTGAGGAATAGCTTTAAATGCCCAACCTCCCTCCTGATGAGATACATCCAGGTGGTTTTCAGTAGTCTTTGCATGCAACAGACGATAAAGATGAACCTATATTCAAAAATTTTCATGAGGATTTCTTGCTTTCAAAACGTCCAAAAAAAGGAATTTATCGCTCGGTCACTTTTGTAGTTCACAGCAACCGTTACCTTGTAGCTGATATTGTTCTGTAACGTGATTTTGAAATGTGTGAGATATGAGACTGAAAGTTGTTTAATTTTAATTTTGGTTACATCTATTAATCATTCATGTCCCATCTGGGCTACCCAGTCATTTTTATCTGAAGAGAGAACACAAAATTGAACGATGTGCTGGTTTATGGTTTATCTTACAGTCTTATGTTTTAAATGAAAGACATTTACAACGTAAATGCTTTATTAAGGCTTCTCATGTCTAACACTTGTGCCATTTCATGTATATTGTGACAATTTAAGGACTGTATTAATAGTTCAAAAACCTTTACCATAGGAGAAAATGAGTGTGTTAAAACATTAAGTACCGGATTGTTTAAATTTTGCTCAGTGGGTGCGTGTTTGTCAGTTTGTAGAATTCACAGTGTATTTTAGCTTACATGAAGCGACGTTCAGACAAACCTGAAAGAATCATCAGTTCGGTGTCTGGAAAACAGGAGCGAAAGGTGCTTGGGCTCATTTACATGTCGTCTCATCTAAGTCACATTTTCCTTCACCTGGCAGCTGCTTGCACACTGGCATAGAAAATACCAGCAGACAGGTAGTGCCGGCTGATCATTCGGGGATCATATGTCCGTTTGCACACTTCAAAGCCGACAGTTGGAGATTGTAATTGGAACTACTGTGAATCTCATTGTGGCCACAGTACTGAGCAGCCATGGACAAGAGCGAGCTGGTGCAGAAGGCCAAACTGGCGGAACAGGCGGAGCGCTACGACGACATGGCGGCCGCCATGAAGGCGGTGACGGAACAGGGGGGCGAGCTGTCCAACGAGGAGCGCAACCTCCTCTCTGTGGCCTACAAGAACGTGGTGGGCGCCCGTCGCTCTTCCTGGAGGGTCGTCTCCAGCATCGAGCAGAAGACCGAGTCCAATGAGAAGAAGCAGCAGATGACCAAGGAGTATCGGGAAAAGATCGAGAAGGAGCTCAAGGACATCTGCGACGACGTCCTGGTGAGGCACCTTTCCTTCCATTTGCTGCAGAAAATCTTTCTGAATGGGAATGTGCCGCTCTCCCATTTTTCTCCTCATTAACGGCGACGTGATGTGTAGGGGGAAGCCTACTGCAAACAAGATGGAGTAGAAACTCTAGTGGATTTGATTGGTTTCCGTGCCGTCACTGGAGGGTGATTGCACATGCTGCCTTGTCTCTCTCTTTCCTGTATAATGAACCTGCATATTTGCAATAGATGAAGCATGTTCAGGCAAGCGATAAAAGGAACCTTCCGTATGGCTCAGCTAGTGAGCAGTGAGCACAGGTATACCACACTGCCTCAATGCCAAAGCAAGTCAACACGGGTATGGCTGGTTTGTAAATAAGAGGTGTGGTTTGCTCTTGTCTGGTAGAGGTGGGAAATCTTTGATGGATCTCAGGTGGAGTTTAGACCACATATCCAAATTAGCTGCACTTGAATGCCAACTCTGAGCTGAATCTAAGTACGCAAGGGTGTTCTGTGACTAGGGGCCTGTCTCATGGAGCAAAATTTGTTGCTAGATAACTTGTCAGATTTAAAGTACTCCACTTAAAATGGATTTTATCTTTGTCCCCTTACATTTAGTCCAGAGTTCCTTAAATCAGACAAGTTCTTGCTAACCCAAAAATCCAGTTTCGTGATACAGGCCCTAGATCTGTGCCCATCCTCACTGCCTTGGGGCAGCCAGTGTTGATCATTATACAGCAATGCTAGTATATATTAAGGAATGAGAAATGATCAGATGTATGAAGCAGATTCTTAACCCCTTAGCCTGTGTCATTCACTCTAGCTGAAACGTCTTTCTTAATTAGGAAGAATGTAACGGTTGCAAACGACACTTAATGGTATCCTGCGGTTCCTGTAGTGTTTGCATTTATTCTCTGCGTGTAAGAAATCGGATATCTGATGCTGTTGCCTTTCTGTAGCAATGCAGGGCAGGAGAAATTTGGCTTCTGGCACGTTTGTGGAGCAGGTCTGGCCCTCAGACTTCTACACTCTGTATAATGTGGTTGTATAAATATGACTATTCAGCAAACCACAAGATGAAGGTTAACTTGCACAGAAACTTGTTCACAGCGTTGGTTTGATCCATTTTCATGGACCAGTTCTGCCAGAGTGTACATTTCTTCCAGGGTGAAGTGGGACACTGTATGTTCCTGGGCTCCGGCTGGTGCATCTGTGTTATCTGAGCCTCGCTCTTTGTCCCTGCTAGAAGCAGGCATGTAGTCCAAGCACCTGGCAGTGTTAAGGGTCGCGCTGCTTGTATAAACCTTCCGATCAGCTGCTGGAATGCATTCAGCCCTTAATCCTTAATGGCTACACTACTACAGCATACAAGATGTTTCGCTGACACTCACTATACAGCTGAAACACCCAAAGATACTTGGCACTCAAAAAAACTGCATTAAACTGTGGAGGACTGGAGTTGTTGGTGGCAGTGAAGGACGGCATGATCTGAAGCCTGCTTTCGTTTCTGGAGCAAACTTTAGCCTGTATTAAAAATCCTGCAAAAGTTTCAACATGCCAGCCCCCTCCCCCCCATTCCCCTGGACGGCTGGGGGGGTGTCGGAGCACTTTTTTTCTGAATTTCTCCAACGGTATAATGTCGACTCCCTGCGACACTTATTCTGTGCTTACCAGATCACAAGTACCAGTGCATAACGCCAGGATCGGTGTTCCTACTGTCGCCATATTGTGATGATACGTTGTATAATGTGCTTAAATTGCTTAATAATGACGGAAAGCTGTTTGACTATTCTTGTATTTATGTTTAAGGATCTCCTGGACAAATATCTCATCCCCAAAGCAAGCCCTGCTGAGAGCAAAGTCTTCTACTTGAAAATGAAGGGAGATTACTTCCGCTACTTAGCAGAGGTGGCCTTGGGAGAAGAGAAATCCAGTAAGTGTGATGAGGTATCTGTATGAATTGGGCCTGGTTGATGGGAGGGGGGCCTGTTTTAAACCCGGTGAGTGAAGATGAGTGAGATTGTTATTGGAGGGTAACGTTGTAGTAAGTCACTTTGAGAGCTCACTTGTCATCGAGTTCCTGCTATGTATCACAGCTGTTGTTATGTTTACTCTAAAATCCCCCCCCTCCTGGGGGCTCGGTATCTCCCCATCTGATGGTCTTTGTCCTTGCTGTTTTCGGCTCAAACTCTGTGTGCTTCTGACACATCCTAACAACCCTGAACATTGGGGGCTGTTAAAGGTTTTATTATTAAAATGTCCTTCGTTTTTTTTTTTTTCTTCAACATTTCATTTTTTAAAATGATTTTTTTTTTTTTTCTTTAGCATAAATGTAATCGCAGGGTCTTTAAAATCCGCACCGCAAAAAATGCGATGAACTGGGAGAGTCGTGGTGGGTCCCTGAGACATGGCCAGATTTGGGAGGGGACTGTCGCCATGACGCTTCCAACATGGTGGAAGTCCAGGTGGGTGGAATGGAGGCGGCAGCTCCTGAGCCTTCCATTGGCTCCCTTCTCCCAGCTTGGAGTGCATGGGACAAGTCCCCACAAGCCCGAGTGCCAGAGCCAGCGAACGTGCTGCGGCTGGTTTGACGTGGCGGAGAAGGGGGGGGGGGGGGCAGTCGTGCGGCGTGCGGCGTGCTGAGCCAAGATGGCGGCGTATCGCTTCAGTGTGAACTTGTCAGCCGTTCGTGTCTCTCACACTCATTGCCGTCATTCACTGGGCATATTGTTGTCCATGTTTGAACACTGACGCCCACAGCAGTCATAGGCCCCATAGGTACTTGCGTTTCTCCAGCGGAAACACCCTGATGTGGTTGCGGGGCAAATCGTGGCTCCCTGGACAGATGCTCCAGGTATATATTCGGCCATCGTACAACCGTGGTGTGTGTGTGTGTGTGTGTGTGTGTGTGTGTGTGTGTGTGTGTGTGTGTGTGTGTGTGTGTGTGTGTGTGTGTGTGTTCCACATTTGTAGGCTTCAGAATACATATACCCACGTTTCCCTTCTGTTTCACTGCGTTTCCTTAGTCAGAACAGGATAAGGGTATGAAGCGGGTGAGTCACAGAGAACCCATATGGCTACTCCGACGTGCAAATGTGTGTCCGCGTGCACTGGCACACGCTGCAATCTGGGCTGACATTATCAGTGAACGGAAGTGCCCATAGTACTGGGTCTCACTGGGTGACGGGGGGCTGCTCCTATTCCGTGGGGGGGGGTTGCCTTCTTTTCTTTACACAGTCCATGCTAAACATGCTACAGTGGCTTATAGTCTGCTCTTGTTTTAAATATGGGTCCTATTAGTAAGTGGAACCAAATGTTTTTCTAACAATTTCAATGGCTTGTTAGCACATTAACTGATAGCATGAGCTGATTCTATTATCCTGAAGAAGAGCCCGCAGTTCCCTCCGGACGGCCCTGTTTTCTCACCCTAACCCTACTCTTGCGATGAGTATCCCGCACGTATATTTCGACGGCCTCTTCACTGCCCCCTGTATTAATCCTGACGTCAGATTTCATTGCAGTACCTTCAGGTTTCGTCCACTCATAGGTGGGTCATTCTAGCCTTTGAAAAGGATCTATTTTAGTTCGCCAGCTCTTTGTGGGGGAATGGGCAGATTCTGTGTCGTGTATAAAAAGAAGCGGCGTCTTCCCTAGAACAGGCTGCCATAGGTTAGCGGACAGGAAGTGAAATCAGCTGAGAATGTCTGGCATGCTGCACGGGAGTCATAGGTTCTCTTCAAAGAGGGTTTTCAGGCTAACCAGCATGTGCTAGTTCACAGCAAGTCAATACTGTTGATTCTGGTTTAATTTTCACAGCAGTTCTTGATCTTGCATGTACTGTGATTTTTCTGTCGGAGAATCAAAAACACCACGACCTGTATACCAGTGCATTTTTATTGCATGCTCTCTGAGCAAATCTATTAGACCATTTTCCCCTACTCTTAGTGACCTGTGTTGCTGTCACTATAAGCTTGGCTGCTGAGAGCTGTGGCAGCAGTCAGTGGGAATACTCTGTTTCAATGTGCCTTTTAAAGGTCATTCGGATACAACGGTATAGTGCCTCATTTCCAGAAGAAGCTGCTCTGTGATATGCAGATGTGTCACTTGTTTTGCTGCCTTGTTTCTCTTCCGCCAGCCATCATCGGCAACTCCCAGGACGCCTATCAGGCAGCGTTTGACATCAGCAAGAGCGAGATGCAGCCCACACACCCCATCCGGCTGGGCCTGGCCCTCAACTTCTCAGTCTTCTTCTATGAGATCCTGAACTCTCCCGAGCGAGCCTGTCAGCTGGCCAAATCGGTACGGCTGGGGGGGTGACGTGAAGGTGAGCAGTCTGAGGTCTCCCTAAATGCACCCCTTTGATGCTCTGTCCACGCCTCCCTTTGCAGGCTTTCGACGAGGCGATCGCAGAGCTCGACACGCTGAACGAGGATTCGTATAAGGATAGCACTCTGATCATGCAGCTGCTGAGGGATAACTTGACGGTGAGTGTTGCTTCCAAGAGTAGACGAGCCATATGCCCGATTGCACTATGGTCCTGAAGCAGGTCTGAAGGTATGCCGTGTGCTCCCTCAGCTGTGGACCTCAGACACCCACGGGGACGGCGACGATAACGAGGACCGTCGGGACAACTGATTGGCGACCACCTCTCCAATCCGCTCTACCTGTCAATCATCCCAGCTCATCTTCAGCACTGAGACCACCTCCATGACCTGCTTCTATCTTTCACACTCTCACCAGCCTCTGTCTCGACTTTCTGTGTGTGCAGGGTGGTTGGTGTGCTGGGCCCGTGTGTACTTGAGGGGTTATAAAGGGGGAGGGTGTAGGGCTGGCCGGGGAGGGGAGGGTGGGGGCAGCAGGCATAGCTAGCTTACTGTATATGTACGTCCCGTATAGGTGAAACATTCTGAGTGTCTGGCATGTGTAGTGGGTGGGTCGTGGTGCAACCAGGATACGCAACTGAGTGGAAACAGGAGGCAGGCAGGAAGAGCATCGAGTGAGATGGATGCTGTAGGCAGGAAAAAAATGACATTCCATTTTATTGAAGTCTGCTCTTCTTAGGTGACCCTCAAGTGACTTTTTAAGATTTATGTAACAGTTTGCGAGATTAAAAAAAATTATAATAATAACAAAGCAAGCAGTCAATGGGCTTTGATGCTGCATCTTAATGTGTATCGAGTGGAGCAGTGAAATAGCGACTCCTCTTTCCTACTAGGGTTTTATCGCATTCTCCTTTATCTCCTATTTTGATACTTGCCTGTCGCATGTGACCAAGAGGATTTCCTGGGAGGAGAGGGACCTTGCTGTCGGGGGTGGCTATCTTTCATGTCTTTGGAAATTTCACCCAAGTATAATTGTTGTTTTGGAGGGGAAAATGTCATTTCATGTAAGTGGAATAAAATACTTTAAAACGTCTGTCGGCTTCCTGTGACGTAGGATCCGGCGGCTCTGGTGTCATCACGCATCCCTGGGGACGCGGTGACTTTATATAATGGCATCACGCGCAGACGGTTACGTGACGGTCCTTCCACAGCCATGCGACGCATCGCAGCACCCGCCTCACGTGGCTCTGAACAGGACGTGCCAAGCTGGAGAGGTCATTGTAGCACAGGAGACAGGTCCTCTGTAGCGGTGTTTCCCAATCCGTTCCTTTGGGGACCCTCAGTCGGTCCATGTTTTTGCTCCTTGCCGGACAGTCTACATTTTTGCTCCCTCGCGAAAACGTGAACTGTCTGTGGGTCCCCGAGGAATAGATTGGGAAACGCTGTCCTATAGTGAGGCTTCACATGTGTGACTGTGCTCGCAGCCAGATTATTTGTTTTTACCACTAACAGTATGTGTAGAAAGGCTACAGTGTATAGTGAAAACAGGGAATTATACAATAGTCTGCCTTTTAGGTCAGCCCCAGAACTAAAGCTAAATTGAGGAGCAGTTTCTTTTTATACTATTCTGCAAATGAAGACGCATAAATTACGTGCATTTGGATTTTGGCTTTTTTTTTTTGAAACACAAAACATGGTTTGAGAAGTGCATCTTTAAAGTCTGGCTAACTGCGAAAGGGTTTGAAGGACTGTTTTGGGTCTGGATGTGGTGAGCACAGTGAAAGTCCGCCTGTCCTCCCAATGTTTTCCACCTGCCTGGTGAATCACAGCCATGACTCAGTTTGCTACAGCCAAGTAGACTGAGGGTCACAGCAAGTCAGTCAACACCAAGGACGCAGAAAGGCTGCAGCACGCCTCACATGCGCGTACACGCACAACGGTATTAATCATCCTAATCAGGTCCTACATCGTTGTGCAGTTCTTATTCCTGGACTTAAAAGCTAATCCTTTGAAGGTGTTTTTTTTTTTTTTTTATTGGATGAGTCACTGAACTCTCCTGTCAGAAAAGCTGACTGAACATGTCCTTTTTGCATATTTTTTCAAGTGCAGCACTATTCAAGAAGACAGTTTAATCTCAGGAGAGTGTGACACTAGAGAAACCTGGCCTGGAATCTTAGGAAGTGACCCCTTCATTGCAACTGGGTGTGTCAACAGCTCCTTGCCCCCAGCGCTGTGTATAGCCTAGGAGACAGGAGACTAACAGCTGAGGAATGTTTGCAGGAGGGATACTGCCCCCCCTCCTGGGGCAGAATCATATGGAGAAGTGAGTGAGAATCAGCCCTTGTCAAACCGTAATGTACAGAATCTACTAGAGAGTTAGTCTTCACGTTGCAGTGAATTACAGTTTTTAAATTCATTTCAGCTGTGCTAAAACTGGGCCACTAACTGCAGACCTGCTTCTTTCTCTGATCTTGTTTCCACCATAAACTAAACTGGATTAACTTGGAGGTTACGCTGGCGATGTCACCCTACTTCCTGAATATGGTTCCCTGGGTTACATACACCGCTTTGGAAGCCCCTTTGAGTGAGCCAACATGTGCTATTCCAGGTCAGGAAGCTTCCTCCTTGTACCCTAAACACAAAATCCCAGCCTAACTTTGAAGCCCATCTACGTCACCAGGGTGATTCTGCTCTCTGCAAATAGCATAAGTGTCTGGCTGAGATGCTTCCTGGCACATGATGTCATTTACTCCCCGGCACTATTTGTGCCTAAGAGCTGTCTTCCTCTTCCCTACACCACAGGTCTGGATTTCGACCACATTTTACACTAACAAGGTTCACTGTTCACTCACTCCCACGAAACACACTCATCCCTAAAAACATCAGCTTTTATCAGGGCAGTTTGGCAGAACTTACATCTGACACATTTTGTGTCCTGCTTCCATTAACTGGACTCTTCACTGAGGCAACAAAGATTTAGACCAACATGTGCATGTTGTCCTTGTAAGTATGGAATAGTGGGGGGGAGGGGAAACTTGCAGAGTTCAGGGGATACTGAATTCAGAGCTTATGTGCTGGTAAATTAACAAGGATGCCAACACTTATCTTGCCATTGCACTACAGTTTAGCTTCAAAATCAGTTACTAGAGACCTTCTTCCCACTCATATTATACATTCAAATCACTAACTTTTAAGGTCACCACTATATAAATGTTTAGTTTAAATGTTACACTTTTAATATGTTTGGTGTTATCATGGTTACATTAAACCTTTTATTCTCTACAGTCCACACGCATGTACATCGGTAGGTTTCTCATATACCATCTTGCTTTCCTCTGAGACGGACAAGTTACAGCAAAGCTTTTATCTGACACCCCTGAGCATGTTTTTGGGCTTAGGGCCTCACTTAACGGCCCAACGGATATGTGACAATTCCCGGGCACAGGGGCTTAACCCGCTTTGCAAACAAACCACACCATCCACACCCACTTGTGTAACATTGTTAGTCGATTTCCCTTTCTTATAAAATGCTAAACTCACCTGTATGTTGCTCTTTACAAATGAAAAGATGATTAAATATGTGGCTATTTCAATAAATGTTAATATATTAGTTTTTGTGCATGTTTGTCAATACTGCCCCCTGCAGTTAAAGATACCGCCTACATTTTAAGTTTGCATTACAGCCATCCATTTTCTGTGCCCGCTTGTCCACAGTATGTTTAAAAGCTACCTAAATGCGTATAATGCATACGACCATGACGCATGGAAACTTTATTAACAAACATTATGACAGCATCTGTGTGTGCCCCCACGAGAAACTATTGCATATAGACGGGAAACCGGTTCCAGTGGTATTCAATCACGGCATCACGTCTAAATCGCGAGGTTGTCATTTGTCACGCATCTGGCGTGACACTCACGCTTTCAAACTCTCATGCTCACGCAAAAATCTTCCAGCGCATGTGTATTGTTCCATTAGAAATTTAACCTGGGGTAGTTTGCAGGCCCTAGAGATTATTTACAATGTAATAAAACATGTAAATGCGTGTGCATGTATGTGCAGACTTTTCTCGAATTGAAAATCTTACTCCAGCCAGCTGACCAAAGTTGGCAACCCTAATATTGTGACAATACACACACGGTTAGAGATGCTAATCTCGCACTTCACCCCCAGGCCCGGCCCACAACCACGTGATTTAGATTTCTCGTCGGACACCATTCTTCTTCTGCAATCCTTACATCAACTTTGTCTGCCAACCGAAGTGCTTTAAGTTAAATCAGTACAATGAGACCGTTGTACTTTTTATTTACAAATACATGACCTATTATTTTTTTTATATGTGATATTAAAATAACTTTCTGGTCTGAAGGGCGCTTCCCACATTACTATGCTGGACAAAATCAATGTTTGTCAGTGGGATCTGCTGTGAATAAGGGATGGTTTTACTGAGGGGCACACATTACATACTTTCTGCTTTTCTAATAGTGGGGCCTCTATTAAATAGTCTACCTGTAACCGTTGACTACAGGCATAAAATAGTGTAGAATCGCGAGGTACATTTGAAATAATTAATGTAACCAAAAGAGACGTTTAACAAATATCGCTTGTAGCATGGCAGCTATGTTAGCGGTTAAAAAATAAGATCATTATGGCAATAATGCGTCACGTTTGGACATGGTAGACGACAATGCGTATGAACAGTATTTCTATCCGTTATTCGCATACGCCCCCTGCTCCTCCCCCAGCGCGAGCCTCTACAGGTCCATCCTCGTTGGCTCCACCCCTCTGTCTCATTCTGCTGTTTGATTGATGGTTAGTCGAATGTTATGTTCGCAAATGTTATTGGTCCAATTTTCAGAATTTAATCGTTTTAGCCAATAGCTGTGGCGATGACAGCAGAAGGAACGCCTTTTCCGCTTCCCCCCCTACCGTCATAAAGCGGGGTCTTTCGTTCCGGTGACGTATGCGAGGGTATATGTAGCAGTGCGGTGCTCTGCAATCCTTCCCCTAAACCCCGGCTGTTAGTGCGGTGTGAGTGAGTGTGTGCTCCGGAGCTAGCCTCGGCACACCTTATTAAAAAAATCAAAAAAATTAAAAAAAAATAAAAAATTAGAAAAAAAACTCTTAAAAATATTTTTTGTTCGTTTTTATAGTGAAATCCGCGCAGCGGGGGAGCCGGTGGGGGCGTCCGGAGGGTGTTTATACGCACAGTGTTTGGATCACGTTGGCCGGTCGGGGTCCGTTTCTCGGGGGCCTGTGTTGGACTTCACTCCCGCTCCTCTTAGAGCTTTCCGTGGGCTGCTCTTTAACGTTCTCCGGGCTTTGAACCAATTCCCGTTACTTCTTGGTCGTCCGTGGCGCGCTCCGAGATGAACCCTAGTGCTCCCAGCTATCCGATGGCGTCGCTCTACGTGGGTGATCTGCATCAGGACGTGACCGAGGCCATGCTCTATGAGAAGTTCAGCCCAGCCGGGGCCATCCTGTCCATCCGGGTGTGCCGGGACATGATCACCCGGCGTTCGCTCGGTTACGCCTACGTCAACTTCCAGCAGCCAGCCGACGGTAAGCTTTTCTTCCCGGTACGGCGAAGGCGTGTCTAGGCGCATCGGCCGCAGGATGGTTATGGCCCTGCGGGAAGCCTGTGGGCTTTAAACGGCGAAACTAGCCCGATCGCTTTGCTACCGGGACTCTTAGTGTGTCTGTAGGTGGCACGGGGGCTGGTTGAGGATCTGCGTGTGGTTTGGAGGAAATAAAGGCCCACTCGGGCTTGCATACGGCAACGGCCTGAAGGTTGGCCTTTTAATCAGCGAGAACGATTCGTAACGTACAGCAAGTGATCCGGGCGACATTTCCAGGGGCGTGTTTGTTTTTCTGAACCTTTACTCCAAAAGTAATTTCTGGGCCCCCGCCCCCCTCAGTGTAGTGATTGTGCCTAATAGGTTGCCAGTTAAGGTGATAAACACCGATTCTACATCTCACTACTGATGTGAGTCCCATATCTGTCACGTGCCAGCACTCCCCCCTTTGCCCACAGCCACTTCAGTCCGAATGGCAGCCCCAGCTTGTGTATGAGCCCTGGTCCATTGGGGGTGTCGGCTGTGTGTGCGTTAATGGTCCCCAGCTCTGGTTGCTGTCCCTGTGCTTGAGTAACCGTCATATATTCTCTTGCTAGCCGAGCGTGCTTTGGACACCATGAACTTCGACGTGATCAAGGGCCGGCCGGTTCGCATAATGTGGTCCCAGCGTGACCCGTCCCTGAGGAAGAGCGGAGTTGGCAACATCTTCATCAAGAACCTTGACAAGTCCATTGACAACAAAGCCCTCTACGACACCTTCTCTGCCTTCGGCAACATCCTCTCCTGCAAGGTACGCGGTGGAGCTAGTGGCGCGTGTCACATGACGTGGTACTGTGATGTGTCAGGCAACTGGGGCGGCCAGTTTGGGGTCGCTTACCTGCACTTCTCCCCCCAAGGTGGTGTGCGATGAGAACGGGTCGAAGGGTTACGGATTCGTGCACTTCGAGACTCAGGAGGCCGCTGAAAGAGCCATCGAGAAGATGAACGGCATGCTGCTGAATGACCGAAAAGTGTAAGCTGCCCCCCCCCCGCCGTCATGCCGGGTGTCCAACTTGTCATGTTTTCCTTTCGAAAATGAATGGGCGTGTTGCGGGTTTTTGGCAAGCTTCTCAGATGTTTATTTGACCCATGAAAATGAACGTAGTGCTTCTCAGAGGACGTGTAAGAATATTCGTCAATCTGCAGATTCGTGGGCCGTTTCAAGTCCCGCAAAGAGCGTGAAGCGGAGCTTGGTGCCCGTGCCAAGGAGTTCACCAACGTTTACATCAAGAACTTCGGCGAGGACATGGATGATGAGAAGTTAAAGGAGGTCTTCAGCAAATATGGTGTGTGTGTGTGTGTGTGTGTGTGTGTGTGTGTGTGTGTGTGTGTGTGTGTGTGTGTGTGTGTGTGTGTGTGTGTGTCTCATGAGATTTTTAGGCATCGAGCGCTTTTTTGTAGTAAGTGCTAAGTTTTCCATGCGCATCCTTTCTAGGGACGGCCATGAGTATCCGCGTCATGACCGACGAGAACGGGAAATCCAGGGGCTTCGGCTTTGTGAGCTTCGAGAGGCACGAGGATGCCCAGAAGGTGAGGTCATCGTTTAGAGCGCAGGGAAGCGCGCGAAAGCGCCACGCTGCCGCTGACTGCTCACACCTTTCAGGCCGTGGATGAGATGAACGGGAAGGAGCTGAACGGCAAGCTGATCTACGTGGGCCGTGCCCAGAAGAAGGTGGAGCGCCAGACAGAGCTCAAGAGGAAGTTTGAGCAGATGAAGCAAGACCGCATGACCCGCTACCAGGTGTGACCCTCCATCTATCCCCTCGGCTGTCGTACGGACCAATACGACCTCGGTATTGGCCCCGTATGAGACACTGATGGGCCCTTTGAGGTACCTTTGTGAACTTGAATGCAGGGATCACCTATGTGTTGATGTTTTCTTTGCATGCAGTTGACGCAGCTTCGCTAAATGAATCAATCTAGATGCCTGTTTAACGTCCAGGTCAGCGTCTGTCAAAGTGTCTGCAGATTGGCATCTGACTGCCCTCTGTGACAGGGAGTCAACCTGTACGTGAAGAACCTAGATGACGGCATCGACGACGAGCGTCTCAGGAAAGAGTTCTCGCCTTTCGGGACCATTACCAGCGCTAAGGTGAGGCTTCGGCCACTCGGGCCGCGGCGTTCCCCCCCCCCACACACACCCCCTCCCTCCTGTGACCGTGTGTCTCTCCTTTCTGCCCGAAGGTCATGATGGAGGGAGGCCGCAGTAAGGGCTTTGGCTTCGTTTGCTTCTCGTCCCCTGAGGAGGCCACCAAAGCCGTGACGGAGATGAACGGGCGCATCGTGGCGACCAAGCCGCTGTACGTGGCTCTGGCCCAGAGGAAAGAGGAGCGACAGGCCCACCTCACCAACCAGTACATGCAGCGGATGGCCAGCGTCCGTGCCGTGCCCAACCCAGTCATCAACCCCTACCAGCCGGCCCCGCCCTCGGGCTACTTCATGGCTGCCATTCCTCAGGTCCGAGGTGTCGGCCAACACAAAGCTATTTAAGTACCTTTAAGTTAACTCAGTTACTCTGAAGTATTGAACGGCGATTGTCCTTCCGCCCTCAGACTCAGAACAGAGCCGCCTACTACCCCACCAGCCAGATAGCCCAGCTGAGACCCAGCCCACGCTGGACCACCCACGGAGTCCGCCCCCCGCGTGGGGGGGGGGGGGGGGGGGGGGCGGGGGGGGGGGGGGGGGGGGGGGGGGGGC
>JABFEA020000050.1:4783879-4797009 GCA_019775915.2 Cyphomyrus plagiostoma | reverse complement strand
CCCCTCCTCTGACCACGCAGCAGCACAGACCATGGGCCCCCGGCCCCCCGCTGCGGCCGCCGCCGCTGCCGCCCCCGTGCGCAGCGTGCCCCAGTACAAGTACGCGGCCGGCGTGCGGAACCCCCAGCAGCACATGGGCACGCAGCCGCAGGTGGCGATGCAGCAGGTGAGTGGGTCCCGCCCCCCCCGGCCCCCCTGCCTCTCCCGCCAAGCCTGGTCCTCCACAGTGTCCCTGTGTTCCCGCAGCCTGCAGTGCACGTGCAAGGACAGGAGCCCCTGACAGCCTCCATGCTGGCCGCTGCTCCGCCACAGGAGCAGAAGCAGATGCTGGGTGAGTCCCCCAGTCCGCCGTAACTACTAACGCCGTCCCACGATGCACTGCTCTCACGCTAAGCCCCTCCCCCCCAGGTGAACGGCTCTTCCCGCTCATCCAGAACATGCATCCCAGCCTGGCTGGCAAGATCACCGGCATGCTGTTGGAGATCGACAATTCGGAGCTGCTGCACATGCTCGAGTCCCCGGAGTCACTGCGCTCCAAGGTGGGGGGGTGCATTTGGCGGGGGGGGGGGATGCATTGCTGTCGCCGGGGGCCCGTGCCTGAACGCCCCTCTCTTGCAGGTGGATGAGGCTGTCGCAGTGCTACAGGCTCACCAGGCCAAAGAGGCCGCGCAGAAGACCGTGACCAACTCAGCCGGCGTCCCAAGTGTTTAAGCTGAGGTGGGGCATCTATGGTGCGGTCAGGGCCCACCGGGGGGCATCTATGGTGCGGTCAGGGCCCGCCGGGGGCCTTTCGGGGGGCATCTGCTGTATTTACATGGTTTAACGGTAACCCTGGTGGTGACACTAATACTTCTTTTTTTTTTTTTTTAGGAATGGGGAACCTTGAAGCTTGTTTCACCCGGGGGGGAATTAAACACAAAACACAGAAAACATTGAAAAAACACAAAAACATACTTTTTAAAAAAAAAAAAAGGAAAGGAAACAGCAGATTGCCAGGTCTAGAGAAGGAGCTGGACCTTGTTACTAAAAAAAAAAAAGACGAGAAAAAAAGAAACATGGAGAACAGACATGCAGAGCCCAGGGTTTACGCGCGTCCGTTCCGCGCCGTCATTCCTTCCGTCGTTCCTTCCATCATTCCTTCCCTTGTTTTTATCCCTTTTACCGTGTGAGTGCTCGGGATGACCCCTCGCTCCCACTTGTGAACCCTACCTGAACTGCGTTTGCTTGCTTTAATAAAACTCTTAAACACTGAACACTGTGTGCTGGTCCTGCCTCTGACGGCTGCGGGGCTCCCTGCCTCACTTGCGGATTAATTTTTCTGGGGATTTCAGACTGACGTGGTGGGGGGGTCATAGATTAAGGTGGGGGGATTTATGACAACGCAACAAATACTCTGCTAATCGGGGTGCTGCGGTGGTGGGTGCTGGGTGTAAAATATGGTGTGGGGGGCGGGCTGTTGATAAAACCTACCAAATGGTGGGGGGGGGGTACATCAGTCTCCCCCCCCCCTGTG
Source organism: Cyphomyrus plagiostoma (assembly GCA_019775915.2). Taxonomy (NCBI): domain Eukaryota; kingdom Metazoa; phylum Chordata; class Actinopteri; order Osteoglossiformes; family Mormyridae; genus Cyphomyrus; species Cyphomyrus plagiostoma. The sequence continues at coordinate 4,795,496 of JABFEA020000050.1, read as the reverse complement.
TTTTGGGCTGGGCTCCCCTGGCATTCAACTGCTCCTGGTCGCACCCAGTTTAGGCTGGTGGGTGGGTTTGACACTCCTTGTGACTGGAGTTATTTGGATATATGAGCCCATTCAACTCAAATGAGGTGGGGGGGGCATTTCGTTTGTCGTCCTCACCTGTTAATTGCTTCAGGGTCGGCCTGATTTCCTGTTCCCGCCCAGAAGGCGGGGCTTCCTGCCAGGAAAGAGTGTTATCCGGCTCGGCCATCGATGTCTTTCACATGTTAACGTCTCAGTTTGTGGCAGCTGCCGTTTTCCCACAGCAGACTCCCCCCCCCCGTCCATAGCAAGGGTCCGGAGGTTGTTAATGCTGTGCAGGGACCCACAAACAATTGGGAACGGTTTGTGTGGTGGAGGTTTATTTCTAATGAGGAGTTTATTTCACCTTTAAGTGACTGATTTAGGGCTTTCTGCACCTCACCTTTAAAAAGAAAAAAAAAACAACAAAAATGTATTGACCGGCGCACAGTGCCGACTTCCACACACGCATGCATCGTCCACACACGCATGCATCATGGCACTGAACCCAGGAGAGGTTTTTGTCTGGATCAAGAGCTCTAGCGTGCAGCTCCTCCGCTTGGTCTATATATATATATATATATATATATATATATATATATACACATACCCACGCACACAGTGGGGAGTGAAGCCTGGCCTGGGATCCGAACACATACCCAGACCATTTATCCAGCGTTTACCTGCTGTTACCATCTCTGGGTGTATGGGTCTTTCACGATGGCCCACTGGCGATGAGCAGCACACCTACCCAACAGCATACTGGGGCTGAGTTAGCTGCTCCCTGAGCGCTTGCCATGAAAACAAGCCAAGACATGAAATATGTAAACAACACAAAAACACAATGATACGTTATATGTTCAATAAATAAATAGAATAAATGGCGTAAAAGGTGTGGCGACCGCGCCGTGCTCAGGGAGGGCCGGAGTCTGCTGAGCAGAGCAGCGGTATGAAAGGAGGCCGGCGGTGGATCCGCGATGCTCCTCGACCCCCCCACCCCACCCCAGAAACGAGGCACCACAGGCTGGGGGGGACTATCATGTGACGAGAACGTTAACATTTAACACAAGTGACCCATAATGCACCATTAAAATGTCTGTTTAATGGACAGAGCAGTTCACATATGCAGATGTTTTCCTTGGGTGTACAGTGGGGTTTCTCAGCCCAGTCCTCAGGGACCAACATGCGGTCCATGTTTTTGCTCCCTCCTTCCCTGGCAATTGGGAGGGAGCAAAATGTGGACCGTCTGGTAGTCCCTGAGATGGGGCGGAGAAACCCTGGTGTGCAGTATTTTCCTGGACTGGATACTACAGCGTAAGGTCAGATACAATGACTTGTGTCTGTTGTTTCATACTTATACAGTTCCTGATATAAGAAATCAAAACTAAACAAAAAAAATAAAAAACAATCTCATCTGAGTCAAAAGGTCATCTGAAAATAAATCAGCGGTCAGCGACTGAGGATCATTCTCCCACAGCTGAGAAGAAACAGCTCACATTCTCTCCCAAGTACTACCTGGCAATAACAGAGAAGAATACAGAGGAGAGGAGGATTTGCCTGGAGAAGTAGCTCCAGGAAGGAGGGCATCTGGGGCTGATCAGCAGCTGGAGCTGCGATGCCGTTAACACCACAGCGAACCGTGCTGAAGGACAACTTCTCCTCCGGTGATCAGTCACTCCCCATCTGTTCCTTTTGCACAGTAGCTGAGAACGACGCTGTTGTGGCATCGGGCGTTGTGCAGCAGCAGGTACTTTGTGTGTGGAAACTAGAGGCCCTCTTGTACATAAGCACGAGAAGAAGCTGTGGTTCCCTGCCGTGTTTGGTGTGTGCAGGGCGGATCTGCTCTCGGGCTCTGACACGGGGAGCCTCCCTTCTGCTCTGTCTGCCACACCCGTATCCGCAGGGCACCTTCCGCATTCAGGCGCAGGGCGAAGTCCGGCACATCCTGCTGTCAGGCAGGAGGTTCTTCGGAACCAGGGGCCCAAACCCTTCTGAAGCTACGGGCCCCAAATGGCCACAGGGTCTCCAGGTCTCATTCTTTTATCTTCCTCTCATCGATTGTGGGGCCATTAAGACCCAGAGCCAGAGTGCCTGCGCTCGGAAGGTCACTGGTTCAAATCCCAGGATGGGCAGAATGATTTCACTGTTAGGCCCCTGATCAAGACTACTAATCCCTATTGTGCCGCTCTAAAAAAAAAAGTGCATGCTGCTTCGAATAAAAGCGAATCAATGAAATGTAAGTAAATGTTCCATTAGCGCTGTTGTTTATCTGCCGGCTGAGCAAAAACACTCTGAGCAATTTAAACGTGTCATCCTTGTAAGGATTTGTTTTGACCTGTAATACATTGAGTGTTTTTTTCCCATGGGAAAGGTGACCAACACCAAGCCCGTGTGACACACCAGTCGCTGGTTATTTAGTGACACTCCCTAGTCTTTTGTCTGGCTGGACTTCAGCTTTGAGCTACTCACATTGAACCCTTGTTTGTGGTTTTCCAGCAGAACTGTGGAATGCTTTGGCTGGTCACCCTTTGTTCAAGGGACAGACCCAGTACGGCATGTCTTAATTGGCTCCTTTTATCCATGTGACAAAAGCACCACGTTTCTGCCATTACCCCATGTTATCTGTGTACATTGATCTGTCTGGATCTGCGAAGGTTAACGTTTGCTGGCAGAGTTTGTTATGCATTTGATAAATAAGGGGAAAGGGTTCGTTATAAAAGCTGTAACGTTGCCTGTTTGAGTCAAGATGCGATAGACGAGTCCCAGAATGGGTGGCAATACACTGCATGGTCCCGTCACTCTTTACCCAGTGGGAACTAATACAGTTGCCAAAAGATAGATTTACATGAGAGCGCTGCCTGGCAACACTGCTGCTTAGCTACAGACAGCTGAGCAAATGCAGAACTTGGTTTGTGGAATTGTTTGGAACTCAGAGGGGGTTGGTGCTGTCACACTCTTCATAGTGAAATATGCATGCATGTTAGACATCTTGCTCATGGTCCAAATAATGTGGGCCTTGGTTGGTGTTAGAAGACAGACAGAATAAATCCTCTGACACGGTTCTGTTCCGATGGCATTGTGTTGCAGAGCTCTTCTGCCTTGGGGTTCTTATGGGTACAGCTCAGTCAGGTGAGGGGACGGGATCTTTAGCTGTGTGATACTCTTGGGTTCTCTCCTGCTCCTCTGAGGACATAAACCAGAAGTGGCATTAGATAGGATCCCGTCTCTGTTCCTTGATGCTGGCCGCCGTGACTTGTTGCGTAGATCCAGTGGGTTTTATGTTTCCCAGCATTAATTGGGATCTCGTCGTCATGGGAACCCTTTTCATCCTTGGCCTGTCTGTGTGGCTGTCACAGTCACGGTCACGGTCGGGGTCAGAGGGATTTGCTCATGCCCAGTGGAGCCTTTGAATTTTTCTGCATAAAATTATATAGGAGAGTATAACTCCCATCCCCAAAGCACCCAGAACAACCCTGGTTTGAAGAAATTCCAGAAATGTGTCTATGGATAAGAGCAGCATCTCTGTGCTTCAGAAGCACCGATAGTAAGACAAAAATCGTAATCATTGCACTATTTTAAACACTTAAAATATTCTAACGATATTCAAGTGCACACTCTCGCACAAACAAAGCTGGTCAGAAGCATGATATAAAGGCTGAATGAGAGTGTGAGCTGATATCCTTGACCTTCTGAACTCTTTCCGAACTCCTCTACCGCTGCTTTGACCTCAGCACATGCAGGATGTTCCATTTCCTCTTCAGTAAGCGCCATTGCTTCCCCACTTCCCGTTCCAGTGGGTCAATGGCCCTGGGCCAGCACATGTTAACCAATCAGAAAGCATGGGGGCGTGTCCGACACCATTCAGGAGGAGGTGCTGTGACAAGGAGATGGACAGAGCCCTGAGCCTGAAGCTTGGCTCATTGTCGGCCACATCAGGGAGCCCTGGTGCAGGAAGTCTCCCAGACAACATGCAGCAACGTCCAGGGCTTGCGTCCCTCTTTGTCCATCATCGGGCGTCTTTTTCACTCTGTAGCTAGCAGTCTGACTGTCATCAGTGCTAGAAGCTGAAGCCCTCCCCTCAAGCACCTGGCCATCAACTCATTTCAGACCCACCCCTAAAATCCCTCTTCCCCAAACTAAGGCTTTTTGAGGGGAAGTATCCTACCCTTACCCTACCCTAACAGTCTCTCCATCTGGTGTCTTAATCCTCAGCATAGATCTCTCCAAACACCAAGGCTGTGATGCAATGGGCTGTCCTGGCTCCCATTATCCCATAATCGGGCCCCAGCTCAGTTCAAGCTGGCCTGCGTCCTCAGTATATTTCAGGAATTACACAGACCACACCCCAGTGGAGACTTCCAGAGGATGCTTGGATTTTCTTTGCATGTTTTTGTTCTCTGAAGGTTTTGGGGAAATTTAGCGCCTTGTTCTGGCCCTGGTTTCACCTGAGCACCGCATCCATACTGAAAGCGTGAAGTTTCTCAAGTACCTCTGTACGGCATCGACTCTGTGTGTGGTCGCCGCGTCTGTTTCCTGATTTTATTGTATATTTATCAGATTGCTTATGAGACGTGGCCCATTAAACATTAATTTGGAGATAAATCTTGTGCTGTTGTCTTTCTGCAGTCCTGCTTCTTTCTTCCGTTTTTTGGTGGAGACACGCACAGCAGTCTGCGACCTACATGCGTGTATGTAATGATATAGCTCCCCTCCTCCGCGTCCTGTCACTCAGCCTGATTCTTACAGGACCTCGGAGCTCTATGATTGGTGCGCGTGCCGTCTCTGTGTTTGACTGCTCGCTTTTTTTGCTGCATGCATGTTTAGTGTGTGGTTGGCTGATGCTTTTCATGCCGATTCTCTGAAAAAAGCAGAAACTAAATGAAATAATACATATGTGTGTGTCTGTGTGTGTGTGGTCCTTGGTTCTCGGTACCAGCAGGGAGTAATTCTGCACGGGCTGTCGAGTTTTATTTATCGGGTATTTTCAGTAGACTGACTATGCCCAGGTCAGTTTGGTCCATCTTCCTTTCCTCCTTGGTACTGGCTTCACTATAGAAGATCTGATGCCTTTTAAATGGCCTAAACTTCAAGGTGAATTCCCCAGCCAGCGTGTCGCTCAGCTGCTACCGTTGTGCTCTCCTGTTGTTGTTCTACCTGAGTTTTTAAACCACCGCTTGACTGTGCATCTCATCCATCACTCTGGATCAAAACTGGTCAAGGAGAGAATTTACACTCCGATCCAGAAGAGAAAGAACGTCTTTCCAAAGGTACCTTTTGATGTCCTTTGAATTAGGAAAGTACTAAGCTAACAGAGTCCATGGTGGTCTCATTTGTGATTTGGGACAGTGACATTACAGTGACAGGCACAGCATGCCAGACACGACCCTACTGAGCCACACTGTCCCCTGTGTTACTGGACAAGCAGAATGTCTGCCCAGGAAGCAGATTGCTGTGCTTCTTCTCTGGGATGTATCTCAGTCCCAGCACGTGAGGGAAGCCCACTTAGGTACCTACCAAGACTCCACCATCCTGCCTTGTCTTCCCCCATAAATACAGGAATACACAAGACCTGACATCATTGACTTTATCTTGAACGAGAGGATGCTAAAATAATAATCCCTCCAGTGACGGATGATGGGGAATCATCCACAGTGCCAAACGTTATGCAATTAACATCTTTGTAACGTTTAATTTTGGCTAAATTATTGGTGACATGTAAGGGGTGCACTTCTACATTTGACCAGGAGATGGCGATAATTCTACAATCACCACTGGGTATGCCCTGGTGGCTGGAGCACTATTTCTCAAACCGGTCCTTTGGGATCCCCCAGAAAGTCCATGTTTTTCAAGCAAAAATGTGGACTGTATGGCAGGGAGCTGTGAGGGATAACTGTGGACCAGGTTGAGAGACAACGGGCTAGAGCATCCATGAGGACTTGGCTCTCTCAGCTGGCTGTCACCATTGTTGACAGGTCATGCTGGGACAGAAAACAGGTGGTGTGTTGATTTAGACACTCAGGATTATGCTTCTGCAGTCATGTGATCTCCTCAGTCATGTGACCTGCTCATGGTTCCATCAATGCTGTTACTTCCAGCATCTGACGTCTATACCGGTAATAGGAGTAAAATGAGTTTCCATTTGGGCAGATAACAGTCTACCTGGACAGTGAGTGCAAGCTCACTCAAGAAAGCTGTCACTATTCTCATATTCTCTCAGGTCCACTGCTCTTTCAAATCCTTTTAAATTAGATTATATTCTTGTAATCACACTGACCAGGCTGACACTGATGAAACACTTACAGAAATACAAAAGGTGACAATATTGGTTTTTAAATATATATACAAAATCAGAAGAGGGGATTTGGATAAGCTCTGTGCAGTTTCAGGTGTCTCAGTATTCAGTACAAATGTGAACCCTTGATGTGACAAATCACTCAACCCAGACTCACAATAAAGTCGGCTCACACTCATGTACAGAGTAAAAAGAGACAATGGACATCATTTTGTACCCAGAGCAGACGCAGTCTTCAGACTGTTGCCTAGAAATTGAAAAAAGACAACACACTCTAATGATTAGCAGTTTTAAGGTCAACAAAGTTGAGCATGCTTCACTGCACATACATAAATGTTAATTACACTGTAGGAGTTTTTCCATTGTTTTATTTATGTTTGTGACTCAGATTATTTGCTCCTTCTCTGCATGGAATGCATGGAAAATGAGACAATTTATCTGTAAGACTGAAACCTGATATCTTTCCTCATTTGAGAATTTGAATAGTAAGGAAACAATGAGGAAATGTAACTTTGAGACTGTGGAAAACCAACTCTATGCCAGATTTCAGTTTGAGTTTCCACTCAGACGCCGTGCTGGGAGGCAGCAGTCATACATGAGAATGGGAATAATTATTATTCTGGGGTCTCAGAAGCCAAACCATTGGAGAGACAGAGAGCATCCTGCTGTGTTTTTGGGTCAGATTCAGTCAAAACAGATCAGCACCACAAAAACTTTCCTTGGCGGTACCAGATTCATTATTACAAGGTTTTATTATAGAGTTATTGATGAAATTACATTTTATTCTACTGAGACAAAACTGACTATATTTGCAGATATTACTCATGTGTCACAAGTAGAATGTTCAGTCCAGATGGACGACAGAGCACAGATTGGAGTGACTGGGACAAAGTCATGCATCAGTCAGTGCTTTTCTTAAAAAAAAACAAACTTGCTTTTCTCCAGCTGGTCCTGCTAATATGCACTAGAACAGCCTGGTAATCCTTCAGTTATTCAGCTGTTCCAGTCGCTTACAACGTTAGTTATGTCACGAGTTGTAGTATTTTGACAAGAAGAAACTGTGGTTTTAGACATCCTTGCTTTCCTCAAACAATGGAAGATTCTCCACTATTTTAGTATACCTTTTCAAAAAATGTTGCCAAACATTTATCAGTCTTGGCTGACCATCTAAGAAAATGTCAAAACAGAACTTACACCAGACTAATGAAGATCCTTAAAACTCAATGTCACCCTTAGCATAAAGCTGACCACAGCTACATTTTACACTGATAATATGCAAAGCCAAACTTCTCAGGCTCTTCTCTCATGGTAACCTACATTTCTTGCATGTCTGTGAACTAAGTAAATAGCTTTGGCACATGGATGAAATTACTTTTGATTTATTGAAGGCCTTTCCTGAATATAGCAGGAGATTTGAAGAGCATATATTTACAAATCATTCGAACCACAAACCAAAATAACATTTATTTATTTCCTATATCTGTTTACTCTATGTACACAAGAAGCAGACGACACAGGGCGAGGTAACACCCTGAACCAAACTATTTTTGTTGTCGCTGGGCACTTGATTTCTTATCTCTGTTGTACTTATTTACTTTACGCTCATGTGCATGTACTGCAAATATGTGGTTATCTCCCGACAACTGGTAGATCAACGTGTTTTGTTAAATTAGTCATCAATTTTAATTTTGTTTGTTTGAGAATTTGTCTTAATCACACACTATAACATGGAGATTATAAACTTTTAACTTGAAAGCGAAATGAGATCCGTTTGGGAAGCATTTGTGAAGGCTAAGCACATCTGGTGAACGGGCGCAGAGTATCAAAATTCCTCAGTAAAGCAAAAAATGGACTGCGTCGTTTATTTTTTATGCACTCAAAGCAAAGGTCATTGTTGGGACGGTATTTTCTCAGGATACATTTGTACTGTAATCTCAATAACATTAATTTGTCGTTGAGGTAAGAACTGCAACATTTACATGAAAAGAGTGTGTATTGGGTAGATCAAACGGCAGCGAATACAGCACCACCAGCTGGCCACCGAACATGGAAAGCCGGCGACGATTTTCTCGCACATGACATTTAAATCCGCCCCCCCTCCCCGACTGTCCCGATCTCGCGAGAAGACAAACACCAGCGATGAAAGAATCAGCTTCTTCTCGCGAGAATATCGGGAGTGGCACTCTGGACAAGAGCGCGGTGTGGGGGTGGTGGAGGAGGAGGTGGGGGGGAGGAGGAGGAGGAGGAGGAGGGGGGGAGGCGGACGTTGGCCAGCCTTGGTCAGAAGGAGCTGTTACAAGGCGCGATGGGATTCCGGCAGCCCGAAGTGAAACTGTAGAGAAACGAGCTGTACTTGAGGACTTTTTCGTCACGTATTTCATCGGACGGCGCTCGTCGGCGGGGCTTCGTGTCCCTCTGCCCCCTAACGGTGGGTCGCTCGCGAGCTTCCCCTTCCTTTCCTTTCGTTTAGCGGTTGAGTCCCGGTCCGGTAACGGTCTCTCGGTCCCGGCCGGACTTCAGAGTGGTCCCTGTCCAAGTTTGCCTTGACTTTTGTGTGCACAGTTAACTAGCTGGTTAAGCGTGTCGCGCTTCTGGTTGTACAGTCCGTGCGCTTCGTGCTGTGTGAGCGGCTGCGGGGCTGGTGTTTCAGAGCTAACTCTCCTCAGTAACAGAAGCCCCGAGGGACCGCCTGTCCCGATGCCATGTGTGTTCCAAGCCACCACCGGCGGGCTGCTAAAAGCTCTGCCGGTTTGTAGAGTTTCGTGTGCTGCTGGTACGGGTGGCAGTAACTCGGGGGGGCTGGTCTGGGTCGGAATTCCAGTAAATATTGATGATGATGATGATGATGATAAGGATGATAATGTCTCGGGCCTGGTGTTGTCTGGTTTGGACAGCGGATGAGTTGCTGTTAGGTCAGCTGTATGATCCATGGGTCATACACTGAGATGATATTTCCATCTCGTTGATCGTAGTGCAAGAAATATAAATGTATAAGACACGCCATTAAGGCACAGACTGAAAAATACACTTTAGTAAAAAAATACTGTTAACTGGCCCTTATAGAAAATAGTCACGTAGAGCTGAGCCCAGCACAGCCCAGGAAGTCCCGGAGGAAGCAGTCTCGCTCTCTGAGTATAGACCGCCTTGGTTCTTGGGAGGGTTCCGGCTTCGGTCATTCGCTTTTTTAATTTGGTCATAGGGTGCAGTCACCCCGTGTCTGTAAGCGTCGTCTGTCCACTAATATGGCCCTGCTGGGCTTGATAGAGCTGTCGTTGGCCCTCAGAGCTGCCAATGACCTGGCAGAATGATTAAAGTTCTGCACGCACCATGTATCTGCTGGCTCCAAGGTGGCCCACGGCTGTAAGCTCTTCAGGCTGAATGATGCAAGATCTCAGAAACACCAGTGACTCTGCATAGTTCCTTTATTAAGCTTGTTCACATTTGAAATGATCAAGTAGAAAATATAGGACACAGTTAATTTAAATTACTTTAAAGTTCTCACACGCCCCAGAAGTTGTCTTGGTGCTTTAGTGGGACATTAGTGTGCCCTGCTTCAGGAAAACTGTGTTATCCTGTTCTTCAGTGTGACCTTAAATTTGGCTGCAGTGTTGCTCTGCATTACACCCCTGAGAACAGTGATGGGGTGTACATGTGATCGTGTCCTATATGTACGCACGCACAACCCTGCTGAGGAACAGTTTTTACCCCACATGCATCACACTTCTGAACTCGCAGCAGTCATCTCAAACATTCTCAAGCAACACCCCACATGTGCATTTGCCTTATTTATGTGCATTTAATGCACTTGAAAACTCTACCTCTGCGAACTTACTTACAAGCACCTTATTGTGTATATATATGTTGTACATATATAGTGACTATACTTACTTTCCCTTTATGTCTCGAATATATTTAATTGTGAATATACTGTGCATCTGCTTACGTGTTCCAAACTAAAACTCATTGTACTTACAATGACAATAAAGCATTTATCTTATCTATAGGTAGTGCTACCTCTCCACGATTCTTTGCTCAGTGGTTTGCTGGATGCAGCCACAGGATGGCATTTCTAGATCTTGCATTCTCTTTGTTTTAGTGGTCATCAAGAACAGTTTTCTCTCCAGTTAAACTTCGTATCTTTATTTGAGAAAATAGCTTTAATTGAATATGAATCTGCTCGTTTGTTCTGAAGGCAGCACGTTCCCAGACAGTTCATAGCGTTGCTCATGGAATTCGGTGAACAAAAATCTTTGAGCATTCCATTTAGTAATGATATTCATCATCGGCTTGTAGAATTTTCATTTTACATTTGCTGTTTGTATGTTGTAAGCCAGCGTTATTGTGCTGACTCTGGCAATTAAAAAGTGCACAAACATCAGAACACAAAATTCCAGCTTAACTTTATTTTCCTTTGTGTTGAAAGGGCTGTGGCACCAAACAGCATGAGTGAATAAAGGTGGTTGAACCTGACTCCCTTGGTGGTTATTCCTTCTGGAGACCCAAGCTGTTAGCCTGTAAACTGCTTAACAGAATTATAATGGTGCCTGTGCTTACTTGTAATCGTAATTCCCTGCAAGGTTTGTTTATCCAGGTCTGAATCTCCAGCTGATTCACTGGTCTTTGAGCCAGCAGGAAACTCCTGCACTTAAAATCAGAGCTGAACTCATTCTTTCTGATCAACAAAAGGTTGAGAAGTTATGAATTTGCAGTCTTCCTTGGTGCTTTTACAAGCAGATGCCCTAAGGTTGCATTAACGTTACAGTAGAAATGCGGTCCTTAATAGCAGTGATCTATATGTTGTGTGTATAATAGGTTGGTTGCTTTTACTTGGGGAACTTCAGTTGTTACTGTATTCCAGCCTTACCCTGGCTGAGGGAATTTCATTTTCACTTGGACACTGCATATACTTGCCATGGTAAAGTCGTTGCTTCAGTTATATAAATTCAACTTGTCAGTGAGTAGTTCAGTTTTAATCTTAAAATCCGCCCCACTGAAATGAAATGTAAACTCTTCATTTTTCAAAGTTACCATGCCTTTACAGTAAACAGCATCGAGTGACAGCAATTCTTATTGATCGCCTTGGGATTCATCAGCAGTATTTGTAACACTTCATGTATTTTAGGTTTATGGCACACTGAGCTGACTGACCTATAATTTAGCTTTTAGTGCATGTAAAACTCATCCGGTTTATTGCTTTCCTCAGGAGCAGTTGTGGGAGTTTACATATTACTAATGCCAGTGTTCCAATACAGAGGTGTATCACATGGC
>JABFEA020000050.1:4761691-4774029 GCA_019775915.2 Cyphomyrus plagiostoma | reverse complement strand
CAGGGCGTTGGAGGCTGGTTAAACCCGTCAGGTCAGATCTGAGTCGTGTATGACTTCTCGCTGCCCTTCCCTGGTGACTGCTCCCCCAGATTCACAGTCGCTATGAAGGGAAGGACGTCTCCAAGCACAAGAGGAACCTGGTGATCGCAGGCGGTGTCACATTGTCTGTCATAGTTTCCCCCGTGGTGGCTGCAGTCACAGTCGGTAGGTCCCCGCCTTGCCCCTCTGGGATCGGTGCATGCTGCGTCTGGCCAGCACTCAGCCTCCAGTGTTTCCCCGCAGGCATCGGGGTGCCCATAATGCTGGCCTACGTCTACGGGGTGGTGCCCATCTCGCTGTGCCGCAGCGGTGGCTGTGGGGTGTCGGCCCGTAGCGGCAGGGGCGTCCGTATCGAGTTCGACGAGGAGAACGACATGAACGCGGCAAACGGAACGGCGCCCGCAGGTACTCTGGTCTTTACGGGTGCCGATCGCGCCCGCCCCAGCCGGCCTGCCCCCTTTGAGCTCTGCATGGCTCCGTCCCACAGACTCGGCAGCGGAGGCGCGGAACAACCCCAGCATTGGCGAGGGCAGCGTGGGCGGCCTGACGGGGAGCCTGAGTGCCAGCGGGAGCCACATGGACCGTGTGGGGGCCACACAGGACAACCTGAGCGAGACGGCCAGCACCACGGCCCTGGCAGGGGGCAGCATCACCGGCAGCCTGTCGGGCAGCGCCATGGTCAGGTGAGCTGGGTTCCCTGGTGGCTCTGGGGCATCCAGCAAGACAGGGAGGTATGAGGACATGCATCTGTTTCAGGCTGGAGGTGCAAGCAGACGTTCAGAAGGAGCGACACAGCCTGAGCGGGGAGTCGGGCACGGTCAGCCTGGGGACGCCCAGTGACTCTGCTAGTACCAGGGCCATGGCGGGCTCCGTCCTGAGCACCTATGCGCCCCTTGACAGGTCAGCTCCCTCTCTCCGTCCCTCTCTCATCAGGTCCTCTGTCCCATCCGGTCAGCTCACTGGGGCCCCTCTTACCTGTCCACAGGGATAGTAACGGCATGGAGGTGCAGGTGGATGTCGAGTGCAGAACCAGCAAACTGCGTCACCACAGCGGCGGGAGCGGAGTGGACGAGACTGGCAACGGGTGGCGTGGCCCGGGGGTGTCCAGGTGGGCGAGGGACTCGTCCTCCTCCTCTGGAAGGAAGAGCAAGGCCAGGCTGCGCAGGAAAGCTGGGGACATGTGTGAAGACATGGAGGCCCAGTTGCTAAGCCAACGCAGCGGCACCTCCAGTGAGTGTGACTCGCCCTCCCTGAGTGGCAGCCTGCCTTCGGTGGCCGAGTCGCACTGCAGCCGCTGCTCAGAGCCGCCCGAGGTGGAGCTCGACCCCCTGCGGGCTACTCCATCCCCCGCGATCTCCCACGAGCCCCCCAGTGAAGAGCCTTCAGAGCAGAACGAGACACCTTGAGTGCTGTGGCGCCGGTCCCTAGTGCAGCTTTCAGACTCTTTGGCTGTTTTATTATTTTTTTCCCCAGTCAAGATTAAGTAAAGTTGCTAAAGAGGAAATGCTGAATGTGTACGGGCGATGTGGTCAGGGTTAGACCAGGGGAGGCGCTGTCCTAAGGCGCCCCCTGCTGGTTCCGTGATGGGATGTGGACACCTTTTCAGGTCTGAGAGTCGTAGTCTAGGTTGCGAGTGCATCGGCCTGTGCCGCCGTGTGACGTTCGGGCATGCCCACACGCACCTCAGCGCAGGGTAAGGCTTCTCAGATTCCTACCGAACGTCCCACGGGCTGGCGATGGTTGAAGGATAGCTGCTGTAACCCTCCGAAGGGGAAACGGGTGCCAGGTCCAGGCACGGTGGGGGGGTCCCCCATCCGGGAAGTAGCATGGCAGATGTGAGGATCGGATTGCCACGAGCCAGATGGAGGAAGTGCGGGAGCAGGGTGGTGGTGGGGTCTCGGGCCAGTCCGGTGCCCTTACGATTCCTGTGACTCACGGTGCCTTTCCACAAACAGCTAAGCTAATCGCTTTTCACACAGCTCACATCAGCCTCTCCTTCACTTACTCGTTCTTCCTACCAAAGATCGCGGGCTCTCGGTTCGGCCCCCAGGACCAGCTTTTAAATGCGTTTCAGCATCAGCTCTGGAGACGGCTGGCACACGCATCGCCCTTGGGGGCAGGGGGGGTGGTGGAGCCACTGCACCATTTGGCATGTGACGCTCACTCAACACTAGTGCCAGCATCGCTGATCACTTTCGCACGACACCCTAATGTATTTGTATATTTGTTTGCTACTTTGCTCTAAAAGCGTGTACATGCTTATTGAAAAATAAAATTTAATTGAAATTTTGTGCGTCGTTCCATTTTCACTGATGTTTAAAACTGGTTTAACACTTTTTAGCAGCTGCAGTCTTCCGCCCCAGTGCTATATCAATATAATTATTAGGAGCTCTCTGCAGTTCCGTGTAACTTCCAAGTTAGCATCAGAGTTTGTGGGTAACCAGTCAGCAAGCTATGGCTGTAAGTACCTCCCCAGTAGTTAGTGTTAAAACAAAAAGCACCTAGTGTGCAATAGGTGCTAAAAAGGGTTCATGAACTGCCTCTGAGGAACTACAACCAGGCCGAGTTCCTGCGATGTGAACAGGACAGAAGCCCCCGGTTCCAGAGGTGCAGAAACACCATAAGCATAGCAACCCCCCCCCCCACACACACACGCACACAGTGCAAAGCTGGCCTGACCACCAACATTTGGCATCACAACGTTTGCATTAGAAATCTGCCAATAAAGCTCATGTGACCAAGCAGTCACCCAAAACTAAAAAAAATGTTTCAGAGGGGGTTAGGTGCCATCCATCCATCTAGGTCGTTCTGCTGGGGATTCTGACGAATATAATGGAACTGAACATTCATTCCGTATTGATATCTTATGCGAAGCGATTCGATTAGCGTGTGGAGTTCAAATAGTTCGTACATTATACTGCTCAGTTCAAAGTCCATGGATTCTCTTAAATAACCGGGTCATAGTGTTTGGTAAGAGGCATTACTGTTTAATTTCTGAAATGTATTTCTCTGGCGCTGTAATTACCACGCAAAGAATGCCATTCAGTTCCATTATATTCGTGATAAGTCCGACATTTCCACAGCCGCTATCTTCAAAACTAGGCGACTCCTGCAGCAGAACAACCTAGATGGATAGATGGCTCTAAAGCCGCTCTGAAACGTATCTTTTTTCCGGTTTGGGGTGAATTGCCCCTGTAAGGACCGGATTCTTAGTTTTTCGGGGTACTAATAAAAATTATACTGTTCAGCTTCCATCTGTCAAATATCCTGCTCATTCGTATTGCGTCACCTGGAGTTCTACAGAATCTACTCAAGGCCTGAAATCCACAGTAAAGGCAGTTACTAAAAATGCCGGTAACACAAACTGTCATATCTGAATTGCTTATGCTGAATAAGATACTTCCAATACAAAGTGGTAGTGTAGTCCAGCACAGTTGCATATACAGTGGTCAAGCCGTTGTAAGTATCACAACGTATGAAATCAAAACATTTATTGCAAACAAGCATTCAGAATAAACTGCTGCAGAACCGCTTCCTGCCTTCCCTGTTCTGCGGTCCGGCTTGTCAGCTAACACCGCAGTCAGGAGCAGAACATCGGCGGCTGCCGGAGTCCAGTCTTTAAGCCTCTACATGTACAGCATCGCATGTAAACGCCCCTTTCTTCACTTTCCAAATTATTTACACGACAGAACAGTCAACTGATGTAAGACCAGGAAGAGGAGAACGTGAGTTTATCGAGCATCAAACACAACCACTGGAAAAGGAAGTTAAGGAAAATATGAACAGATTGGAATACAAGTTTCAACATTCAGATCTTCGTTATTTTAGCCGACTAAAAGCAGCAGCACAGATGTAGTCATTCAGCAATTTTTAAACACCTAATGTGTCACATTTACACCAAACCATCAGCACATTTCTGCATTGTAATCGTGGCCCTTGCTGCATGAAAGGATACGGCGCTTCGTCCTCTTCTTGTACATGATTCTATAGCCGCACTCTCTACACCTGATGGGATCCCGGGCCTTGATCTCATTTTCTGTGTGGCACTCTGCAAAAGCGGCATTCATTTAAGGGAAGCCAGTTACTCGGCACATACTGAGTCTCATAGCGAAATGCTTGGCCCACAAGCAATACGGTTTAAGCTAACGAAAGTCATAGACCGCGTTATTATTAACACAGTTAACCAGAGCAGATCGTCGGGGAAAAATGACCTCCACAGATGTAAATCATAGGCTGCTGTTTGGGCGGCTGAAGATCTTTCTGAGAATCCATGTGGGCTGTAAAAAGAACATCAGATCAGCGTTAGAAAGGACCGACGGTTGCGGTTCAAATGTCTGCTGCCTTAAAGTCCCTAACAACCCAGTAAGTGTAACAGTAACACACCGATGGTCCTTCGAGAAAAATACACTGCGCCAGTAAACTATCCCTTTAGGTTTCAAAATCGCCGCTTTCGTCTGCCGTTAAATAGCTTAAAAAACATATTTCAGCTAAAATCTCATACCCGCTAAAATAACAAACTTACCACTTCTAGTTATCACACTTGCTCATGCGTTTTCCGTACGCCCCCGCGCATGCGTATTATCACGGTCCGCCTCGTAATAAAACGTCTTTTGATTGGTTTTTAAAGGTGTATCGCGATTGGCCAGAAAAGTTCCAGTATTTCCCAGCAACACGTGTGCTTGATTTAGGCATTTAGTATATAGACGTCGGAACGCTATTACTACAATAAGTAGTTACTGTTGTCTATACTGTAGGGCAGGGGTGGGCAATCTTATCCGCAAAGGGCCGGTATGTATGCAAATTTTTGGGATAACCTGTAGGTCAGCTGTTCAAACTCAGGTGTGAGGACTCCTCAGTCAATCGGTCCTCTAATTAGTAATATAATTAGGGAGTTGCAGCGAAAACACGCATACACACCGGCCCTTTACGGATAAGATTGCCCACCCCTGCTGTAGGGGTATAAGGCCTATTTAAAGACGTGGTTTAGGAGTCCATATTTAAATACCTGGTATAAGGGTATAGCTTATATATATTTATTTTAAAGACACTTAAATGGAAATTTCTGAAAACTCAGCAACACAGACAATGCCTTAGGAGGGAGGTTGATGGGGGGGCACAATTTATTAATTATTAATTTATTATTTATGGGGGGAGGTAAATGAAGCCAAAGGCAACCATGTAAGTGGACTTGTGAAACTGTGTGCAACTTATATGAAAGACAGAATCCATGGTGTCAACAGCATCAGGTCACACAGGTACCAACCCGGGACTGTAAAATATTTGCCACGAACTGTGCTTGGACACAGTATGGATAGTGCTGTTGAGCAGAGAGGGAACCACAAGGAGGAAGAGGATGACAGCACCATGAAGGGTGGGCTTTTATGTGGAGCCAGCTGTGAGTCCGGTTTAATCATTAAACACTATATTTCTGCTCTTTGCTCAGAGCTCCCGTTTTCTTCCTAGGAATTTTAAGTACTTGGAAATACCGGCTCTTGTGTGTAGCACTCTGTGGTGGTTTTGTCCCCATTTTGATGATGGACTGATTATCTGCATTAATTGTAATAACTGATGATTTTTATTGGCATTTTTAGTATTTTAAGACAAATAATAATGGTAAGAATAAAGGTAAACCACTATAAAATGAGGAAAGACAGCAAACACTGACTGCTTGAATAGCAGTGCTTATTGTGTTGTGGTTTTGTTTTTAACAGGAAACAGGAAAATCCAACCTTTCTGCAACCTCAAAACCTTCGTTTTCTTCTGTTATTGAAAACACTCTATCCTAGGGAATGCATCCCATATCGATCATTATCTGTCGTCTATCGTCCAACCAGTTACTTCTGATGTTTGCCGTTTTATAGAGTAAAATAGAGGCAATTCAGTTTATAAGGGATTTTTACTGCTATTATGGTTATGATCTCAGTTCCGTTTTTGAACGCCGATAGATTTTATAGTTTTGTGTACAATATAAGGCTTATATCCATGGCCAATTCTTAAACGGCGTCTACACACGATGGAAACATCTGAAAACGATTTGAAAGCCCTAGTGTATGGGATCCATTTGGCTGGAAAGGTACTAGATTTACGCAATACGCGAGAGAAATTGAAGGAAATGGTAATGATTTTAAACTATAATCTGTATATGTTATTTTTTGTAATAAATACAAACAGATTAGCGCGCAGACTGGCCAGTATATAGTGAAGCAATAGGCTGTGGATACTTTCCATATACGGTCATTTGACGAGAGGCGTGTCGATCGTCGTTAACATGACATCTTAAAAAATTAAACTGGGTTAAACCCCATTCATCCGTCCGCTTTGAAGCCGTGTAGTTTGAACACGATGGCGTCAATTAAGCGGTCGATTCCCTACACCGACAAAGCGCCGGTGAGGCAGGGCATCTACAGGTGGGTATAAGGGCATCATCAAGCATGGTTTCAGTTATAACTCGATCGTTTAGATTTTTTTTCATTAAAACGTAAATGCTTCGAAAAGTTTGATCAAGAATGTCGCGATAGCAAATAAATAGATAAATAAAGCTGCTTTTCTGTTTGCCATTATTTAGAGAGATGCCACCCTAACTTAGTTTCTGAAGTATTTCCTTTCCATTTTACGGTTGTTATGGGTGTTTTGAGCTGTTATGAAACTAGCCTGCGGAGTTTTGACTTGTACTTTAAACTGAGGGATCGCAGCCAGGTTCTCAGAAAGGGGATGGGGTTGTATTGATTAATGTTCAAATGAAATGCAAAGTGTCGGTAGGCCTAATTTTCATCATTAACGAGACTATATATATATGAATGCCCCTTGAGGGTACAGCCTGAATGACAAGCAAAGGTACTAACTGGTTGTCTTTTTAAAATAATTATAAACAAAGGAATAATACATTTCTGGATTTCAAGTATTTGAGGATAGAGTGACATCACTATTGAACGAAAATGTGGCTGCATTCAAGCAGAAGCTATTTCAGATCTACAAATCAGATAAACCCTGTACATTCAAATCATAAGCAAACACACTGCCCGTGTATCACCGATACAGTCGGAAGGCTTGGATGGTGCAAGTCTCTTGGATGATTGGTTTTGAATTGTTTCATACCCCAAGTAAAGGAATATTGTTTGCAAAAGGGAATTTGTTTTAAAATTATTCTGCTCTGATCGGCAATGCACCCGAACATCCTGTGGATCTCGACGGTATCCACCCAAATGTAAAGGTACTTTATCTACCTGCAGAAACACCACCTCTTTCGTACAGTCCATAGACCAGGGAGCTATCCCACCATTCAAGACGAACTATTTACATGCAACGTACGTTTGCCAAAGCCATAGTCACAAACGAGGATAATACGGTAGCATTGCGCCAGATTTGGAAAGGCTGCAGTATCCTCCGTTTTATTAAAAACATCGGAGCAGCTTGGCTTCATGCTAGTGTGAAATGTATGCGACGGATTTGGGAAAGGGGTTTAAAGTGTTCCGCTGTTCTTGTAAGTGACTTTGAAGGATTGGACCAAAACGAACAGTTGGAAGAAATAAGATAAAATTGATTCTCACAAAATCCCTCGATTTAGAGATTGGAAAAAAAAAACTGATAGCCTACACTGATGGAGAACTTACAAACGAAGATTGTATCAAATGGAAGAAGCGCGAAAAGTTGTGGGAGAAAGAAAATATAAAAGTTGATCTCAAAAAAATTGAGTGTCAAGACTGACTACTATTTTTTGCATCATTAATGAAATCGATCAGAACTGGAGAGTATGGATCCAAAAATAGGGTTAGAACGTGTTGGAAAGGTAGTTCGAAAAATGTCACCCGTACAATCTATGAAGGAAAAAGGAAAAATATCGTGCAAACCAAAGCTTAAAGTTTACTTTTTAAACTGTCATTATGACATGCAAAGACATGTAAGGTAATAAATCATTACAGTGCATTTTTATGGTAAAAATATTAGAATTGAAGGCATTTTTTAAAGAAAATATTAAAATGTCCATTTCATCAAGTATAAAAGAAATTGAGTATAGAATGCTGAAATAAAGTCGCAAGAACAGTCAATGTCACTTATAGCGGCCATTTCGCTTAAGGTGGCTGAAACGGAACCCAATCACTGAAAGAGGAAAAGATACGAAGTATTTGCAATTAATTCTATCGTTGCTGTTGGGCAAAACTCGTTGAGGAATTCCATCATTCTGCAATTTCAAGTTCATAACAAGAGATGGCAGCAGTGAAGGTACATTTAAAAACCAAGGGCCGTTCTGTTCTGCCTCATAGCACTAGGCCAAGGTTTAGGGGTATAGTATGGGCATCGATACCCTGGCAGGGGGGGACTTTACAGAGGCCCTGCATCCATAAAATTGATCAAGGGAAGACCAGCATTGTCTTACAGACAATGGGTGCTGCTTCTGGCTGCTCAGGGAGTTTGCTTTGTGTGCAGCCAGGCAGTCGTGGTGGGCCGGACCGTATATGTCTCAGGGCAGCTCGGATTGGACCCCACGTCGGGACAGCTGGTGACTGGAGGGGTGCAGGCCCAGACCAAGCAGGTGAGCTTTCTGCCTTATTTTCCAGAGCAGGTCAGAAAAAGCGGCAGAAATAAGCAGAACCGACATTGTTTTGCTCTTTCTGTTGTTTTACTCTTTAAATGACACACTTTAGTTTGTCTTGCACCCGCACCTTTGCCCACTCTTAGCCATGGTGTGATCTCTCTCTCTCTCTCTCTCTCTCTCTCTCTCTCTCCCTTCCTCTCTGACATCATTCCACCCCCACAGGCTCTGACTAACATGGGGGAGATTCTGAAAGCAGCGGGCTGCGGATACAATAATGGTGAGACGCTACACTCACATTCTGCGGACGGCCAAAACGTCTGTATCTCAGTTACCCACTACACTTACTATATAGTTACACCACAGTAAAGTCTTCTATAGTCCGATGCAGGGGTGGCCAATCGTATCCACAAAGGGCCGGCGTGTATGCAGATTTTTGGCATGAACCCAGGTACCAGAACACTTCAGCCAATCAGTCCTCTAATTAACGATCTAGTTAGGGAGTTGCCTTGGAAACCTGCAAATCCTGAATAAGATTGGCCACCCCTGAATTAGGCTATAGAAGATTTTACTGTCTTGTAACTATAATTTTAATATTTAAAACAAGGAGTGATGTTGGCTCAGTGGTAACACATACAGGTTGTCACCCGCTTTGTAAGATAGGCTTCGGGCCCTACTGGATAAGCAGTTACGAAGATGGATGGATTATGTTTACATAATATGTAATTATGTTCAATCAGTTTTGCATGTCTTTTTTTCAAAAGTGTTCTCCTTTTCTAGTTGTCAAAGCCACGGTGCTCTTGGCCGACATAAACGATTTCAACCTTGTGAACGATGTTTATAAACACTGTAAGTAAAGTGCCTATTTGGGAAGTCCTCGATTGACGAACAACTGCAGTTCAATTTACAATCCACTGTTATGAACTTATCCTTCCGTAAGTGTCCAGAGGGTGGCACCGTTTCCCCAAGAACAAATATAGATGAAGATAAAGAGTATAACCTTAAAGAGTTCATGATCGCCCGACATAAAACATACTAATAATTGATCTACTCACAACTGTACCAGGCTGAATGTGACAATACTTAGAAATGGCTGAGGCTTGAGGTACATTATCCAATGCTGTGGCATGATAGTGAAGGTTTCTTGCAAGTTTACACTGCACAATTAGAACGAATGTATCTTCATTTTATTTTTAAGCAATAATCTTGCCAGTGATGGTGTTCATCTAGAAACACACAATCCTTTATATCCTATATTTTTATGGAGATTCATGAGATGTCTGGTGTAAAATGAACTACACTTTTATGCACATTTGTTTGGGCACACATCCCCCCCCCACCACAACCCCTGCCAAACATTACTGAATACGCAACCGTATCCTGGTAGCTGAGGGAAACGGGACACTGCGAAGCCCAGTGTAACTCGAGCTCCCCTAGACAATGTCTGCAGGCCCCACCTCCCCTCACAGGGAACTTTCCATGGCCTTACACACACACACACACACACACACACACACACACACAGCATGCAAGCAGTCTGACACATGAATTAGCACTACAAGACTGCATCTGCAAAACTGAACCCAGTAATAAACTCATGTGTGTCCCCCCCTCAGTTTTTACCAGCAACTTCCCGGCTAGAGCAGCCTACCAGGTCGCTGGCCTACCCAGAGTAAGCGCCTCTCAAACTGTCGCATTTCCTGCGGAGATGGGCTATGGGCTCATTCCAGCATCACATCGCATCGCATCTCTCTCTCTCTCTCTCTCTCTGCTAAGGGGGGACTTGTGGAGGTTGAAGCGGTTGCAGTTTCTGGGCCCATCACCGATGTCCCGTGACACACTGGTCTCTGAATGTGAGGCCATATCCCAAAGCACCCTGTTCTGCAGTGATATGCAAGGGTCTGCAGTGGACCAGCTGATAAACTGCTTCTCACAAACTTGTTTCTGCGCATTCTGTGTTCAGGCTCATGACCACACTGATTTAATGCAGTATTGTGATGTAACGTCTCAGGCGGCAGCCCACATATCTCGCCATGGACATGAACATCATTCGGAAGCCTGAAGCAGCTACCAGCGTGTCAACATGTACTCATTACTTCTCACCTGAACTGTGTTTATTGCATTGACCGACATTATTTATATAATATTGAACATGGGCTCAAATTAAGAGCATCTTCAGACTGTTATAGATCAGTGTTTCCCAATCTGGTCCTTAGAGATACACAGAAAGTCCATATTTTTGCTCCAGGAGCTGGGAGGGAGCAAAAGTGGGGACTGTCTGGTAGGGAGCAAAAACATGGACTGACTGTGAGTCCCTGAGGACTGGACTGGGAAACAGTGCTATAGACTGCTCTTTAAATCTCACTTCATAGAAACACACATTGATTTACTGCCTCAGCTTAAAGCATTCTGAAGTGACCTGCTTTACAGTATTATTACACTATTTACAAAGGGAATATTTACACTAAAGGCACCACGTCCGAGAGTCCAAGCTCCCACCGCTCAGCTGCTTAAGTCTTGGCAACAGGAAAGTGGAAATGAGTCCCCAGCATGCATCTGTCCTGCATCCTCTCGCTCGGGTTTGTGGAAACGTCTCCATTTTCATGAACAGGAATGGACGGATTCACTCATTTTCACTGGGAGCTGAAAAAGTAAAAAGCGGGACTAACCAGCCGCATGTCGTATCGCTGATTGCTGTGTTTAGCAGCCATATTTACCTGTTAATTGGTAAGTGGGTTTTAAAGCTTAGGGGCTGCTCACCCTCTGCCTCCTCGTGGCTGGGGGCCGCGGTGTCGCCGTGCTCATCTGGGACCGACTCGGCCGCCCCCTCTGATTCGGAGAGGAGAGAGAGACCACGTGGAAACAGCAAGTGCTGCTTAGTTAGAGTTTCGATTAGGGGGAGGCTGCATTAGTCCTAAACAGCATCTTTCAGTTCTTATATTTCATCTCAAAACTTTGGTACCCGGGGAAGCAGGAATCCGGCTTCGTGGAGAGTATCTCCCTGACATGGATGGTCTGGCCACCCAGACACTGAAGGTGCTGACCATGCAGCACAGACAGAAGCAGTGCATGCAGGGAAATGTCAACTCTGTTGTGCAGATGTAATAGAACCTGCGTCGTTGTAAGTTGTTATTTTATGCCAATCAGACTGTTAAGGTACCATTTAGGAAACATCCAGGCGCTGGGATTTATTACATGTTCTGACCTCTTTACAGACAAGCACAGTTCTGTCAGCCACTAGAAATTTGAATAAAATGCAGGGATGGACAGAAAGATGGACAAAGGCTGCAGAGACGCTCAGAGGCTGCGTCCTCATAATGGAGAAAAGAGCCATTGAGCATCTGGCAGAAGTCGCCCACCTCGGATTTAGGTAACGACTCCTGCCATATGCTCAGCTATGCTATACTCAGCTATACTCAGCACTGAGTTATGGGCCACAGTCTTGCATCCTCAGCCCCTGAATGCATATTGCTCACTGAATACCTCTTGGTAAAACAAGCTAGTGGGAGCGTACAGATGAAGCAGGGATCAGTCACCAATGATACCTCATCCAGCTTCTGGTTACATGGTAGATACAGTACAATACCTTACACAGTGGGGATCACTGGGCCCATTTACGGGTCATAGCAGGGGTTATATTAAATTAATACTAAATCCAGTATAGATGTTTTCAGACCACTTTAAGTATCAGTGTGGTAGTAGAGTTTGATTATGAGTTCTTCCTATTAACTATGGCAGTGCCTCAAATCTTACTAATGAAATAGCATCG
>JABFEA020000050.1:4742606-4761591 GCA_019775915.2 Cyphomyrus plagiostoma | reverse complement strand
GTGGTAGTAGAGTTTGATTATGAGTTCTTCCTATTAACTATGGCAGTGCCTCAAATCTTACTAATGAAATAGCATCGTGTCACATTCAGATGTTACTCAGTTCTGTGTTATTGCTGTTAAATTTCAGCTGTAGGTTCTGCTTATCTCTTGAATGAGATTTACTTCGAACAGGATGGTGGGATATGTGTATGAGAGAATGAATGGGACAGGAAGAGGGGACCGGCGTGATGGGTATACCCCGGTCTTCCGGTGATGCCGCGAGGGCAGCACTGCAGGCTGAGCTCTCCCTGCCCCCATCTGGGGCCTCATCTGCGGCTTCCTCCTCCAGGGAAGGTGGCTCCCTGCATCCCTGTTGATCAGGATCTTTAGCAGCCACTGCCTCCTCCGCTGCGCTGGCAGCCCAATCGTGGTCTTGCTCAGGAGCCCCGTCAGCGCACAGTTGGCCCGGGTCGGGGATGGTCTCCGCATCTTCAGCGATGCTCCTAGTCTCGTTGCGGGCGTCTGTCAAACAAGAGGGTGACGGACGTACCACAAAACTATACAACAAATCGTCCTGAGACAGGAAAGTGTCTAAGTGCAGCCCAATACCATATGCTGCCTCATTTGAGTGCCACGTGTTTTAGGTGGCAAGTACTGAGGCTTATGAGACCAAACAATGGTAGTGGAACTTCTACTGAACAATAAGAGCACCAGCAGGAGCATTCCGCGGGTTGTGCTACTGCGTTCTCATTCAGTTTCACTAAAATCAGTCCCCGTTAGTAATGGCTTAGCTGCCCTTTTCATAAATCTCTAGTGAGCCCCACTCAAATGAGCATCAGTTTGGTTTGGCCTAACTGTATAAAAGAGCCACCTGGGAAAGGTACCAGTTAGGTGAATAGTATGAAATAACAGCATAGGAAAGGCAATGGCCCCAGTAGCACTGTGCTAAATGAAGTAGACCACAAAATATCATCCTGTCAGATAAGCAAGGTACCACGTGACTAAAACAGATCACCTGACCTATCAGAGTCAAGAATGTAAAAGGACGATAAGACGAATTATCAATAACACAGAACTGGAAAGGAAACGGAAAACACTTTCATCCTCTGCATAACTTTATAGGCCACTCGAAAAACACCTGTTACTTATTAACGTCTGACAAGTCTGTACACGTTAATGTTTCCAGACATCACCTAGACTGTCAGACAACCGGTGTTAAAAAGTAAACCAGAGGCAGCGCACTGCAGCTTAAATAAAGAACATGGGTCTACGTCTCAAGTGTGGTTTAAACGCGGACGTTTAGTGACAAGCACATCATGAAAGCTTGAACCCCGTCGTTTAGCGACGGTACACCGAAAGTAGCAAGGACACGCGACCGAAGCAAAGGGGCCACCTCTGGTTCTCCCTGAAATTAAAGATGTCACATAATCCTGTGTACATGCAGTGACACAAACATGGAGAAGAAATCGTCCGAGAACTAAGAAAGAGCCGAAAAACGGGCCAGGTAAACAATGCGAGTGTGTCTTTTACAAGGAAGCGTCAGGCCGCACACGTTAATTCTGCTATTAATTTATATAGCATTTATTATCCCCTAGCATTTAAAAAATAAATGGCATTCCTCAATTAAAATTTTCACGGGTAGTTAAAAATTACTTTAAAGGGGTTTGCTTAATCGCCAAAGTGTAGTTCCAAATGTAAAGTTTTAAGATCGATAAATCAAGGTGAGACAAACACAGTAGAGTAAACATGCTGTATGGTAATTTCACAGTATGAGACCCGCACCTCCAGCAGTGTTCCAGTGGCGTTAATAAAAGAGATCGATGAAGAGCTACAATGACTATACGACAATAATACTCTTTAATAATAAAATACATGCATCCTTTGGTTTTAGATGGCACAGGAATTGAAGTATTAAATATCTGCATTGTTCCTTCGATTTCCCTGAGAAAGTTTGCAGTTTCAAAATACCACCGACTTGAAGTTTCCACGGAAACTTACATGGAGACACGTAGATTATACGATTTCAACTAGTCTGACAAAAGTAAAAACTTAAACTCAATGCCTTCGGGAATAAAGAGACGTCGTACACAAAGCATAAGATTCTGTAAATCCTATTCCGTAATGTCTGGGCTTTGACAAAGTGGATATAGCTGCATTTTGACTCACCAGCGACACTCGCTCCGTTGGTCTCCGGCTTCGCTCTTGATCTGCTCCTCTCTCTTGCTATAGTCTGTGTACTGCTTGAACATCCCATCCTGACTGGGGATATGAAAGAAAAATCAAAACGAACAATTAAAAGCCCGAAGTGTTTATAAAAAAACATAAATATCGATAACTTCTGTGGCATGAGGTTCAGAGTGACTGTTTGACGTCACTTAACGCCTTTATATCGCCAAACGCGTCTTTACGCATGACTGGCGCCCTGGGCTACGGAGGAACGTCGGCACGGTGTGAATGAGAGACCGGGTTATGCTGATGTTCATGCTGATGTTGGTACTGAGGAGGGCCAGAGCAGGAGCATGCGTGCCGGAGTCAGCCTTTGCCGAGGAGCAGCCGCTCATGCAGACCATGTGTGCAGGATCCTGTCCAAACATTTTAAAATGTTAATCATAGTTTCAAACGTCGCAGATGTGCAACCCTGTACTCACATGATAAACAGGACAAGTCGTTTTTTAAGTTGGACAACCTCAAAATTACGAGTCCTTGCCCTGTGTCATATTATAATTATGACGGCTTCTGGAATATTAAGACTTTGGCCACATATCTTATTAAAATTCGCCCTGGATAAAAAATATAGCCATTCATTTGCAACGGTGGTACCTTTGGGCGGTTTTCAGTCCCACAGTGCTGTGTACAGGTTATTTTAAAAACATTTTTTGAGTTGTACACACTTATCTCTAATTTGTCAAAATTTACCAGGTGTATATGGTCATACAAAGTATTTTCTCTATATGTTGTATTTTTCTTGCACAGTCTAGAAATAGGCCAACTATACTTTGTACGGCTATACATGACAAATATAATCTTAACTTGAAATGGGCACATTAGCGGCAGAAACAGCGCCACCTGCAGGACCGAATCACATAACAAATGGTTAACACTTGTGTGCTTAGCACAAGACGCAAACATCCAGCCATTATCCAACCACTTAACCTGATCAGGGTCACGGGGCCATGGTGAAGACGTGATATCATCATCATCATCATCATTATTTTCTTGTTTTCTCTGATGGTCGTGGGTGGTCTCTTGGGGGCAGAAAGTACTGAACCAGAGCCATGGTGCCAGCGAGTGAAGTGAAGTGAGTGAAGTGCCCCCCCCCACCACATGCTATCCAGCCAGCTTCAGCGGTGCTTCAGAATGGGAGTTTGCAGAACATTTGCAGAACGGAATGTCACTGAAGTGTCCATGCAGTTTGAGATCCACTGGCCTCTTGTCCTCCGGTGTCCTGTCTGACAGTTGCACGGCGCAAGCCGTCCCCCCTGGCTGATGTACTGTCTCTGTCACGCAGAAAAGGTCTCTGGAGTCCATCAACTCCAGGCTCCAGCCGGTGATGAAGAGCGGAAAATATGTGCTGGGATACAAACAGATGCTGAAGATGATCCGCCAGGGCGAAGCCAAGCTGGTCATTCTGGCCAACAACCGCCTGGCACTGAGGGAGACGTTGTGTTTTAGCCCGAGCAAATTGCGTTGCAAAAGGTGGGAAAGTGACCAAATCATGGCAAACATGGAGGAAAACGGCCCACGTCTTTCTGAGATTAGGCCTCAAACTGTCCCTTTATGGCAGGGCTCTTCAAATCTGGACCTCGATTCCAAATCCAGGCCATGTTTTTTCCCAGGTAGTTAGTTTAATAATTACTAATTCTGATTGGTCAGAGGCTTCACACCTGACTGACAGGTAAAGGAAGGCTGACAAACCAGCAGTGTGCGGACCTCGAGGACCGTGATTTGAATAGCCCTGCTTTATGGTATTGGATCGTGATTTTGATTGCATGTCTTTGTGATGGGTGTGTGTAACACCTCATGCAGTGGCAACACCCTGATATATCACTGAGCAGGAGAGCTTACCTGGTAGTGTTATGTCATCCTTTTCACGAAATCAGAAATTGAGTACTATGCCATGTTGGCAAAGACTGGTGTTCACCGCTACAGTGGCGATCATACACTGGCGATCATCGACCCAGGTGAGAATCCCGTCAGAACCTCAGTTCTCTTGTGGTGTTTCTACGAGTGAACACATCTTCAATTGTCATTTTCACTGCTTCTACCAGTCCAGACTTCGTGCTGTTGCTGTTTCTGCTTAATGTTTAGCTGGCTTCCAACATTACAGACTTTGTTCTTAAACTATAAGAACTATTAAACTATATATAACAACCGGACTGTATTTCACAATTGTCTTGATTGATCTTAATAGTGCATATGTCTGCTGTATACATATGAGCATTTGAAAGAAATTCCCTGTACGTGCGAACGTACCCGAACAAATAAACCAGATTCTGATTCTGCCAATACAGTCTGCTGCCACTGGTGGTACGCGAGTTCCCCCTACTGGTACGTAGGTATAGCTGTATTTAAATGATCGGTTATGCGGAGAGCCTAATATTTTCCAACCTTCTGAATCGTGTAAATAATTTGAGAACCACTCCTGTACAATCCTATTAATTTAACATTTTTCACAGCATTGCATCTGTGTCCTCGTTTCACCACTGACGTATCTGAGAGATTGCTGTTGTAAGTCTCGCCTGTTAAATCTACCAGTGCTCTCAGGAGGGCCAGAAAATTGTGAGACAGTAAATGTAAGTAACAGCAGACCTCTGTATTTGTGTTCTCCTGCATGCTCTGTTAGCTTTTTGCCTCGTGTGAAGTTGTGTAAGACGACTCATGTGCCTCTGCCAACTCCGACTTGTTTGTACTCCTCCTCTCTGCGGAGTGCTCAGCTTACATGTCACTCTTGCGTCCCGCAAGCGACTCCGACATCATCAAGAGCCTGCCAAGCAGCAGGAAGAGAAGTAACAGCCTCTTTTCCGGACTGTCCAAATAAATTTATTGTATATTGTACCGTGTATATTTGTGTAATTGATCTTATTTTGGAATGTTTTATTGTACAGCAATAGCTCTAAATTTAGACTGATTGTTACCTCCGTTTCTAATAAACAAATGACAGACGTGAATTAACGTGTCTGTATATCCCAACTTACTTGCATAGTCAACGCACGCTTGCTGCTCGACAGGTGGTAAAAACGCTGGTCAGGAGTGGCGAGCAGCTATACGGCACCGATGGGATGCAGACTCTCATGACCCAAAATAGGACAACTAGTTACAAATAATGGATAGATGGATGCTTTATAGTAATAGTTTACGTTACACATACTAAGCATACTTTAAAAAATTCTTTTCCTCTCTCCTGGAACACAAGCGTAGGCATGAAGGGTATCTACCCATTGCAGCAGCCAGGGAGCTGGGGTGGTTAAGGGCCTTACATTAGGACCCCCCCCAAGACATACCAAGGCCAGGCTTGAACCAACAACCTTCTGATTACAGCCACACAGGCTTAGCCCACTGAGTTGCAAATTGCCCCCAATCCACATTGTTCAAGTGAGAAAACAGAGACGGTCCCACCAACTCTGGGATTTCACAACCATTGTGCTAATCCTTTGAGCCACACACTCACCCCCTAGAAAGAATGAGTCACAACATCCTAGAAAAGGAAAGTCTTGATCCAGCAGCCTCTTAACAGGCCAAGCAAAATCCTCATGCACCACTGTTCGGCTTAATAATGCAAACAGAATGGTTTCTCCTTGTGTCAACAGAGGGTGAGACATTTCTGAAAACAACAGAATTGCTCCCTTTCAAGGTGCATGTAGTTGTTTCCTTTGGGTGACCGTTTAACGGTCTGTGAAGTATTTTGGCACAGATCCTGCCCATGGTCTGAAACCGTGTCATGTGGTGCGATTTCCTTCCCAGGTGCCATCTTACAATAAACTGACTGGCCAGGGGCAGGTGAGATGCTTTTCCTGTGCAGGTGTTTGTAAGAACTTAATGTTTATGAACCTGAGGGAACAGAAAGTGCAAATGCCTCGTCTTTCCGTGGCTTGACGACCTGCTGTCACTTAGGCGATTGTCAACAACATGCAAACAACACCGAGACTATGGCCACCTTGCAATCTGTTTGCAAACTGCTGGGATACTAGAATTACGGCAACCCGGGAGGGACAAAAATCACGCCAGGGAAGCAAGAAAAACACGGTCATATAAAAACTAGTGCACTGTATGAGAAGTGAGGCCAGCTCCTTCCCGGTACCGCTCCTCCCGTTAATAACCCTGCAGTGTTTCCCAGCCATGTCACTGCTTGCTTGGGCATGTTCTTCCAGTAACTGTTCTCGGACACGAGTACTCAGACAGGTGAATTTAAGCGATTTAGAATCCCCACTTAAACCGCTGACTTTCAATAACCTATTTGAAATGAGATTCATTATCTTTTGTTTCATACCGCTGTATGACAGAAAAAAAAACAGCATTTCTCCACGAAGATGTTTGTAAGACACATACATTAATTTTATACTGTAAACAAATGCAATAAAAAACTGCATAAAGCACCAGAAAGCACTCGTGTACAGTCTAGGGATCAGTATACAGTCTCTCTCACACTCACACACTCATGTGAATGCTCTCATACACAAACATCAGATTCGGGGACATGTGGTGAGAGAGCATCAGCTGTTACCTGCCGTTGAGTCTGTTAAAGTAACGGCAGCTGTCACATGTCATAATGTGTGTGTCAAAGATGGGGGGGAAAAAACACAAGGGGACAGTTTGCTTTCAAAGTGGATGCTTTTGAAAATGTACCGCGATGCAAATCTCCAGAGATATGCTGAAGCTGCTTATTACCATGGAAACCATCTAGAGGCTTCTGCTCAGCCTGAGGTCCCCCCTCCCCCCACAGCACCCAAGCCACAGAGTCGGTTCTCTTCTAATATAAAACACACTGACTGGTTTCTCAATGTCTACCGTTTGCCTTAGAGTTCCAATAATATCAGAGTAACTTCATAAAACATCCTATGTCTGAGCATAATAAATTAAAATTATTGGGCTGTGGTGGGGAAACGTTAAAAGTCTGCATCCAGCGTGAATTCACAGTCCATGGTGTTCGACATGACACCCAGCCTCTGGTACTCCGCAACCCGCTTTTCAAAGAAGTTGGTTTTCCCTTCCAGCGAGATGGACTCCATGAAGTCGAAAGGGTTTTCCGCATGGAACACCTGCAAAAGGGATCGGCCACTGAGTACGACGACACTACGGGACAGCAGATACACGTCTGACCGATAGCAGAGTTCACCTACTTTGGATAATTTGAGGTCGGCGAGCAGGCGATCAGCCACAAACTCGATGTACTGTTTCATCAGCGAGCAGTTCATCCCGATCAGCATCACGGGGAGAGCCTCCGTCAGGAACTCCTGAAAGACACGGGTGACGTTATTATTATTAATAATAATAATAATAATAATAATAATAATAATAATAAGCAGCTTGTAAAAGAATAATATTATTTTCTCCAAAGCGACATTCAGCTGCAGTAACGAAGTCTTTTTATTCAGAGCGACTGTCCAGGTGTCGCCCTTGGAACAGTGACAGCGGCACGCGTCACGCCAAGCTGGGTTCCCACCCCACCGGTAGGTTTGGATCGTTACGATGGCGGCGGCTTCCTGCTCAGTGCTCTCCTGACCTGCTCTATCTTGACGGCTTCGCAGATGATATCTCTTATTCGATCCTCTGACGGTTTCTTCTGCAGGTAGCTGTACAGGAGGCATGCAAAGTTGCAGTGCAGGCCCTGGAGAAACGGGACCATGTATAATATATCAAGAGACTTTCGTCTACAGCGACATACAAGCGAGAAAGCAGGATCAGATGCTCCCTGCATCAACTGGGTTTAATTGCCTTCAAGGGTCCAATGGTGACATCAGGCTGACAACCCACGGACCTGAACTGACGTCCTTCCGCTCAGTGTTGTAACCACACGACACGCTGGCCACGAAGTGGAGGCCATGCGAAGATGTTCCCACACGGAGCTCAGTCCCACCCACCCCCCTCACCTCGTCCCGGCTGATGAGCTCGTTGGAGTATGTGAGCCCCGGCATAAGGCCCCTCTTCTTCAGCCAGTAGATGGCCGCGAAGGAGCCAGAGAAGAAGATGCCCTCAACCGCGGCAAAAGCTATGATGCGCTCTCCTGTAACGAAGGGAATGCAGGTCAGCGCCAGAGGACCACTGGACAGAGCAGAACGTGCTCGAAAGAAAAGGGGATGGTGGACCAGACCGAAGGTGGATGTGGCATCGGACACCCACTGCAGCGCCCAGTCAGCCTTCCGTTTCACACAGGGCATGGTGTGGATGGCATTAAACAGGAAATCTCTGTGGGGGGGGGGTTAACAAATGGTCAAACTCAACTGTACATGAGCAGGAGTGTGAATTAAACTCGTGACATGCAACTTCTGCAGGACACCAGGAACGAGCATCGATTATCTGTAGCCGGTTCAACCATTAAGGAACTGAACGTCATTATGATTACACAGGGTCATCCCCATCGACACTTATCTAGACAGCTACACAGATCACATAACATCCATTGACTTCACTGAAAGCACCAGGTTAAGCATTTTTCTACAGAGACATGAGATCTATTTGGGACATGAACCAGCCGACCTGCAGTTACGAGTGCAGAGTCCTTTAAGCACTACCGTGACCTCTGCTCATAATGACACTATAACACGCAGAGACAGGGAGTAGCGATGTCATCACCAACCTCTCCTTCAGGTCTCTGATGTAGGTGTTTATCAACATGCTGTACATCTCTGAATGAACGTTCTCAATGAGGATCTGGAATCCGTAGAATGACCGGGCCTCTGGGATCTGCACCTCCTGACTGAACCGTTGTACCTGAAGAGCAGGAGGAAGAGAACACAGGGGTCACTGAGACATGGGAAACCACAGACTGCTTGGTTTGGCAGCATGGACAAACACCAACTCACACCCCTGACCACACTTCCCAATCGACATATTGTGCTTAGATCAGTTCAGTCAGAATCTTAGACTAAGCACTTGTGGTCTGCTGCTAAAACACAGACGGGCATTTCTCCACCAGCTACTCTGATGGGCCGTCAGCAGCACACCCCCCCACAAACCACCCAGGGCAGACCCACCAGGTTTTCGTTGACAATGCCATCGCTGGCTGCAAAAAAAGCCAAGACGTGGGATATGAAGTGTTTCTCGTCAGGCTTCAGTCTGTCCCAGTGAGCCAGGTCCTTGGAAAGGTCCACCTGTGCAGAGAGTGGATATAGTTTTGGTCTCGGCCTTCGGTGATAAGATACCTTCAACAGGCACCTGCTTCTGGAACTGCATACGGCAGAAGCTCAAAGGTTAGCGGGTTATCGGTTTCGGCCAAAATTTCCACCACGGTGCACCACTAAACACAACCGATAAATAACCAGCTTACACATCACGCGTTCAATACTAGATGGACTAAGTTAAAGATTAAAAGCAGGAAAGCAGAACGAGAGGAGTAAAGCATGAAGGATATGAAAGACCTCTTCAACGGTCCAGAAGGAGGCCTGGGCTTGCTTGTACATTTTCCAGATGTCAGGGTACTGAATAGGGAAGATGACAAAGCGCCGAGGGTTACTCCGCAGCAGCGGCTCGTCTTCTGCCTCCGTGTTCCCCGGGAAACCATTCTGCAACATCATAGGGAGTCCTAAGTCAACATGCCTGATGCCCCTGTATCCTCACTGAAGTCCACTCAGCAACTTTACCCATAAAACTCCTTTTACACATATCGTCAAACCACTAAGTCGAGTCCTCCTAGTTAAGTGCAGAAATGTATTTTTTTTTAATGAAAAGGGCACATTATAAGTACATAAGAAATAATGGCGAACAGTTAAACCATAACTTTTTATACATGTCCGCATCGATAATTTCTCGAACATAAAATGAAAATGATTTTTCAAGAGAAAGAACATTCAAATTATAAAGTTCACATTTACTAACATTTACCTAAGAGGAAAATAAGATCTGTAATATAACTAGCAAATCATAATAGCATATTTTAAAACGTGAACGTAAGGTACACCATTTTTAACGAACTTAAGAATATCAGAATATACATCCGTAGCTTAAATTTAATACCAAAACAGGTGCAAGGTTATTTATGAACGAGTTATACAAAAAGAAAATCAACATCACCTCTGAAGCCCTATACATACGTACGTTAATTATTTCACTTCACTATGAAATATTGCCAGATAAACACCCTTCCTTCCTGAATTCAGTAATACGTTACTGTCGCTGAACGTTAGCGGAGGTCGAACTGCTAACGCGTAGACCCAGCTAGTTACCGTCCGGACGGACGTAATGCCCCCTGAACGCCGGGTTCCCCAGGCCACAGCGTCTCTCTCCCATAAACTTGGTCGCATAAACGACTCCCGCCCAAGTTTTCACCTGAAATTGCGACGCTAAACTCTGGGGATCCATGCCGAGAGCGGAGGACAGAGACCCCGGCCACTATCGAACCCCACTGCCATCTGCACCCCACTTCCGGGAGGTTGGTTATGAGGGTTTTAAGTCTTTTTAAAGGGACGCATGCGTACAAACACGCACGCGCGCAAAAAAAAAATGCAGGTAAGGTGCGCATGCGTACGTAAATACGTAAAATGTACGTAAGGTACGCATTCCTATGGAAATAGGGTAAGCGCGTAAACGCGCGCAAAAGAAAAAGCCGTCTAAAGATATCAGAAAAATGTCTGCAGCGATAGGGTTGTTTTAGTTTGATATGTAGTGCCAGTCGAAGTCTAGGTAGAGACCTAGGTGAGCTTCACCGGCGACATCCCCCCCCGCATCATAGTGTAGCTGTTCTGTGCTTGGACTGCAGAGGGCGCAAGTACTTCTAAGGCAAATGTATTCAAACTGTGAGGCGCGATGGAATTAAAGGAGGGCGTACGTGAGGGAAAAACTGTGGGGGATTTCAGCTGGGAACAGCTATACTTAGAACTTATAATTATTAGAAATATTTAAAATTCAGAGGCTTGTAGCATCCAAAAATTTTCTGGACTTTGATAAACTGTGTGCAAGAAAACAGACTCATCCCTGTTACTGAGATACAAACTAGTGAGATCTATGTGTGTGAATGACTTGGGCAATCAGAACATATATATCCGCTTTAGGGCGGCCCTGTCAAAACAGTTGGAATACCATTGTTCAAAATGCATATAGAGTGCTAGACAAAGTGACGTTTACTGATGGCAGCTTATATCGTTTAATGGGTTGACTGGCACTACTGAAAATAACATATATACCATTCAAGTAACATAGTCATCCAACATTTGTAGAATTAGTAATGAATAGAGATTTACTACAAATAGGACAATTAACACATCCAACAAACACATCCTCGTGCCAGGCCTTTAATGACCTTTTGGACACAGGCCATCAGCAGTCTGTTTGCAGAAAGAATGTTGACTTCAAGAGGTTCACTTACCTCAGCAGCAACATTCCTGTCTCTGGTGACTCTTCATATGAAGTCAGTAGATGGATTGGGAGAGCATGGGAGGTCAAGAGGTCACTGGAAAGGGGTGTGTGGCACTTTCATCGCGGCAAGGGGACGAAGTTCCAAGTCTTGAGAGTCCTGGTGCTCCATGTCTTGAAATCTGACTGCAAGATATGGACGCTATCCAGTGGTCTGACACAAAGAATGGACTCCTTTGGTACTGTCTCTCTCCAGAGAATCCTTGGGTACTATTGGTATGACTTTGTGTAGAACGAGCGGTTGCTAGAGGAGCCCTGAATGAGGCACATTACCTGCATTGTGAGGAAGCGTCAGTTAATGCGCTCCGGTCCCGTGGCGTGTTTCCCTGAGGGTGATCCGGCTCACAGGATACCTGTTACTGAGGACCCGATCGGCTAGGTTAGGCCAAAGGGACACCCACATAACACTTGGCTGTGACGGTCATTTCCGGAAGGCGGGACTAGACCACGTGTTGGCCAGAGAGGCTGCCAATCAGCATCCAAAGGTGTTTATTCGTGTGACAACGCACTGCATTATTGCATGTCAATCTGACCTGACATTCTTGGTTAAACAAATAGCACATTACAAACACATGCTGTCAAGCAGTCAACTACGCTTAAGTGCAGCTAGGCTGAGCTTCCAGTGAATGTCCAGGTAAAAATGTAAGCAGTATCAGAATGTATCAACATTGGTTTTCCCACCATTGATTTTTCAATATATCAAGAGAGACATTTCAATATTTTGCATTGTCAAGTTTATTTTTAAATTCCCTACTCCCCCTATACAAGAAAAACAGACTTTTCACAAAGGCAGCAGTGAACGTTGAGTGAGATTAAGTATTTCTTTTTAGGGTGGGGAAAATTAAACCATAATCACAGTGAAATGTTATTTTAAAGATGTCTGCTGTCGTCTTTGGCTGGGGTTCATCCTATAGGGCAAAATGAAGGGGAAGAGTTTAAGCGGGCTGTGCTGTGGGCTTCAACTTTACACACTCAATGGAGGAATGTACATTTCTTCAGAAATAAAACAACGCAAAATAAGAGTTACCGTCAGGGATGACAGCATTTCAAATATCATAAAATAGTATAGACAAATAAAAAATAATTCTACAAAAATGGAACTAGTAATATTACACAACCGTAGAGAAGGCGCTCGTTAACTTCTACACAAATCCGAAGTTCTTTGTCTTGATGGCCAGGAGTAGTTTCTGTTTGAGGATCTGTTTGGAAGAATACAGCGGCACGTAGAGGCGCGAGATGCACGTGTTGGCGGTGGGCAGGTGCTGGTCATCAGGGGGCCGGATGGTTATGGAGGGCATCGGCTGAAAGCCTTCCTCGCTGGCCGGCAGGGACGGACTGGAAGTCCAGAAGTACACCTAGAGGGCGATGAGGGGGATGATGACACACTGCCACCGGTCTACATAACATGTCTGGAGGAAATGAGCTCCACGTGATGCTTTCAAACCCAGAAGGAACCCATACCAGGTCTTGTCTCTCCGTCATGCTCATCTTCTCCACAATGGACCAGAACCAACGTTTAAACTGCAGAAGCTTCTCTGCGTTCTCCCCTGCGGAGATGAAGAGGATTGCGGCATGTTAACAGCAATGCTCCGAGAGGTATGCGTGCCCTAGGATCTCAGCCAGGAGCCGCACCTGACTCGTCGTTAAAAGAAGTGAAGCTGATCAGCATCTGCACGTTGACTTCCCCGCAGCCGTTGACGAGGAGCCTGAAGTCCTCTGCTGTCAGGTC
This sequence comes from Cyphomyrus plagiostoma, assembly GCA_019775915.2. NCBI lineage: Eukaryota > Metazoa > Chordata > Actinopteri > Osteoglossiformes > Mormyridae > Cyphomyrus > Cyphomyrus plagiostoma. Next base: position 4,748,318 of record JABFEA020000050.1, on the reverse strand, counting down.
TTCCAGGGCATTCTTGGGCAGCACGTCCAGCAGTCCCTTCCTCATCGCCTGTGTGCCAGACCAGAGTAACAGTCCTTTAAGGAGCGCTGCTTCAGAGATGAACCATAAGAGGATGCAATGTAGGTGCTGAGCGAGTGACTCTCTAAATCACACCCACAGAACTAAAACCTGGAAGTGCCAGTCTGACCCGCAGGGCCTTACTCACATGCAGCGGCTGCTCAGCCACCACCAGCATGCGGTGTTCTGCATATTTCCTCACGTATTCATACACATTCTGCGGAGTCACCGGCACGTTTACACCCCCGGAAAGGAGCTCCACCTGAAACAAAGCATCAGTCCATCAGGCTTGTTGCAGGACCACGCAAACCATATTATCCTTAATGAAAACCAAGTCATGCTGCACACGAAATAAGCAGCGTCTACGGAAGGCCTGCAGGCCCCAGGCACTCTCAGACATGCACGCTGTGTACCTGGCCAGACCCCTCCTCCTTGCAGAGGTCGATGGCGAAGGCCAGGTCCATGGCAGCAAACACTGCCTGCGCCTCTCCCGTCTGAGAGTGCAGAATGAGCTGCCGCAAGCTCTCATACATCACCGGGTCAAAGAAGGCGAAGTCGTGCCAGTTCACCTGTTCAGAGAGCCAGTGTCAGGGATGCTGTCGTGCCGACCTTCTCCCTGAGCAGCTCCCGCCCACTTCAGAGCAGCTCCCGCCCACTTCAGAGCAACTCCCGCCCCCCCATCCCCCATGTTGTCCCTCATCGTGACACCATGTTCGTGCTGTAACACGTTCTGTGAACGCCCTCTATGTGACTTGACCAAATGTTTCTATCTGGTGATAATTTCCTCTCCATGCAAAGAAATTTTAACTTGCAGAGGACAATATTTGTCACAAGTTTCTTACTGTGGGCAGGGATACCCAATTATTTTACCATTGGGGCCAAATTCCATCAACAACACTAAATCAAAGGCCAGTGTCCTCATTAAAGCATGGCCTTTTTCTGTACTGTTACACTGGTTTATGTCAACCAAAAGTTGCCAAGCTTAAAAGGTGGGGGGTTGATCAGGCCTAACATGTGACTCTTACATGCTGGGTTTGGTCCACCGGCTACCAGTTGGGGAACCCTGCTTAATGTTGTGTGGACATTGGCATGTGCTCAGCTAACCTGCTACCAGCTGTCACAAGCAAAGCATGTGTGCTGATCACTAACCTCCTCTTAGTAGTAGATTCTAGCTAGCTCTCAGTTTTGTAGATCTTGACTAATCCTTTGAAACCTATACCTGATTTTCTTGGTTTAGTGAAGGAAAATCAGGTTGGAATTTCCTGTTGAAGGCACTAACGTTTAGCGACAATTTTAACCGATTTCCAGTGGTAGAATCTGTGGCCTGCAGCTACTTTAGTTATACTTATGGTGCATCATTAAATGACCTCTTTCTCTACATGCATTGAAATAGTCATCTCATCTTTCAGGGAAAACCGGAGAGTCAGAAGTAGGATTTCTGCCAGCCTTTGGGCCTTGTTACATAAACCTCTACGGCAGTCCCCGGGAATTCACTGGGTTTCCAGATCCGTATGACGACCTCAATTATGGGAAGGTATATCGGAAAAAATGTGTTTCTGTATCTGTCCATATATTCTATTGTTATACAGTTGCAGGTCTATCTGAAATACGCAAGCATTTTTTAAATTTTTTTTTTTTTTTTAAAAAGTGTATTAATGGCTTAAGCAAATATTATTTAGGAATGAAACTAATGTTTTTCATGTGTTGCACTCTTTAGGCCTGTTAAGATGGGTCTGTACCAGCTTAAGCTCAGATGAGACACGCTTCACTTAGCCGTCCTTAAGCACACTGGGGGATTTGTTTCTCTTCAGGGTGAGGGGGTAGCCTATAGAGGTCGGATTTTGGTTGAGCTCATAACACAACTGAACGGGAAGATGGACAAGCCTTTGGATGACATCCAGAGCGATGACATATTGGTGGCGCAGGTACTTGCATTACAGCCCTCTCTTGTGCACCCTAAATGACAAAATGATCACGCAAAACACTAAATCTGTACGCCAGTGTTTCACTGCATCTGAATTACATTGCATTAAACGACAGCAAACAACTGGTGACTTTTCTGCCCCCTGCTGGAATTTGATTTTCTTGTTCTTTCTTGTTCTTTCTTGTTCCAATGGATAGAAATACCAGCGACGGAGGAAGTACTGCTTATGCGCAGTGTTTCACAGTGCCACCATGCTCCAGGAGCCTGGGGAGCCCATCCAGTTCGAGGTCAGCATCGGTAACTACGGCAACAAGCTGGACTCAACTTGCAAGCCCTTGGCTTCCACCACCCAGTACAGCTGTGCCGTGTTTGACGGTGAGAGTTCCACCTGTCTCCACACAGATAAATAAATCATCCAGAAGGAAATCCGAGTGTGTTTTACTGGAGATGATTAACATGTGGCATTTCCCATAGGTAACCACTATTACTATCTGCCCTGGGGTGGCACGAAGCCTGTAGTGGCGATTACATCATTTTGGGAGGACATAAGTCACCGTTTGGATGCGGTGAACGTTCTTCTGTACATCTGTGACAGACTGGTATGGAATCGTTTTTGACTAAAGGTGCTAAGTGTTCCCACTAAGTAAAAAGTATGTGGCAACATAGTTCTAATACTCATCTATTAGTGTAAACTTTGGTAGGGTTCACCTTTGGCAGCTTCTTGGTGACGTATTTCACAGCCCTTTGCGGTTCTTCTCATTTCAGCAATCTAACATCACTTCGCTGAGGACGGCCATTCATGCGAAAGCACCAGACACTCGTCTCGCCGAGATCTGGCTCAAACTTGTTAATCAGCTCATTGAGGACCTCACGAGGTACACCACAGTGTTCTTGGTGTGTCAGTCAGCGGTGTGTGGCAGTGAGGGTTAGCACTCTGTGAAATGTAGGTCACCAATTCAAATCCTGTAGCTGTCAGTGACCCTTGAGTAGTACCATTAACCCTAATCGCTTCTGGTTGATCCTGCTCCCTTACCTCTGTCGCTTTGGACAAAAGCATCTGCTAAATAAATAAATGTATGTGTAGGTAGGTGTTTGACTGGAACATTGGTATCACTTGAAAGCAGGGCTGGAATGAGACAATTTCTTTAGCGATAACCAAGATACCTGTAACGATTTTAAGGTGCTTGCTCTCAGGAAAAAAAGGGTAAAAATTTGTATCTTTGCTTGTCACTGGGGCTGTACCCTTGTAATTGTATCTTTTAAGGTACCGATATTGACTTTGAGGAACATCCCAAAGGTAGATACTGCATTAATGTACCATCAATGGGTCATACTGTAAATGTTCCTTAGAGTTCATTTCTGGACCTTAAAAGGTACATTTACCTACAGCTAAGAGTACGATTGGCAAATTCTTGAGGGTGCAGCTCCAGTGACAAGCAAAGGTACAAATATTTGCCCTTTTTTCTGAGGATATAGATGTCATTTCTTATTCCCAGAATAGAAAGCAGTGCTTTCACAGGCAGAGTCAGTATTTGTAATAATTCACCAGAAGCTCTTCAGCAGCAGTTCTTCCCTCCACTGCAGCTTCAAGACGCCTGACCTGGAAGGGATGCCGAACCTGACAGCCCTGGATTTCCAGATCAAGAATCTGCGTGACAAAACAGTCTTGGCTGTTCGAGAGGCGGCTAGGACCATGCTGGAGAAGGCCACGGATGTCAAGGAAGCCCTTTCGGACATCGAAGGCTGGCTGGAGAGGCTGCAGCAGCTGGCTGAGGAGGTCGCAATTGGCAATCAACTGCCGTGCCTTAATTGGGCTTCTCGTGCATCTCACTCGCTGACCTTGGTCTTTGTCCTACCCTCTAGCCTCAGAACAGCATGCCGGATGTGATCATTTGGATGCTCCGGGGGGACAAGAGAGTAGCCTATGCGAAAATCCCTGCCTACCTGGTGCTATACTCCACCTACAGTGAGCAAGCGTGTGGGAAGTACTGCGGCCGCGCCCAGACCATCCTGATGCAGGTAATTAGCATTAAGACATGTGGATACTGTGAACTAAGTCACACACCTTGGCTTTCCTGCTGCCGCCGTGCATGCTGGGATTTTTTTGCCACAGGGCAGATTTGTTTCTTTTATGTTGTTCTTTTTGCGAGATTAGTTTCAAATCCGAAAGAAAAATTTTAATCTTAAACCAATTTATTGTTATACGTTATATATTTTAAGTAATTTAATTTAAGTAATTTGATACAGTGGTACCTCAGTTCTCAAACTCACTAGAACTCGAATTTCTTGAAAGTCGAACAAACCAGTTTGACCTAGAACTCGATTTGAATATCAGAAGTGAATGCTGACCTAATATAAATTGTATGTGCCAGGAAATGTCATACTACAATGCAATTCTTACTTGAATGCCTCCTTCACAGACTGGACGATTAACCAAATAAAGCAGCTCAACATTACAGTAACTAACAATAAATAAATAAACCACTAACTTACGTGTACTATTAGAGCATTTATGTAATTTATTTAAACTTTATTTTACCAGGTAAATTTAACTGAAAACCAGTGTGATTCAGGAGAGATAGCAGACTATGCATCGGAACTGCCTAGGATACAAACGTCATGCGTGAAACTAAACTCTGGAGCCAATAAGAGCAAAGGTGTGTCGTCACAGAGGCGGTTCCAGTTTGTTACAGCCGGGTGAGAGGTCCCAATGCATCTAACCCGTAATGCATTGCGTCAGGATCAGAATGCATTGTTTTAGCCAACGCTGTAAGCAAGTCGAACGCACCCAACGGCCGGACTAGGGAAACAAACTGAAACGCGGACTTAATACACAGGACTAATGACAACAACCAGAAATAGTTGATCACATGGGGATCCCACAGGGGGTTAACGAGGGGGCATGGCAAACGGAAGGAGCAAATGATCGGGGCAGGACAGGGGTAATGCTGGAAAGATCTGTATTGTTTTGGAAGCCATTAAGAAGAAAATGGTGCTCTTGTTTTATCCTGTTCATTTTGTGTTTAAATGCTTAAAAAAAAAAAAAAAAAAAAATTGGTGTAATTTTGGGTGGCCGCGAACCAATTAATTGGTTTTCCATTATTTCTTATGGGAAAAACTTGATCAGAACTCAAATTTTTTAGGATTCCATCCGGAGTCCGGAACGGATTAAGTTCGAGAACCGAGGTACCACTGTAGTTCATAAATCCTGAACAAGTAATCTTGTGAATAACTGATTAATCCTGCTTGATCTTGGTCTTCTCAGTATCCCATGGACAAACACAAGGGATTGAAAGTACCTGTACAGATCTGCGTCAATATGTGGCTGGGTCTTGGAGCGCATGAAAAGAAGTTCAACAGTTTTGCGGAAGGCACATTCAGTGTCTTCGCCGATCTGGTAATGGCATTTTAATGTACAGCCAACATAAAATCGAATCACTCAAAGGCAAGTTTCCACAGGTGCTGCTACTGTGTTATTGTGAAGCGGAACTAGAAGTTTGTCTCCCACATGTTCTGCTTCAGTACGAAAACCAGGCACAGGTCTTTGGGAAGTGGGGTACCACAGGGCTGGTGGGCCGCCACAAGTTCTCGGATGTGACCGGCAAGCTTAAGCTGAAACGGGAGTACTTTCTGCCCCCTGTGGGCTGGGAGTGGGAAGGCGACTGGATCGTGGATCCAGAGAGGGGGTAAGTGTTTCTTGAAATATTTTTTTTTTTTATAGATTCTGGTGG
>JABFEA020000050.1:4706433-4719724 GCA_019775915.2 Cyphomyrus plagiostoma | reverse complement strand
GCTCCTGGTATTTACCTGAGAACAGCTGTGGCACATCAGAAGCCAGGTAGGATAGAAAACCTACTGGATAGTGGCTCTCCAGGACCGGAGTTGGAGACCCCTGGTTTAGATGGTGCTTTTAACAGGAGAAACGGCTGGCTGCTGCCTGATCCCACTGCTCACACTGACAGCTTTGGCCAAGGGCTGAATGCTGGCAGCACCTGGTAGATAGTCTCCCCACTAGACAATAACCATGAAAAGCTGTGCAGAAACTCACACTGTTCTCCTAATTTGTCTCTTCAAAGGCCCAAAGTTGCAATGTTATTCGGGGTGAATATTGGTTAAGTAGGACAAAGGGTGAACTGGAACACTTATATGGTTGATACACTATATCTAGAACAGAATAATACTGTATTGATCCCTTTGGGGATGTTCTGCTTACCCCATCCTGATCTCTAAGAGAGACATCCAGACAAGAGCTAGCAAGCCTGGGATCACAGTGAAAGGCAGCCACCTACAGGGCCCATGGAGCTGGGGGTTAAGGGCCTTGCTCAAGGGCTCCTGGACATGTGAATATTCTACCAAGGCTGGGGCTCAAACCAGCAACCTTCTGATCACAGTCACAAAGGCTTAGCCTACAGAGCCACACACCCATTTATATCACTGTACTCGAGTAACTTAAGCTCAGTTCTTGAGCTTTCAATAATACGTGCACATTTTAATATTTGTAACCAGGATCATACTTTTAAAGTGAGAGAATAAGTAAAATTTCAAATATTGTCCCAGTTTACCAATAGCCGCCCTATTCATTAGCATGAGTATTCAGTATTGTAAATTTGAATTTCATTTCTTTGTTTTCTTTTTTGTCAGCAGGTGTACAGTTAATTATACATGCATATAACATGCATACAATGGCAAGAACAAATTAAGAAATAACTGAAAAAAATGCTTTTCAGAATAAGCCCTGTTTCTTTGCCTCTGCCTAAGATGGCTTCCTAATGGGCGGAGTTCAGCCATGCTGCACGAGGTCTGCTCATTAAAGTCACAGCTTTGGTGTGTGCTCACTCTCCGCTCATTCAGAGGCTTTCTACATGTTCTGGGCAGCTAACTTCACTGACTTGCTCGATCTAATCTTTACAACCAAAGATATTCCCACAGTAAATGGCACTGAACAGATAAAAAAGAAATGCTTTGCAAAATATGATCATTGGTCTTGAAAACCTTGTCTGGAAATTAAGCATTGAATATCCATTTTTATATACTGTCCATATTATCAAACATAAAAATATTGCCGCAATTAATGCCAAAGGAATTTAAGTATATATTTGGTATCTACTCAGGTGAGTAATTATATTTGAACGTGCTTTTGTTATACTGTAAGATGAGAGCCATAGAAAATAGCGGGCCGTGTAGAAACTAAAATTGTTGTGTTCCCTTCTGTATCCACTAGGTGGTAGTCTTCAGTTGCGTGTTTATGGGTTGCCCCAGGCTCCTGTACTCCTGAGTATACTAAGTCAAACATCACTAGGCTGCTGCAAGTTTTTTAGTGACTCTTTGCTTTGTTCCTGTGTAGGATTTGTTCCCAGGAGAGACTTCCTGAGAACATGGACTTTTACTCTCCAAATGACCTCCCTGTACTGTTCTTGCACTCATTCGCTATTCTAATAAGCGCTGCTGTGGTGCCAAGATTTCTGACTTGGGATCAACAAAATCTGTTTGTCTAATTCAACACTGAGTAACTTATAAAATCATCATAGATTGATGTTACATATTTAGCAGATGCGTTCGTCCAAAGCGATGCACTGGTGAAGCAAATAGCACATGCAAATAGCACAGTGCAAACATATGTGCTGTCAAGGATTCCGCTGGGCATCATTAACACAGAGGGAGTGCTCACAGAGCTTGCTGACTTCTAACTCGGTGAGAATGGTGACGTTTTGTGTATCAGAAATCAGACTGAATTCAAAATCCATGCCAACGCAAACATTCATCACATGCAGAGAATGGTGTTAAGTATGTGCCACCTACAATAGTGTTGGAAAGAGCTTGACATTGGGGGGAGGGGGGTGCATGATGTATCACACAACATCACAATGGGCAAACATGCATGGTTACATCGTCAAAGGATGTGATATAAGAAAGTCTTTCAAATAGTTTTAAAATAATAATGATTGCATCATTTAAAATAAGAGTAACACTATTTAGGGTGAAGTTTAACAACTAAATATAACCTTACTAAAAAAATAACCGCTTGTGTCCTGTATCATTTTCACCACTTGTTGGTCTCCTGGCCATGATAGGCCTGCACTGGTCTGGTCTCTGGTCTGGTCTGCTCTGGGGGGACTGCTGATGTCTGTGAAAGACAGGCGCTGATGTCTGTGAAAGACAGGCGCTGATGTCTGTGAAAGACAGGCGCAGATGTCTGTGAAAGACAGGCGCAGATGTCTGTGAAAGACAGGCGCTGATGTCTGTGAAAGACAGGCGCAGTTATTTATACCTCCTCATTTTATATTCATGATCCTCTTCATTGTCCTTGGCAAACTGCTGGCCACTTTACTGAACCTGAAATGCAGTTAATACACTACGCAGTTTCCGGCCTGCAATACAACCCACTTATTGATGTACATTTAATTTACTCAATTTATTCATTTATGACTTGTTCAAATTACTGAGTGCATTATTGCAATTGTGCAGTGTTTTATGTTTGCTATCCTATAAACCAGACAGTTAGCACTCGCCCTCTACAGACCCCAGCGCTGCTAGCAGCTTATGTTAGGTAGGTGTTTAAGCCAGGAGTAACGCGCCAATGTAGCATACCTATTTTATGGAGCTATCTAGTATTTTCATGATTATCTGCATCATTATTATGAAGCCTATCAGGTGTGGCCCTGCAATGCAACACTTACATTCTTGACCATAAATAATAATCTTAAGTCTCTCTTCTTAATGAGAGGACTGTCCATGATCTCACATGTTAATGATTGTGTGTGGAATAACACTTTCACACTTAATCTAATCATAACCAGAAACCGGCATAGTGTTGTCGTTGTTGGAGGATTTTATTATTTTCCGATCAAATGAAGAGGTGCTGGATGACAATCTGGATCTGGATCTGTCAAGCATGGTGGGGGCGATGTGATGGTCTGGGGTTGCATTGGTGATGGTAAATTGGGAGATTTGTACTGGGTCAACGGGATTTTAAAGAAGGAAGGCTGTCACTCCATTTTGCAACGCTATGCCCAACCCGGTGGAAGCTGTTTAGGTGGAGCCAATTTGGTCCTACAACAGGACATTAACCCAAACAGCTCCAAACTATACAAGTACTACTTAGGGAAGAAGTAGTGAGCTGGTTTCCTGTGTATAATGGAGAGACCAGCAGTGTCGCTAGATCTCAGCTCTATTGAGCTGTTATGGGAGCAGCTTGACAGAATGGTACGTAAGAAGTTCCAACGAGCCGATCCAGCCTGTGGGAGATGCTTCCGGAAGCATCTCATCAGATTACCTCAGCAAACTGACACGTAGAACATCCAAGGTCTATATGGCTGTAATTGCTACAAATGGAGTACTTTTTAACGAAAGCAAAGTTTGAAGGACACAGTTATTTTAATTTCAAAAATGATTCTGCCAATGATTATTTCATATGTATTTAGCTATATTTCATATTCAAACCCATTTCATGTATATTTTCATGGAAAACAAGGAACAGTAGTGTGTGTGTATATATATATATGTGTGTGTGTGTATGTATATACATATACACACACACACACAAACACACACAGTGTTAAATATGAAGGACTTCTGCTGGGGTGACAGACAACAGAACACGCCGGGTAGACAGTACAAGAGTCATTAACCTGAAACCAACACCAGCCTGGCGAGAGCAGATGGTAATTTTCCAGTACGTGGTACAGGATGTATAAGCAGACATTAATTGAAAACTGGGGAAAGGCACCATTTCTCTCAGGCAAAGTCAGTAATCTATGGATGTTATGGCGGGGCATGGCTGTGGAAAGGGTTTTATTAAAGAAAATCAGGAAACAAAGCAGCAAACCATGAAAGAGACCAGGAGGAGTTAAAGACAAAAACCAGGAAAAATATACTAAGACACCATAAAGAAACATCGTTAGGGTACTAAACAAAAACAGGGAACAAAACTAGAATTAGAAAATCATTTCTGACACACCACAACAAAATATGTCCTCTGCATTTAACCCATATGTGACATAGCAGGGGGCGACTAATTTAGCACCCAGGGAGCAGTGCTTGTTTAGGGTACCTCGCTGGTCAGGGATTCAAACCAGCAATCTTTAAGTTACAAGTGCACTTCCCTAACCATTAGGCCGCCACTGCTCCAAATGTATGACCACAAAGGGACTCAAACCCTCGATCTACTGGTCCAAAGCAAGAAACCTTATCCATTAGACCATGCGGTCACTGGTTAGCAGCTAAGATACCACCGTTTCTACACACAGAAACAAACTATAATGACTGCCTGGGGAGCTGCACAAAAGCAGGCAGTTAAATGCACAGATAAAGAGGACTAACAAAGGGCAGGTGTGGAGCGTCACAAAAAATCATCCAGTTGAAAAAGGCGCAGAACAATGAGCCACGGGTGGAATAAATCACAGTTAAGCAGGGAAGCATGAACAAAGACGGAAGGCTAACAGCACCAGGAAAAGACTATAAAGAAGTACAAGCAGAACAAGAACAAACAGGGCAGGAACAGGGGAAACCAGAAACAGGAATACAAAGCGAGGACGTGGAAGACAATACTAAACAACAAAGAAAAATAAAACCAAAGGATGAGGCTGGGCTCTGACCCCCTGTGGGCCAAAAAGGGACACCACATGTAGGACAGAGACTGAGAGTACCGACCCTGACAATGGAAGCCTGTATCCATGACATAAAAAAAATGTTGCAATGCTAACTGATATTATTAATAATAATAATGATTTTATTAATAATCATTTTGAGAGATGAGGCTGTGTACCCAGAGGAGCCTATATGTTTTGGGTGGCCTGTTGGATGAGCTGGATCTTTCGTTGAGAGGTCATTTGTGAAACGTTGGTGTCAATCCACCCGCCAGGCCTTGATTTAGAGCGCATGTCTCCCAGGGGGGCCAAGTGGCCTCCGGGCTTAACTGTCCAACAAGGCAGTTTGATTTCCAGTCACACTTACCCATTTTCACTTCATCTAGGGTCACAGTCACCATTGCTCCATGCTGTCAGTGGTATATGGCGCTTTACTGCGGATGATCTAAAGAAGCACGTGCATTTAGAGCATGGTCATTTGTTCTGGGCTGATTGTGGGTTTTGAGCACATATCTCTGTACTTATGCGCTGATGATGCTGATCTGTCAACAGTGTGGTCAGCGTGACCATCCACAGTGCAGTGGAGATCCTCAGGCTTCTTGGCTACAAGGGACTGTGTTGGGATCATGGGTCTTAAATTAGTATTTAAACCAGTACAAACTTATTTTGCTAACTAGATCAAATATTTTAATCTAATTGATACAGTATATATGTGTTAATTGTTTCACTTTCAGTTTCACGTTGGTGTAACGAGGGACTTTCAGGTAAGGTTAATGAGTGCAGTTTTAATGTGACCTCTCTTCTCATTCCAGCGGATTTGGTAACCTACATATCAAGGTTTCAATGGGACATGGTGAGGTATCCCATCACACAGTCCCAACACTCAGAGTCTCCAAGGTTAGTCCATGATGGTGCAGCCTCTTTCGGCCATAGTTACTAAGTCGCGTCGTGGCGTCTCGGGTTTTCTATTTTCTCCTGCGCCGGGCAGCAAGTAACACCGATCGCCACCTAACTTCTGGCCAAGGCATCGCACTACAATGCTCCACGCTGGAACGTCCAGAATGTTCAGAGGAAGAAAGTGTAGGCGTGGGTGTCATTAGGTCCACTCACATGGGGCAGTAGCCCAGAGTGCCAATCTTCTTTCAAAATAAGTACAAAAAAAGTCAAGCACCAGGTTAACTTAGTTTGGCCCCTGATCTTCTCAATAGCATTTCGATGCAGAAATGTGATGACTCAAGTCTCCCAGGAGCAACCTGAACGAAGCATGGTCTTTTTGTTTGTCCAGGTTTATGGTGTGGGACTTCCAGCACCAGAGAGGAGATAACAACTGGTTCACCACGAACAAGAAGGAGTATGTATGTATGTGGAGATGTGGTCCAGTGAAGAGGTAGCACAAACTTTTGCTCGCATTACACTTTTCACGCAAAGCTTCGGAAGGAGATAAGTTTAAATAAAATATTAGAAAAACTAATCTGTCATATCAGGTTCGGATACATAGGAATTCTCTGTGTGTCCCACACACCATTGTTCTGCTCTTGTCAACAGAAGCCTCTGGTCTGGTGACTGAAGGTGAACTTCTGTGAAACATTCATTTGCTGGATCAACAAGACGGTGCTCAGGGTTTGTGTGTTAAGGTAAAAGAAAAAAAAAAATCATTATTGCTTAGAGATGTAATAAAATCTAAGGCGATGGATTTATGACCAGCTCCAAGGTTCTGCAAAGCACTTTGATACATGTAGACCATTTAGGCCACGCCCATCTGGCCACGCCCATCAGCTTTCAGGCCATGCTGCCTCTGCCCAACAAGAGTGTCAAGAAGCTGCAGGAGATCTGGAATGAGCTGTACAAGCACCTTGACAGCAGTGCTGCCATCACAAATGTCAGTGGGGGGGCTCTGGGGGAAAGAACCTGTTAGCGCTAATGCCGATTTGACTTTTTGTCTTATTTGCTTTATTTGTTCTCTGTAAATCTAAATGTTTAAATAAATGGTGTGTCTTGGTGTCATTGCATAAGCCTGAGTTCCCTGCTTGGTGATGGATTCATATGTGTCTTTTGGGGGTGGGCGGTAGCATTCCTCACAATCAGTGTAATAGGAATATAAAAGCCTGATTAGGCTGAAAAAAACACAAATTGGTGTTAAAACAAAGGCATCGTAATGAGGAGGAACCCCTAACATAGGAATATACCCATGGACAGTAAAAGTCAAATTTAATCATTAAGACGCAATTCACTTCAAATGGTTCGAAATTTCTTTGCACTTACCCTTGAGTCTGATTTCTTCCTATGATGCGCTATACAAAAATAAATTGAATTGAACTGATTTGAATTAAGTTGAGCTGAACTGAATAGTGAATTCCAAAACACAAGCAATATTCCGTCTTTCCAATCAGTTTGCGCCATCTGGTGGTAATTACAGTTTTTCTAAGGAGCTGCTGGTCTGAAGGCGGATGGCGGTACAAATTGTATAGACAGTGAGGGTAAATGTGAACTGTATGTGTTTCCTGCTCTAGAACCAAAGCCCAGCTATCCCAATTCCAGCCCATTTGTTTGCTCATTTTCCCACAGTAACAGTTTTACAAACTTTCATAAAGTGAATATTATTCGTATTGCATCTGATCCATTCTACGCACATCTCATCCAATAAAAATGAATTGCAATACAAAATGCAAGGCATTTACAATTTACTAAAGAAATTAAACACTAAGTAAACAAATGAATCATGTACTGTACAGTACGAGTATTTAATGCACACGTGTATAAGAAAAATTAAAGCTAAAACAATATGATAATTTCATCGCACCACAACATTTCACGTAAAAATATCTTGCATCCCATCTGGCAAATCATGCGCGTTGGTTTAGGAAATAAATTCACGATGTTTAAAATCACCCAGCATTTTCAAAATACATTTCGTAAAGGTTTACTAATTATGGTATATGCTTAATATTGTTTGCCTATACATGTTTACCAGCGGACGAGGGGCAAACACGTGAACGATGCAGTCAATCATATTTGGTGGTGAGCTGAGGATCCGTCTTCTTCGAGCGCAAACCTGGCCGGCTTTTAGACCTGGGCAAGGAAGCCGTCATATGACCGTGGCTCATAAGAGGCAGTGACCAGGCATCGCGACTGTTTGAATGAAGCTGCTCCGCAATGGTTCTGTTCAGCGCATGAGCCTCCCGTCCCGTTAGTGGACATATAATATTATGATAATGACAACATGGCCAAGCAGCTGAGCAGCGTCTCTGCAGACCGGGGTGAAGCGGGTCCCGGGGACATGAGCGCGGACAGCGAGGATGCGGCGGACGAGCTGTCCCTGGAGGACATCCTGATGCTCTATGGACAACCGATCAACGAGGAGCAGGCGTGGGCAGTGTGCTACCAGGGATGCAGGGCAGCTTCGCCGCTCTACCCTGCTGGACGGGTGGAGGGTCCGGGAGATGTCCGCATACAGAAAGACGGAACCGTCAGTTTGAGATACCAAGGTGCTGCAGGTGCGTCAGTACTAAGCAGACCTCCTCCATGCACCAACTCCAACATGCATCTATACACGCATGAAAGGCTCGGTGGGACCGCGGCCAGGCACCAGAGCTGCATAGGCAGAAATGCTGCGGATCGTGCAATATAAAATGCGCAAAATCGGTGTGAGGGACGGAACGTTCCCGTGCCCAGCCGAGACTTGACAAATAAACATGGGTTACACAGCGTGTATAGAGAACAGTTTAGGTTTAGAAAAGACCGCGATGGGTTGGGTTCTGAGCATAATTCCGTGTGTGAAAACGTTTGTTTTGCTGATAAAGCCTTATGGGCAAGGTGGATAACGGAGGCTTATTGCGTATGATGCAGATTGTGATTTCTTTAGAAAGCAGGGATGGATGTTGTCTGTTATGGGGCATGATGAAAAAGTCATTTCACTGTGTTACCAAACAGGCCTTAGCAGAATCTAACTGCTCAATCTCTTGCTAGAATCCAAAATGACGTCAACAAAACTAGTTTAAGCAAGACACTCTTCGTGTTGAATGTACATACAGTTTAAGTTAAATATCGATTCTTCAAAGGCATCATTTAAAAAAAAAAAAAAAAAAAAAAAAAACAATGAACAGCAACACATGGCAAGGTGATGAAATGACTCCGACGTGGATGGGATTTTAAATTCTGCAGCTACATCTTGCTGAACGTCTAGTTGAGGTGAGCCGGTGCAGGCGTGGCTCAGGGTGGAGAGCTGGTAAATACTACACATGCAGCTCTGTTACCCCCTCCCCCCCCCGCAGAACAAAGCGGCTGTAAACCTGCCACATCCTGGTCTGAAGTGGGGGGGCTGTGCTCTTGTCCTACCTGTGACTGTTTATCGTCCAGCTGTCAATCTCCTTGATCAGTCGTGTGTGACTCAGTCTGGTCCCACTGCACAGTGACCGCGGCTCTAGACTCCATCCGGTTTCAGGGTTCATGCCTTTTGTCTGACAGCCGATGTTTGATCTTCTCCTGCCTTTTCCGTTTTGAAACATGACACTGGATGCAGGTGGCAGAACCTGCTGGCTCATTGTAAATCTTACTGTCGGTCTGTGCACTAATCTTACATTCTGCCTCCTGGAAGCATCATGGTAACAGGCTTACTTGGTTTAATGATGAGTGTCTCTTCTGTGTTGCTGGTCCTTTGAGACTTTGAGAATCCTGGTTTGTGTGGCTGACATCTGTCACTTTATCTGCAGTCTCTAATTTTATGTCTGTATGCTGTGGTGATTCACACACTTTGCATCCTTGAAATCAGGTGTAATTGTGGATATATGTAGTTATATGACATATCACTTTTTTTTTTTTAGAAAAAAGGATTTACTGCATATCCACCTAATAATTGTCAAAAATGTGTATTAGTCAGAGAAGTGCATTTATGCAATTATACGGCATAACAATATACCCACCTACCAAGTCATTGTTATACCACTGCTTCAAATGAATATGAATATTCTTTTCAGAGTGATGGATCATGCTTTGAGTTTAGCAATCAGTCCTTAAAAAGTGGTTAACAGGGGATTATGGATACAAATTTAGAAATGAAACGTCCATGCTGAATGATTAAAGTAGACATTTTCTTTCTCTCTGTGTCCTCCAGAGTAATTGCCTTTTGCTTTTCACTGGGATTTTTGTTTATTTTGTGGTGTATCTGTAGGGCTATGATGTGCCCTGCAGTCTCTTTAGTGCTTCAGGGTGTGATTGGTAGGTGTTTCTTTTTGTTACACTGTAACCTTAAGCATTTTTTTGTTATCGGAATGCGTTTTCATTTCAGAAACAGTTTGCCAGTGAGTCACTAAACAGAGTGAGCGTTAATCATGCATAGTCACTGCTGGGAGAATGATCAACCGGCCAATCACAGCAGAACGTAACACCACCAGGGCCTGGTGGTATCTAAACTTGACCTTTACTCTCCCCCTACTGTGATGCCAGCTGGTGGTGGGGGGGGAGGGGGGGTTCCATGGTAACCAGTGGTGGCTCACACAGGATCGGGGTGGGTGTTCTGGGAACCCTCCAAAGGGGATGTAACATGAGTCACTGAGTGCCTCTCCATTGTGAGGCTGCTGATTATCTGAACGTCTTTATCAGTTTCTTCAGCTTTTGTGGGTCACAGTGTCCTGACCCTTTCTCAAAGTGGACCTTTGGCCGTGAGGCAGGTTTGTAGTGACGAGTGATCATCAGCCTGCTGCAGCAGGCCCGATTTTATATATTTAATGTTTTCTGACATTTACCGGGGTATCTCCTTGGATGGTTGGTCTAGAGGGCGCAGGTTTGATGTATTAGAGGTTTTGACTGCACTGGAAATACAGTTGCGTTTAGGTGGGATGTGGCAGTGTGTTGGCAGTAAGGGTGAAGGTGAACCAAAATTTGAACCCTGTTTAGTTTGTGAGTGTGTGTATTTGAGGCAGAGGTGGAGACTTCAGGTCCAGTGAGTACAAATCCAGGCCAAGATTGTGTTTCAACCAACCAGTTGAGTACTCTGTGACTCTTTATACTCAGCTGGTTGGTTGAAACAAAATCTTGGTCGGGATTTGTATTCTCCGGACCTGAAAAATCCACCTCTGATTACAGGTGCATTTTTTCTGATTATGACAGTAACAACAATTTGTTCGGTTCAGTGTTCAGCTCTTTCTAATGGAGGGAAAGTTGGCCTGGTGTTTGAAAATGGTAATTTCTCCGGATTCCTGGCTCTTTCACTCCTGTGACCCCTGTTTGTTTGTGTCTTCACAGATGAATATGGGAAGCCTTGCTCACCAGCTCAGGTAAGTGATGATCCAATGCATTTCTCAAGGGTTTGAGTTTGGGTCATGGAGATTCAGTGGAGATGCAGCTCATGCTTTCAGAGAAACAGATTCCCAATCATTCCCAATACATCCATGCATGTTGTGTGCATTTAACCTCCCCGGTGTCCTGTAGATTTGGCTTCAGTAGCACCTCACAGATAAGTCCCTGGCTTTGTATCTGGTCTCTCAAGTCCTGACAGAGAAATTCTGGGATGTGGGTCAAGGTTCCTGATGGCTCAGTCGCTCCAAGAGTTGAGCGTCTGGGTGGAGCAGACTGATGCCAGCCTGGAGTGTTTGAAGCTCAGCATGCTCTCTGCTCCTTGAAGTTGCCCTTCTGTTGTCCTTGTGGCCGTTCTGTTGAATTGCTGTGCTCTGTGTTTTAACTGCCTGGCACTGCCCTGTTGATGTTGTTTTCAGTTTCCCGATTCATTGTGGATTCTAGTCCAGACAAAAATACTCTGAGTGGTGACGTTTTTAGAATTTTTTTGTGCCACTGTGAGGCTCTCTTCTAATATTCTTGGAAGTGAGGCACAAATCCAAACCAAGATTTTTTTCCAACCAACCAGTTGAGTACTCTGTGACTGTGACTCTCTATACTTAACTGGTTGGCTGAAACAAAATCCTGGTCTGGATTTTTACTTTCTGGACCTGAACTCTGAGTGTTCATTTTCTCCATGGGTGTGGATGCCTGATCATAGATCCCAACTGCGGAGTCATTTTCCTGTCCCAAACATGAGCCCCTGGACTGCCCCAGTGGCCTTTTAAAAGGTCCAATTGTGGTGTTTGCTTGTTTGTTGCCCTGACTGTGGTATATGAAGCCAGTGGGTCTGTCAGTTGTAAGACAGGTTGTTGAAATGAGGTCTCATCTGTTTTTCCAAAGGAGTCATTAAAATACTATTGTTGAAGTAAATGTTGATGTGCACATTCCTGTGCTTGAGTTGAGTTGGTGTTGGATGTTAAGCTGTATGATACAGGCAGGTTCCCAGCAGTGAGCCTAGCTGGCTGACAGCTTGCAGTGCCCTTGTGTAATTCTGCTCACTGGATTAAAACAGTAGGTGTGTTGTGTTCCTCCCCCCCCCCGACAGAGTTTCTTGTGACGCCCAGACAGCCTGAGGGCCAGTTGCTTGTTGTGTTCCTCATACCACATGTCCCCTACCTCCATGTAAAGAGGATGTGGGGGTCGCCTCTGCACTACACAGTGTGAATCCAGTGTGAATGAAACCATTCTATGAAAAGCAGTTTGGAAACAAAAGTTTTTGTGGTTTTTCAGCTTAAAAGCAGTGTTGAGGAATCTGAATCTCCGAAACGCACAAGTTTCCTTCTTTTACTTCCCTTCTGCAAACATGTAATTTTTCTGACTCTTAAACTGAAGTTTTTAGCAAAGTCAAGATTTCTTTTTATCGATAACTGATCTAAGCTTATTTAGTTTGCTTTGTCTGTAACGATTTCTGATTTTGTGAAGTTTTAACCTTCGAAAATGTTCAATCTGTTTTACTGTCCGTTTTTTCGCTCGTTTATGGCATGATGTTAAAAGCTGATGTAAGTAATAAGATGCAGAAGTGGATAGTTCATGTCCATAAAGTAAAAATCCAAGATTTTGTTTCAGTCAACCAGTTGAGTAGAAATAGTCACAGAGTGCTCAGCTGGTTGGTTGAAACAAAATCTTGGTCTGGATTTGAACTATTCACTTCTACTTAAATGTTAGTAACGGTCCTTTGAGTTGTCCTTTGACAGAAATGCATTCCTTGTAAAGCCTGGCTTACTTGCAAGGCCCTTTGGGTGCTGTTATACACATATACACACAAACACCTCCCTTCTAGTGTCCCCTGCCACAGAAAGGTGTGTGTGTGTGTGTGTGTGTGTGTGTGTGTGTGCGCGTGTGTGTTCTGGCAATTCCTGATGTGTAGCCTAAAATGTCGATTTGCATGGATGTGAATCTCCGTGGATAAGAGCATTATTCGGGCTGCAGCTGCAGGTCTTCCCTGCTTGTGTAACTCCTCAGGTTAGCTATTAAAGGCACTGCCTTCTAAAAACACACGTTGGTGATAGCAGCTCTTTGTTTCCCATCATTGCATAATGTACGGAGCCGTAAAAGGTCACGCTGAGGTCAAGCAGGGAAATGGGTTCTTCCTTAGATTAGGCTCTCAGCAGACTTGGGTGGGGGGCCGCATGACTGGTCTTTAAAACATAAAAGATGCCTTTTCT
>JABFEA020000050.1:4688788-4701390 GCA_019775915.2 Cyphomyrus plagiostoma | reverse complement strand
TAGATCTTTAAGTCCATCTCATGAAAAATCGGAGCAGAAACAAAAGTGTTGCGTTTATATTTTTGTTGAGTGTATATCTATATCTACTATATCTACGGTATCTACTATAGTGCTATTATCTACCTGAGATGTGGGCTGAGTTCCACTCCCAGCTTGGTCCTGTGGTTTCCTCCCACAATACAGCTGCCTGAGGTGGCTGCACCTGACCGATTTCAGGATCACCAATGTACTTTCTTGTCAGATCCATGTTCAGCCTTGCTTCTGTGTTTGTGGTACTTTTCATGTGTCCGTCATCATTGGGTAATTCAGGTCCAGAGGGTAAAAGTCCAGGCCAGGCTTTTGTTTCAGTCGGTGCAGTCACAGAGTATTCAACTGGTTGGTTGAAACAAAATCCCGGTCTTTGCTTTTACTCCCTGGATGTGAATTACCCAATTCCTTCTGTCATTTGTAGTTTCCTCCATTTGGAAGTGCAGCAGTAGGCTGATGTTTGGGAGGAACCTGAAGGATGATATCCAGCTGGTTGATCAGATTCTTTGCCCATGACAGCTGTCATTTCCTCTTCAATATAATACTGTTCAGAGGAAAGTCCATATATGAACATGGATGTACCCATATCTTCATTCCAGCTATTAAAAGCATACGCTTTTTGTAGGTTGTTTGTTTGACTTGTGCCAAGCTAGAGTTCACCTGTGAAGCTGGGCAGGGCATCTCTGCAAATCCAAAACCGTACTACTTGGAGGTTTCCTGATTCGTTCACAGCTAGTTCTTGATTCCTAAGCTCCACGAGTTATGACTTTGACCGCACGGGAAGATGTTGGTGTTCAGAGGTTCATCTAAAGCCTGGTCTTTCTGTATAATGACCAGAACCTGCGGAAGATGGAGGGTGAGAGAACGGAGGAACCTGCTCAAGACCTGACAGAGCTGCAGAATGCTGATTGGGTATAAGGAGGGGCTTATCGGTGCAGAAAAGAAGATTCTGGGAGAGGGTTCTTTCTCTTTGTCAGTACTGCCCTGTACAGTACTATGTCGGTCCCCTCTGTTTCTTCAGGCCAGGTTCTGGGTGCAGGTCATGAGGGACCTGAGGCATGGGGTCAAACTAAAGAAAGTGGAAGAGAGAACATATGATCCCTTACCGTTTGAGTTCCAGCTGACGCCCTATGAGATGCTGATGGACGACATCCGATCCAAACGCTACAAACTGCGGAAAGTCATGGTGAGTCTGGGACTGCGGGTGGTGTTAGGCTAGGTATGGGACTGAGGACAGAATGCAGACACACCCACTAGTTTGTACAAGCACTGTTTACCTTTCATCTGGTCAGTACACAAATTATTTGATTTTGAATGTGTGAACCTGTTAACTGTTTTGTTACTGGTAGCAAAGGGTACAGATAATGACATTTTGAAAGTCAGTTTTAAGGGGGCATTATTTCTTACTTCTTGTCTACCTTGATACATTTGTCCCTCAAACGCATCCATGTCTATGTAAGGAAATATATGTGAACAACTTGTATAGCAGAGACGGCCTTTTGATGTTTAAACTTAATTATCAAGTATTTCGGGTTTTGTGCTAACAAAACTGGATGATAAACTATGTGAATAAGAGGAATGTCTAGTCGCGTAAAAAGATCAGGGCACTTTTGTGTGTACCTGTGGAAGGGAGTGCATACAGACTCACCCATCTGCTCAAATCCAGCGAACAATCAACCACACCCTCAATGACTAATGTCTAAGCCTGCACACCCCCTCATTAATGTGGCTCATAAATGCATATTTAAGTCCATTAGATGTTTGTCTTATAACAAGTATGCGATAAATATGCAGACACTCCCATGCATAAACATGCATAAAGGTCTAATGGCATTAATACCCATCACTTGTGACTGCTGACTGGGCTGGGTTCTTGCCATCAGCTGTGACCTGACAGATGGGCTCTAAATCTTGCTAAATGTCAATGGTTTGCCATTTCTATCAATAGCCACACTGGGTTTGGATAATACTGAAAGGCTTCGGCTCCTGAGTTTGGGGAGATTGTTCTTCTGGTACATCCCGCTTGTGCTCTCTGAATCACACACACACACACCACGCCAATTTCTTTGGCTCACTGCATATTTTAAAATAATGTGCGTCATTCTATTTAATGCTGCAATGTACCATCTTTGGCACGTGTTCAACAGGGCCAAATATGCAGAATCAATATCTTGTGCGACGCATTGTCATGAGAAGTGCAGGCCTGGCAGCGTGCTGATGAGGTAGGTCAGTTATTCTGTGAGTGTGACCGGGCTTTCTCCTGATTGGTTATTAGGTTAATGGCGACATCCCGCCACGATTAAAGAAGAGTGCGCACGAGGTCATCTTGGACTTTATAAGGTCTAGACCTCCTCTCAACCCTGTAAGTTGACCCTTCCTTTTGTGCCCTTCTGTTGTCATTGATGATGATGCCACTAAAATGGTGCCTATTATTTTCCGTAGTCATAGCTGCCCATTTTCAGGGTTAGCCGCCCCCCCCCCCATGTCCTTCTTCAGCAGCAGTATCGATCCCAAGGGGCAATGGAGCTTACCGTTTTGCCCTCGGTTTGCCCGTCTCTCCTGTGTGTGTGTGCGCGCGTGCATGCTTGTGTAGGTGGCTGCTCGCAAACTGAAACCCCACCCTCCAAGGCCACGCAGTCTGCACGAGCGAATCCTGGAGGAGATCAAGACCGAGCGGAAGCTTCGGCCGGTGTCCCCTGATCAGATTCGAAGGAGCCGCTTGGGTGAGTATCCGGGCGGCTATGTGTTCACATTCCCACACGCAGCTGTATGACAGGATAATTCCACGGATATTAAATCTCATAAGATGACCATATTTGTGAACAATTTCGCCCCGCAAACCAGTTAGCACTGTCCCCTTAAATTTTGTCTAACTGATGGACAGTCACTGCCGTTCACCTGCTTCATTCTGCTCAGTCAGTCATGTTGTCATTTGATGAGAACGCTGAGCTTGTCATGCGTTTAAGACCATTGCAAAAAAGCTAGTAAAGACCTTCAAACAGGATTGTTGACTGTGTGAGGGCCACGTCTTCCGTGTTGGTCTGCTGTACCCTTGTTGCTTCTCGACTGTCTTGCATCTTCTCATAGATCTTAAGATCTGCCGTCAGTGTTCTGTACTATTTTTCTCATCTGTCCTTCTAGATTTTCATCACGCATTACCAGATAATCACTTTAACTTGGCTCTCGAATGTGTGCCTCTTTTGCAGTCTTCAAGCCTCCGCTTATTTTGGCTTGTTTTTATTTCCGCTCACCATGTGTCAAGTCAGTGTTGCACACATCACGTTTCTCAGTGTAGTGATGTTCGTTACCACATTGTCATTAAGGGTCTTTCTGTGCCTGTGGGATTTCAGCAAGTCAATTACAGGGAGTCAGAAGGTTGCAGGAATGACCACTGAGATATCTGGAGAGGTTGCCTTATTTGGAGATAAACTTACTCTCTTCAGGACTTACTTTCCCAGTGGATCCATTTATATTTATGTAGCCCAATCACTGTTACTATGGAACCTCACCTATAACATGTTCTTCTGTGACCACTTGTTGCTGGATGATTGCACGTGGGGTGAGGCTGTCACTGTTGTTGATCATCACGGTGGTGTTTTTCAGGTTCTGGGAAAAGCATCAGCACTCCTCACGTCCAGCTCTGCGGCCCAGGTAAACATGCCGCCTTCTGTTCAGCCAGGCACCCCGCGCCTGTCTGTCTCGGTTGGGGTCTGTCTCACTGCGAACTCCCAGGTCCTGAATTTGCAGACGGCTTGTGGCTGCTGTAATCCCACCCTCTCTCCCCCTTGTGGTGTTTTTGGCCTCCTGCGCTTCGAAAATCAGTGTGTGTCACATGCTTCTGCCTCCTCACAGTCATGCCCTGGATCTGCTAGGCTGTTTCCAGCTGCCTGTGTGAATGAACAGACCCTGTTTTGGCAAACGCAAAATAAAGGGCGCTTATGTGTGTCTAGTGCTGTTCCAAGCCACTGCAACTGAAGCAGAGATGCGTGCGCACGCACGCACAATATATATATATGTAAATATATATAATAAAGTAGAAAATATATGATATGTGGTTAAGGAGAATTCTGTAAAATCTGAATTTGAGACATTTAATTTCAATCCACTTTTACAAAGCCTGCAGCTGTGAAGGGCTCGGGTATTTGGGAGCTGTTGGGTATCCTCATCATGTCCTGTAGTACTTGAAGCCCAGGTGTGCTGTGATGCCTTTGGTCACAGACGCATACACCCCCGAGGCCCCCAGGAGGACGGCCATCAGTACACTGGCTCTGACCAACGGGAGCCTACAAGTCCAGAGTGAGGAGAGGGGGCTGACGAGGGCCCAGGCACTGTCCCAGAGGAAGAGGCTGCTGAAAGCTCCCACGCTGGCAGAGCTCGACAGCTCCGACTCGGAGGTGTGTGTGAAACCCGCCAGTCGCTTGGGATTTCGTGTCTACAGTCACGCGGTGTTGATTTAAAAAAAAAAACATCTTTATTAAGGGTGGTGAATGTGGCGAGGTGGGAGTGT
Organism: Cyphomyrus plagiostoma; assembly: GCA_019775915.2. NCBI lineage: Eukaryota > Metazoa > Chordata > Actinopteri > Osteoglossiformes > Mormyridae > Cyphomyrus > Cyphomyrus plagiostoma. The sequence goes on along the minus strand of JABFEA020000050.1, from coordinate 4,696,856 downwards.
AGACTGACTATATAGTCACTGTGTGTGGGGTTATTTAGCACTGGATTTTCCTCATTCTTCAGGAGGATTTTACAGGACGCAAGTCAGCCAGCAGCTCGAGTGCGTCCACATCCTTGATGGAGGAAACCTCCCCTGAGTCCAAGGGCAGAAAGAGTATGTGCGAGTCGCTCCGTCCAGAGACAGAGACGCCAACCTGAACGATGCCCCAGTTCCTGCTTGCATGGTAACTCTTGTATCGTTATCCCCTGCGCCCCCAAGCTCCGCCCATGTTCCTGCCCATTTCGTCAACCCCCCAACCAGAGAGACGCCCCAAGCAGCAGAGAAGACACTCCATTGAGAAGGAGACCCCCACCAGTGTCCGCCAATTCGTGCCGCCGACACGGCAGAGCTCGAAGTCGCTGGTACGTAACTCTCACAAACGGAGCTACCAGAAATGCACCAGCGGCGTAAAGGTACACAGCCCTCACTTTTCAATTACCTCTGTGCCATAGTCTGTCAACGGCAAGAACACAAGCTTAGCTGTTTTACACTCTGTAGGCCATCATGCTAACACAAGGAACATCTTTGTGAAGCTTGTCTGGGTTCACATCCAACAATCATACCTCATTCTGCAAGGGCTGAAGTTGCCTGCAACAGTCAGAAAAGTCTGAAAATATCTTCCCTTCTCTGCTTGCCAATCCCCCTTTTGCTCAATATATTGTCTCCAGGATATGAGTGTGTATGTAGCCCTCGAGTATGTGTTTGTGCTTTGGCCCTCGTCTCTGTCTGTCCCTGACATCTATCTGAACCTTTGCCAAAGTTCTTGTCTGGCTGGAGGGGTTGCCATGGTTATATGTCGCCGTAGGAGGAGTTCTGCTTCCCAGTGGAGTGCCTGTCCCTCACAGTGGAGGAGGTGATGCACATCCGACAGGTGCTGGTTAAGGCCGAGTTGGAGAAATATCAGCAGTACAGGGATGTTTACCACGCACTGAAGAAAGGGAAGGTCAGTGTCATCCGTCTGGCATCACAGTTCTCACAGTAGAAACGCCACTCTAATGTTCTTCCAAAAACACAAGATGATAATCACCGATGTGGATGCTGTGAAGGTGGGTCAGGTGCCTCATGAACATACTTCCTGACCTCCCACAGCTCTGCTTCTCCTGCCGAACCAAGAGGTTCTCCTTCTTCACTTGGTCCTACACGTGTCAGTTTTGCAAAAGGTAATGAACGCTCTCCCCCTGGACTTCAACACCCCAGAGTACATCTAGCTGTAACCCAGTAATACTTTAATCCAGAAGATCCCAAAAACTCTGAAAAAACAGACATGATGTTCAACAATTCTCAGGAAGGCTGTTTTCAATGAGATTTTAGTAACCCAGAGAAGAAAAGTTTTTTATATTAAATTTTGAACACACAATGGGAGGTCACATACATCATACCAAAGTCACTGGTTCTAGAGAACAATTTTGTATTTATGTCAAAGATGCATACTGAGGAGTTCTCACAGTTCTTAGCAGTAGGATAATTGGGTAATATCCACTTCCTGTTTCCTATCTTTCAGGCCTGTATGCTCTCAGTGCTGTAAAAAGGTAGGTTTTTCCATCTTTGACGCTATTCGCCGTCAGATTAACATGTGATGCTCTGCCAACAATGCCGACACTGTCCCCTAGATGCGGCTTCCTTCCAAGCCCTATGCCAGTCTACCCATCTATTCCTTGGGGCCCAGCACCCTGGCCAAAGGCCAAGCCGCCCCAAAACCTGAGAAGGCCCACAGCAGTCGGCACAGTTTCCACCGCACAGTTTCCAGGTACTGTGGACCTGTTGGGAAAACAGCGCCCCCCCCCCCCCCACCGGGAGGAACTGCCAACCAGATGATTTTGCATATCATGTCTGCTGACACTGTGCCGTGTCCACTTCTGCAAGGTTGTCAAGGCATGGCTCAAAGACATCCCATGACGACCTGGAGCTTCCCAAGGAACTGACCGAGGATTGGAGTGTCATGGAGGTTTGCGTCGACTGCAAGAAGTTCATCTCAGAGATCATCTCATCGAGCAAACGCAGCCTGTCGCTGGCCACCAAACGCGCGCGGCTGAATCGCAAGACGCACTCGCTCTACGCGTCGCCAGCCGACTCTGCCAGCTACTGCCCATCTGAGAGAACCATCAGTGAGGTGTAGATGCTGCATGTCTCTCTGGAGACTGGGGGGGGGGTGACTCAAACAGGCGTTACAGTGAAGTCACAGGACACAGGCACTCAGGCTGGGGATTGAACCAATGCACCACATTGATAGGGATTTCTCTGCTATGAGTGTTGTTATAGTTGCGTGCACGTTTTCCACCTGGGAGAATAACATAGCTGCGTGTTCTTCACCAGTGTGTAATACATTTGTCCCACTAGGGGGCAGAGGTACATGAGTGATGTGGGGGTGGACCCTGCCCTGCCTTGTGGGGACCCCATCTCAGGAAAAGTGGGCTGTCCCACTCAGTAGGGGGCTGATTATACACATCCCAGAAGCCAAGAGCTCCAGTGAGAAGCTCTGCTTTTTATTATTTGTAAGTGGTTAAATCTGAGAGAAGAATGAGGCATTTAGGTGATTATTGCCTATTGAAAGTCTGTCAGAATATTTTTATTATTATTGAATTTTTATTTCTATTTTTGAGGACCTTTGTGTGTACGATTTGGAAATTTGTCAAATTTAGACGCAGCACTCTTCTTTTCCTGATGGGTTAGCCAAAGCTAGTCTTGTTTCAGCGTTCCATCCTGCTTCTTCAGGGTTAGGATGGGTACCCACAATGCACCACCACCATGGCCACACTTTGTTGTGATTATATACAGTAGCATGTGAAAGAGCATGGAGTGGGTGGTTGCTCCCCCCCCCCCCTCTCTTCCTTAATGGTTTGGTCAGTGCCAAAAGATGTTCTCTGAATGGTGTTTTGACCTGGCGTGATTGTCCATTAACTACATTCAGTCGGGTCTCTACGTGTCTTGAACCTCTCGAGACGCCAGCGGGGGCAGACATAAATGTTACGGTCTATGCTGTGTGTATGTACAGTGTTTCTTTGAGCTAAAATTGAGTATATTTTTATTAATAACAATTATAATATTAATGTTCTCGGTGGTGTGGTCTTGGTTCTTGGCAGAACACTTTTTTTTGTTTTTAAATTAGATCCTGTTGTTTCTGTTAATACTTTGGATGCATTGGACCAGTGGTGGAGAGCAGTGTTCCCTTTCCCTCTTCATACATGTTATCTGTGTGTATGTGTGTGCAACACACATTGACTCTAACTAGCTACTCATGTTGGGTAACTGGTCTGTGACCAGTTCATCATATTCCAACAGCTTCTTAGGGTCCTTTTATGGCAATAAACACGGTTATATTGAGGGAGGGAGAGCTGATGGCTGCTGAAGACCTGCTCCTAGAAGGGGCTGAGGTTCTGGAACTCTCCAGCTCCCCTGGGTCCACAGCAAGCCTGCTTTGACAGTTTGCCTGGAGCACAAATGCAGTAAGAGCTCTATGGACCAAAATCTGTTTCCAACCCTAGGATGTGAAATCTTTTTTGGATTCATGGGGGCTACATGTCCTGACATCCTTCTAATCCATGTTTTTTTTTTTTTTCCCTCCCATGTTTCCATGTTCTAATCCATGTTTTTTTACCGCATCCATTTTAAATTTAATCTCTGGCTCTCATTAAGACACTTCTTTGAATTCAGTTATTTCAGCACATATGAAAGTGCATCTTATTCAAATGTAAATGTTCCCACATTGGGAGTGAAGTACAGATATAGATTATACTTTTTATTTACATTGATATTTACTTCTGAGAGTTTGTAATCTTTGTATTTTCATTTGACTTTTTAAAACAGTATGATAACTCTTATCTTCCACGGCACTTGTACCTGAAGCTCCGACTTCCTGAAAGAAATGGGTCTGGTCCTAATGCTTTTACCCCTCATGCACTGTTTGACACATCAACTGCAATGAATGAATGAATGTGTAGGACACAGAACCTCGTGGGTGAATAAAGAACCATCCGAAGTGAGTCATCGCTACTGGAACTTTTTCTCGAGTACCATCTGCCTCTTCTCGTTTAACATTAAGCCTTGACTTTTCCTCCTCAATCTTTCATTTCTGTCAGAGCAGCACCTAATGTTAAGGCCCAAAGCCATGGCGGTTAGCTGTGGAGTGTGGGGTAGCAGTGTTCCTGTGGGACTAGCACTACATTCCTGGCCCAAATGGTGCCCGGGATTAGCTCCAGCAATCTCTCACCTCGTGGATGTGTCCCGTTACACTTACACAATCATACCTGTGAAACAGCCCTCCTGCCAAAATTCGGATACATCTTTGACCTTTTGTTGCACAGTATGCAAAAAAATCTCAGTGCAGTAGGTTTGCAACAGACTTCATATCTGATCATTGGTACCTTTTATCTTCTGCCTTGGAATGAGTGACTCTGAAATTAAACCAACAACTGAACCAAAAAGAGCATTCAACGGTTTGGGGTTCACAGCGGTTGTGGGTTCATATCTCAGGGAGCACAAATAAATTGCAGTCTCTCCTATACTGTAAGTCACTCTGAATAAAGGCATCAGATAAACTAATAACATGACAGAAACACTTTACAAACTGTATAAAATGTCAACCTTTCAATAATTTGACGTTCAAAACACGTTTAAAAATCCCTGTTCAATTTTTTTGTTACTGGCATCTGCCAGGGTGTCCCCTGCCTCGTACCTCATCCTTTCTCTGGCACTGAGAAGATGCAGTTATGGAAGATGGATTGATGATGTTTTCCATTGAGCTATTATTACAGCTAATTTTATTCAGAGGGCAGAGTTGAGCCAAAAACATAAGGCAACCAGTGTTTTTAAAGGCCACATTTGAGGTAAGGAGCACATGCTGAGACATCACATTGCCACACCCACCACAGGGATGAGAACACAACTGCAGTGTGAAGTTTCTTTCAATCCTGCCACCAGCACCCAAATTTTTCCTGAAAGAGAAGACCTGCTTACAGGGCCAGATATACATTATAACATCACACCCAGAACAAAGCAATTGGACGTTAAGAGCCCTATCGAGTATAACTACTCCTGCCATTCACGAGATTCAAACCAGCACCCTTCCGATTGCCGCCATAGATCCCTAGCCTCAGAGCTACCACTCCGCACATTTGAGCAGAGTTAAATTTAGATTGGATATGATGCTGTGTGTCTCCTGGAGCCATGACCACAGCCAGGAAGTTTCTTTGATCCTATAAAAAGAACAAACACCTTACAAACATGTCTGAATGTGAAGCTTGAGTTGGTACTACTCAAGTACTACACCAGTGCATGTCAAATGAGAAAATGGTTGATTTTTTTTCAGGACCTTTATCCACTGACTTGGAACTAGAGGGTCGAGAAGTGAATCCATGAGAGCTTTCAGGTGGGAGAGAATCAGCTGCTCAAAGGTTACATGATGACTGATGTCAGGGTCACGGGTCTGTAATCAACGAGTGAGTGTTGAGTTAAACAAGTGACGGTCTGTCTCAGTAAAGTTGCTTCATCTTAAATGGAAATTGAGAGTTTGTGGGTCAAAGCCTTTGAATTAATAGGATTTCCATTGGCTAAAAAAACAACACTGTCCCTATTGCTGACGATGTTGCTTCTGTTCCTGATGACCACAGCTGGTGCACACATGTGTGGACCAAACATTCTGGAAAATGTGGAACATTTGATATTTGACTCTACCTAGACTAGACTAGAAAATAGTCAGATGCATCTATACTGCTGTACCACGTGGCCCTCAATTCAGGACTTCCCTGAGACATTTATGTGACACAGAAAGTCCTGTTCCTTTGCAACACAGCTGGTCTATGACAGGGACAGTGAGATTCTTGGTCTCTCTGTTGAAATGCAAGTAATCAGGGGGTCTATCTCTTTGGAAGACATAACAATTTATATACACTTACCTGAATCTATGGTGTCCCATTGTGAGAGATGGAGCATTAACTCAGATTTAATCGTTTGGCTTCTATCCGTGGTGTCTCAGTGAACACCGAGGGATAACAATGTAACAAATGCAGCAAAATTATTTTACATTGTTTGTATTTCAAATAATTGACAGTTGATCCATTTTTAAGGGATGGTATTACCTAGAATTAAGCAATATGTGAAAAAGAAGACGCCACTGATCGATTGTTTTTCTTCACGGACTCAGAAACTAAATTACAAAAAGTACTCCTGTCTCTTTTTTGAGAGATTCTACTTCTCTTTACATTTACAGTTTTTAGTTTTGAGACACACTTTTTGATCCTTAGAAAAATCTATGTATATGTGCGCTCTTATCTTTTCTTTCAGCCGCTTATCCTACTCTCGCTCAGGCTCTTGGCGCAGCTTATAATGCCATCCTCCCGCCGCTCCCGAGCCAGCCACCCCGAGGCGCGTGACGTCAGAGCCACAACTGCGGCGGCGGAAGTGACGTCGACGCGGTTTGCCGAGTATCTCCAAAATACAATAAGGAAGTAGGGAAGCCGACATTTCGCTGCACAGTACGGAAAAATTATATTTTAACACAGGACTAACTGGGAGCGTAGGCTGCGTCGGGGCGCAAGGTGGCCTCAGTCTTGCCCGGAGCCCGGGTCGTTGCCGTAGCTTTCAGCGGTTCGACGGAAGGTCGCTATGAACACGGACGTAGAGTTTCACATCAGGCAGAATTACCCCTGGAGCAAGCTGCCGGCCAACGTCCGCCAGGTATCGGTCCTGTCCGTCTACTAAACCGTGTCTTTTTAATAAGCGCGGTTCTCTTGTGAATGTCTGACAGATGCAGTGTCACCTTTTAAAGTCTGCCGCCTTTTTCTTCGGTACTGCGCGTTACAATATAGAGCATTACCTTGATCCGAGCATCACAGCAGTGCTTACTAGTGTCACCGTAGTGTGCCAACATTACCAATGCTTTCCAGTGAGTCACCTTTATCGGTGTGCCAACATGATGTTAGCTTTTTGCCAGGGTGTTAGCTTTTTATGGCAATGCCTTTACCAGTGTGTCACCTTTACTGGTGTATGAACATTACTTTTACCATTGTGTCACATCTACTAGTATGCCACATCTTCCTGTTTGTTAACTTTCAAGTGTGTCACATTTTACACCCTTTACCAGGGCATCATCTTTGACAGTGTTGCTGTTACTGGTGCATAATCATCCAAAGCAACATACTTTTGAGAAAGCAGGATCAGCCAGTCTCTGGAACAATTGTGGGTTAAAAGGCTAAAGCTCATTACCTTCAAGAGTAGGCTATTTGCCACAGAGTATTATGTTTTTTGCTAAAATGATCTGTTGTCCCGTTAGCAAAATGTGTGCCATGCTAGTGTTTGCAGGTGGCCTTAAAGCAGATTGGCTGCATTGAAACATACTTTTGTATCCCCTTTTACGGTCAGCTGTGTGACTAACACATCGATTCTTCCTTTGTGGCCTTGGTCAGAGTTTGGGAAACTCGCAGCGTGAATATGAGAAGCATGTCCTGCTGTACAGTATTCGAAACCAGCTGCGCTTTCGCAATAACCTGGGTGAGTCCACTGTGGCCGATGTCTCTGTCTTTTAGAAAGTGTTCATCTGTCATCTGAGGATCTAGCTTTGAACTGTTGGTACTTGTCTGCGACCTTTACGGAAAAGAGTTCTGTTAATGTGGCTCGGAAGGACAGTCCGGGCGGGACTTGTGACCGCAAGAATGAAAGTCTTTTAATGGCAATTTCAATAAAAGCTTCCCATAAAAATGTCTAACTGGAAGCTTTGTAAACTGCTTTTCATTTATTAAATTTGGTAGACTGCCATACAGTTTGGAGAAGTGACTGCGAGGGGTTTAGGATGCTAAATAATCTAGTGATTTTTTTTTTTTTTAATGACATTTCTGTAGCTTTTGAGTTGTTGTATCCACCTTAGATTCCTGCTGAGTTTGCCCTGCACTGTAGTGATGGTGCAGTGTGTTTTTCAGCCAGAAGTTCAGATGTGCACTGGATGTGTAGCGCGGTTACAGCTGGATGTGTAGCGCGGTTACAGCTGGATGTGTAGCGCGGTTACAGCTGGATGTGTAGCGCGGTTACAGCTGGATGT
>JABFEA020000050.1:4673109-4683802 GCA_019775915.2 Cyphomyrus plagiostoma | reverse complement strand
GCCCAGGGAGCCGGGGGTGAAGGGCCTTGGGGCGCCCAGGGAGCCGGGGGTGAAGGGCCTTGGGGCGCCCAGGGAGCCGGGGGTGAAGGGCCTTGGGGCGCCCAGGGAGCCGGGGGTGAAGGGCCTTGGGGCGCCCAGGGAGCCGGGGGTGAAGGGCCTTGGGGCGCCCAGGGAGCTGGGGGTGAAGGGCCTTGGGGCGCTTGAGTCTGGGTTCGAACCCGGCGACCGTCTGATTACAGGCACACAGGCTTAGCCCTCTGAGACACACGCCGACCCGGTTACCCCAGTTACATTTAAATGCATAAAAATATGTCGCTTGCATGACTTTTACCGCGGAACTAACGAACGTGAGCTGGGTGGTGACGGTCTTGCAGTTACTAAGCATAAGTACATGGCGGGACTGAGACAACCATGCACCTTCCTGCGGGTTGAGGCTGACGGTGAAAAATGGAAAAGGAGCATCATGTAGGCCGTAGGTGATGTGTGCGTGTGGCAGGAGCTCAGCGTGACGCTCGCGTTCAGCAACACGCTCCATGAAGTGTCGGCTTCCCCTCGCAGAACTACGATGGACCCACAGAAGATGCTGCTTTCGTGGGAAGGGGGGAGTCCTATCATGGAGGCTGGATCCTCCACCACAGACACAGACACCACCAGCTTGGAGGACCAAGGTGGGAACTAGAGGCATCGGGGTGGATCCCTGTAATCTGACCTCTGACCTTTCTTCCTAGGCTTTGCTGTGACATGTTTGCCTTGCTTGCTACCTTAAACTCCAACAGCTCCCTTTCTAAACATTTCTGTTCTGAGCTTGCAGACAATAAGCTTGTTAGATGTGAGGCTGAACCCACAGACTTCTGCTCTGAACCCGTCTGTCTGCTTTTACAGACTCTGCCAGTGTCAGCAGCTTGAACATCCCCACCGGTCCCACCAAGCGGATCGCCTTCCTGTTTGACTCCACTCTCACAGCCTTCCTCATGATGGGGAACCTCTCGCCTGTGAGTGGGGTGTCACCGTGCTTGGTCTTGACAGGAGGCACAACTGTCTGTCTGTCTCTCTCTCTCTCTCTGTGTCTGTCTCTCTCTCTCTCTCTGTGTCTGTCTCTCTCTCTCTCTCTGTGTCTGTCTCTCTCTCTCTCTCTCTCTCTCTCTGTGTCTGTCTCTCTCTCTCTCTCTCTGTCTGTCTCTCTGTCTCTATATAGATGTGTATATTTTTAGTCCCCTTGTACATGACTGATAATGAATTCTGTCTTCCACAGAACCTTAAAAGTCACGCTGTCACCATGTTTGAAGTGGGGAAGCTCTCTGACGAAACCCTGGACAGCTTCCTGATGGAGCTCGAGAAGGCAAGGCTGAGTTGTTGGCGTGGCGTCCGCCGGGGGCCCGAATCTCCCTGCGGTGACCGAATGCGCCTCTTTGCAGGTGGAGAGCACGGCAGAAGGGGAGGCCCAGCGCTACTTTGACCATGCGCTGACTCTCAGGAACACCATCCTGTTTCTACGCTACAACAAGGAGCTGACTTCTGACCCCGAGCTACCAAATATCGGTACGTGACCACCAGGGTTTTTAACATGGCGTCGTACTGCAGCTGAGCCGTTAGAAAGCCAGTCTAGCACTCAAAGCGGTACCGTATTCATGGGACATCACATATAGCACTCTGTGGAAGTCTTAGGCAGTCAAAGAAATTGTTTAAAGTCATTTATCTGGGTAGTAAGTTTTATTTTGTGGGTTTTTTTTCCCCCATGAGCTAATACACATGAAAACATATTCAAATTAATAGTAACACAATAAAAATAAAGTACTTTCTTCCGATCTATACAGAATGATCGGATGGCTAGATGAGCATCACTCCAGGTCCTGCAGAGCAGCTTAGCCATTCCATGTATTTTCACTCGCAGGTCCATTTAAGTAATTAATACTTCAGCTTTGGCTAAGTTGTTTGGCTAATCAGCTAGTTAAATAAGGGGTGGTCGTGTCAAACAATACATTGATATTAGACAGGTGCTACGAAGACAGGGGTGATTTAAGGAGAGATTTTGAAATGGATAAGCTGACGCACTGACTGGCGCAATTGTTTTGCAGGAACACACAACAAGATCAATGAAACATTTTCTTTGACTGCCTGAGACTTTTGCGTAATATAGTATCTATTAAAACTGATACCGAGGTTCCGCGTCTCTTTGCATGTTCAGATTACGTGATAGTAAGAGATTTACTTTTGGAAATGTACAGAAGACAGTATTGTGGGTCAGCGCTGTTACCTCACACCTCTGGGACGATGGATAGCAATGCATACATGAGAGATCCCACGATGCAGCACGGTTTCTGTAAGCGCAGGGTTAGACCCGCAAGCCTCAGGCAGCTGTCTGTGTCCCTAGGCCTGCCCTTGGACCTCCTGCGATGCGAGAGCCTGCTGGGCCTTGACCCGGCCACCTGCAGCCGAGTGCTCAACAAAAACTACAAGCTGCTCGTCTCCATGGCACCGCTTAGCAACGAAATTCGACCAATCAGCAGCTGCACGCCTCAGGTGAGGCTTTCCGCGGGAGCCCGTAGAGGGTCCTGTGCTCGTTGACAGCTCGTGTTTGTCTGGCGTTGTGTGTTGTGCGGCAGTGTGTGACCCTGCAGGTTAAGACTGCGTCTGTGATTGGTAGGTCGCCGGTTGCCATGGGCTGCGGAGCAGTCATACTCTCATAGGAGAGTGAGACGGGGACAGAACTCCTGTGTACCGGTTCTTGTACAAATGGCAGAGTATAATGATCACGGCTGTTGACTGCAGAACTTGTTTTGCTGTGCTGCAGCATCTCAGCTGGGCTGGATGCTCATGGAAAAGCTTGTCATTATTTGAAAGGAAGTATCTGAATACTTCTTTACACTCCTTATACACGATCAATCTAGTGGGGCGCAGCAGGAGAAAATGATTAATTGGTGGGAATTTCCAAATCAAAATGGTTGGATCTAGTTGATGCACGTAAGAGCTTCTGTGTAAAGTACCCCTCTGAAGATCTGATTGCGACCAGACCTGGCGATGGTGAGCACCAGACGGACTGTGAGGAGCTCCTGCCCAAAGGGTCTCTTCTTCCTACAGCCCACACGGATTCATCAGTCCTTCATCAGTCCTGTCAATCCTTCTGTCTGTCATGTTTGTATGTTCTAGTTCAGATACTCACTGTATAACGATACACCTCTGTAGCACATTGGGCCAGCCATCCCAGAGGTCAGCTCTATCTGGTTCAAGCTCTACCTGTACCATGTGACCGGCCAGGGCCCCCCGTCCCTCCTGCTCTCCAAAGGGTCCAGGCTGCGGAAGCTGCCGGACATCTTCCAGGTCAGCCCTGCCCCACTCCTAGGTTTCTGGCTTATGAATGGCAGTTGAATGCTAATCGTTTGGGTTTTATTTTTAGACTTACGAGCGGCTGCTGATTACTTCCTGGGGCCACGACCCCGGCGTTGTGCCAACGTCCAATGTGCTGACCATGCTGAATGATGCGCTGACCCATTCAGCTGTGCTGATTCAGGTAGGCCTGGACTGGCTGCGGAAATCCTCAGCTTACAGACAGGGGTGTAAAAGGATTGAGAAGTTGCACTGTATTTTATTTGTGCAGTCAAAGGAAAACCAGAATTTATTCTGGGAGACCATTTCACTTGTTATAGATTTGTTATTAGTTCCGTTAATACTTATTTAATAAATTCTCACAGTTTGTTTAGTGATAAGAAGAAAAGAGAAGTTGCCTGTAGCAGATGTTGTCTATTAGTGCATGTTGTTCTGGATTAGTGTAGAACCATGATTTCTGACAGTGGCCTTTTAATTATCTTTAAAATGATCTACTTAAGCTGTGGAGCAGTGTGGAGTGAATATGGGAATCTGGAGCTGAACCCAGTAGGGCTGGGTGATGAGATGAACCCAACGGGATGGGATTAGGAGATCGGGGACAAGCCCAGCAGGATGGGTTCAAGAGGGGAACCTAGTAGGATGCGATTGAGAGATCAACCTAAAAGGATGGCGTCCGGATGTCGAGTCAAAAGGATGAGATCAAGTGGGGGAACCTAGTAGGATGCGTTCGAGTGGTGGGGGATCCTAGTAGAATGGGATCAAGTGGGGGAACCTAGTAGGATGGGATCGAGTGGTGGGGGATCCTAGTAGGATGGGATCAAGTGGGAGGAACCTAGTAGGATGGGATCGAGTGGTGGGGGATCCTAGTAGGATGGGATCAAGTGGGGGAACCTAGTAGGATGGGATCGAAAGATCAGCCTAATAGGACAGGAGCTAGATGAGGACCCAACAGGATGGGATCAAGAGAAACCTAGTAGTATGAGATCAAGTGGTGGGTGATCCTAGTAGGATGGAATCATGAAACTAACCTAATAGGTTATAATCAAGAGACTAGAGCAACGGGATAGGAGCTGGAGGTGAGTTCAGCAGCCAGTGCTGGAGATGACAGGTGTGGTCCTCTCCAGTATTGCGCCCACATGAAAAGTACCCATACAGATATGAGGGTGTCACCTGGTACATCCTGTAGGTAAACAGTGAAGAGAGAGTCTGATTAACTGACTTTAGCGGGGAATGCTGCTTTTGGCGCATGATTGGCTAAGAACATTTTGAAGACATGACCAGACATCTGTTTAACAAAATGTGCATGTGCTCAGGGCCATGGACTCCACAGCCATGGGGAAACTGTCCATGTCCCGTTCCCATTTGATGAAGAAGATCTCAAAGGAGGTAAAGGAACCCCACTGTCTTCCACATAGATACCAACGTTCTGCTGTTGATGGTAATTCTGCCTCTCTGGTTCTCCTACTCCTACAGAGTTCTCCTACTCTAACATGTGTGCGCATAAAGCCCTGAGGACCCTCCGCGACAAGGTGGACCTGGAGCACCTGTGTGGCTACGTGACCATGCTGAACCCCAACAGCCGCCACCGTCGGAGGCTGAGCGAGTGCTCGGATGGCAGAGGTCAGCGCGGACGGTGGGGCGGGGGGTGGACAGCTTCGGCTAAAGGCGGTTCAGCTGCGCATCTCATAGGGTTTCCTGCGATAATTGTGAGCCACTCAACTCAAGGGTATGTGAGGCCCACGGGAGCAGAGCTTCGGCGGGGTGACATTGTGCGCAGGCTCTCGTGTGACAAACGGCAGTCTGCCATGTTGAACAGTAGCGCTGAAGCTGATGTGTTATGATGGCGGGGGGGCGGGTGGGCGATGTCGTATGTGTGCCCTGCGCACGTTCCTCCAGTCATCAGCCTAACCCTCCATGCTGTGTCTTAGGCGACACTGAACTGGTTGGTTGTGATGCCAACGGAAGCACGGAGTCCTTTGAGCTCGTCACGGAGGAGATGAACGGCGAGGCAAACAAAAAGCAAGGGAATGAAGGTATGTAAGCCACCCCCCCCCCCAAAAAAAAATCTCCCATCTTAAAACACTTTGTAATTAACAGTGTAATCTTAAAACCAGAATGTAACTCGTTTGTCATCCTTGCTTTTAGCTTGAAGGACAGTGGCATAATCCGCTCTTTCTGTCTGAAACCCCCCCCCCACTCCTGTTTTCTTCACAGCGCCCTCATCAGAGGACGACTGGGTCCCTCTGGAGCTGTGCTTCGGAATGCCTCTCTTCAGCTCCGAGCTGAACCGCAGAGTGTGTGAGAAGATCATCTCTCACCGGCTGTGTAGCAGAGACAGGTAAAGGGGCCTCCCCTGTCAGCTCGCTCCTGGCAGGATGCTGCGCTGCTCCATGGATGAAAGAGAGAAACTGAGTCTCAATCCTGCTCCCTAGCCTGCAGGAACTGCTTCACTCCAGCAGAAAACTGTCCTTGAGAGTCCTGAGCTTCGTCCAGTCCTTCCAGGTAAGGGAATTCACTCACTTTTTCCTAAACAGGGAATTATTATGTCTGACTTTTTCGTGTCGTGTTCAGGATCCCCGTTTTTGTTACTGGTTACAAAATTGCATTTTTTTTTCCCCCCCATCATAACCTTCAGCAGATTATTTCCACAAATATCTCACGGTCGTAATGCCCGGATAATGAATTATGCATGACACACTCCGACAGTCCAGTGAGTCGCTGTAGCTGCTCGCAGGAAGCTGGACACATGCAAATACGCACCACCTGTTATTTACCGAACAGCTTCCCGCTCGACAGACGCACCTGTGCAGAGTGACTTCAAATGGCACGTCACCCACTTATAAAGCATGCGGTCAGGCAGCAGTGAGGGGAAAAGTACAACAGCATGGGATTCTGGGAAATAAAACCAGTGCCCCTCACTTGCCCTCCCATCCAACTGCATCCACAGGAGAGCGGCCAGCCTGTGGACCCCGAGGGTGGGGTCTCCAGCACCCTGAGCCGACCCCCAGCTGAGTCGGGCGTGCCCCTCCCGGCACTCAACCTGCTCTTCAAGGATGGCCACCTGAACGAGTGGAGCGGCCGAGCCCCGCCCCCCATCCATATCGCAGACCTGCAGAAGGACCAGCCCACCTAGGGCTCTGTGTCCTCCCTCCCACACCCAGCCAACCTGCAACATGTCCACAGCAAGCCCCGCCCACCCCGCCCCTCCCGATTGGCTGCTCTCCTAAATAGCCGGTGGTACTCAGAGATGCAGGCGTGTCTGCGATGCTCCCTACTGGTGTTGATAAACTGTAGGCACTCAGGAAACGGCACCAAAAGTAACACCATGGGTATTTATTGAGGCGCAAATCTGGTTTTTAAACCCTCACAAAAAATATTATCAAATCTTATTTCTGCTAAATGATAACTTATATATACAATGTACAAAGATATAAGAAAAGGCCATTTGCTGGCCAAGTGTATATGGACGATGTCAGGAAAACAACTTTGTAGGACCGAGCCTGTGATGTAGAGGCTCTTCTGATCTAGCACTTGAACCCAGATCTCTTAAATTTGTTCGGCGTCAGTAGCCTAATGCACGACTCATTCGCACAGGAGTTCGTAAGGAGTGTTGGACTGAACCAGCCAGTGAACCGAACATGCTGTAAGGTGGATTTTAATGTCGCACGCTGATGGTTGGGATTGTGGACCGGTGAGAGATATAACTATATAGTTTACGGAGCGTTCATTTTTACCAGGTGCTGTAGGGGGTGACCGTGTTTCGGTCGGCGTGGGGCTGTTGATCCGCTTTGTGCACCAAAGAGCGCTGACCTGCCCAGTTCTGCTCTGTTTGGAATATGCATTTGCTGGAGATGCTGATTAGCTTGCCAAATGTGCTCGGCCTGGTGCTGTCTGACGGCAGTGAAGGGTCACTGGGATTCTGTTTACAGAATGATCACCTGATGGGAACATCTGTTGTGCATTAGCAGCCAAAGGCTGGTCACAGAACCGCCGCACACCCAGATGGGTATCGGGGCCCACTGCAGCGGGATGAGCTCGGGCGGACCCGGTTCTGGTGGCATCGGTTTTGTCTGGCTTGGCTGTCGGGCCTTGTTTTTGTCCAGCCTTGTTGGACTCCGCTCTGTTGGACTCAGCTGTGTTGAGCTTGGCTCAGCAGTGTTGGTCCTGGTTCTGACTGGCTCTGTTGGACTCGGCTGTATGGGGCTCGGCTCAGCTGTGTTGAGCCTAGATTTGTATAGCTCGAGCCTCCCTGGCTTTTCCAAGGCGCTGGCTTGTACAGGATCTGGCTGGGATTCTTGGCTGGACTTCGGTGTGGTTGTTGCTGATTCTCCTTGAGCTCCTGGTGCAGCATGACTGGTATCTGTGTCTGTCCTCTATATTCCCCTCATCCATTTGCCAGCCTTATCAGCAAACTGGCCTCCCGATCCACCTCTCCTTCAGTCCAGAAGCTCCCCTGGCCTCTGCATCGCACCACCTGTCACAGTGTTAGAGGACTAAGTACCTGTAGATTTGTAATGTTGGTCTGCTTTTTAGAAAATTTTGTTGTTGTAGTGTGTTTGTTGGGACTGTGAATATTACCACTGTAATTAAATGGTATAGCCATGACATTCCTCCTTCCAAAAATGTGCAATCACAGATTTACTATGTAAAACAAAAGATATGAATAAATTTGTGATGTGCTGACCCCAAAAAGGCCTCCTGTGCTCTCGTTGTGCCTTCATGCTCAGAGGGAATTCCTGATCTACAGAAATGTGCTCAGGCCGATGTGGGCCAGAGGGGGTCTGGGCTGCCGGAGGGGAGACGTCAATGTGATGCACGGCTGTTGGCTAAATGCACACGCCGGCTACGTTTGGCCATGTGTGCACGCTGACTTCACATACATGTCGATGCCTTACCCTGCGCTTCCTTTCTGACATGACAGGTGTCTAGATGCCTTTCAATGCCATTTGCTGTTTATTAGGACCCCAACGGTCTTGGTCACAAGTTAGTTACTTGTACAACAGGGGACTCTGCAATCATACATAAGCTCCCATTTTTTTCTGAATACCGCCATTATTCTGCCCCATCTTCCGCCGAGGGTTCTTCCTCCAATTTCACATCATAGTATGGTCCTGTCCCTTCCCTTCTCGTCCTGTCCTATACTGTCGCGCTTTTGTGGATACAGAGCGGGTTTTTTTTTTCCCCCCCGCATATCAGCCTGTATCAGCTCCACATCATTCCCGCAAGAACTCCAGGAGACCCACTTGATTTCATTACCGAGCGAGATTTCATTACATGATTTAATTGTGCCCCATACTATGATTATGGAATGAAACCCTCTGTTGTCCACATTCCACGCCAGGTGTCCTCTGCAGCATCTGAAAGGCGCCGAGCAGAATCCGATACGACTGGCTGGTTCCTGTTGTGGTGGTGGTCCCTGCCGGGGGACGCTGTAGATTAGCTGCGGCTGTTTGCCTCTTGTAAGCGTTCCCGCTCGTTCGATGTTGGCTGCCCCCGGCCTGTTTTCCCAGGTTGGCCTAACTGCCATGTGTCTTAGGGAGTGGAACAGCTGCATTGAGGTAGGAGAAGGAGGGAGATGAGAAAAGCAAACCGTAGAATATCCCTGGGATTTGCCTCAGTGTCCGCTTCGGATTAAAACAACAGGGTTTGCTGCTGCCCTCTGCCTCTCGCTGAAGACGATTGTATTGCCTTTCTGCCACAAGGTGGCAGCTCAGCATTGCACAGTGGACAAAGTTTTGCTAAACCCCACTTTCTCTAGCTGTATCGACTCATAAAGGTTGCATCAAGTCTGCATTCGTGTCCCAAACAGAACCACTAATTATGACATGCACCCTCAGAAAAAAATGGTGAAAATGTGTACCTTTGCTTGTTACTGGGGCTGTACCCATGTAATTGTACCTTTTTAGGTACAGAAATGGACTGTGAGGGACATGGTGTAGGTCAGGTTGGAGAGAATGAGCTGATGTAGCCACATCCACCACATAATGTGCCTCATTCAGGGCCCCTCATGGCCCCTCCTGCTCTCCCAGTGCCTAAGAAGTCACTAAAGGCCTGGATCTCGGGTTTAATCCAGGACACTCGCAGTCCCAGGCACTCCGACTCATCGCTGAGTCTCCGAAGAGCCCCGATCAGAGCGTCCACTGATTCCACAAATATCACAAATAGAATTAATGTACTGTCCACGGTACAGAAATGTCCCTCAGAGTCCATTTCTGTACCTTAAAAGTAACAATTACCTACAGATTAGGGTACAATTGCCAGACCCATGAGGAAAAGGGCCCAGTGACAAGCAACGATACAAATTGTTACCCTTTTTCTGAGTGTGAAAACTGGCAGGTTGCTTGTAGCATTGACTAATGGATATGTTTTCTTTGTCAGGCACCAGAAATGGATTTGGAAAGGAATCAGTAGAGACGAGGGCTGGATTTGTTCTAGGCCTGCAAACCCTAGTGGGGGTTGCAGAATAACAGGTGGAGATCAGGCCACCAAGGGCTGATCATCTGCTGCTGCCTCCACACTCTCATAGCAGTGAACCTGTGATGCTCTGTCCCAGCGACTTTTGCCGTCGCTCATCATTCCGCATAACTTCCATGCTCAAGTTTGTATTCAGAGCAATCTGGAGCTGAACGGAGGAAGCAGGGTCAGGCGGTGTAGTAAATGTGAACCCCTAAATCGGGGGGGTTCATGCTGTTTCTAATGTTACTGTTACGATTTGCAGGAAATTCACTTTGTGATTAGCTAGTTATGTTGTCTTGAATCCACCTCACCAGGTTGTCTGCATCTGAGTCACGATTTTGCATTTATGAGATGAAATATTGCTGTGAATTGCACTTTGTATAGATATGTTGGCACACGAGACTGGCAAACTTCCATATGAAGGCTGGCTGACACGTTCCCCCAGGTGGGCGGAGGGACGTGTGCTCTCACACAGGGCGCCTTGGCCAGCTGTCACGGGAGGTCATTAAAAACGAGATGCCTGCGCGCTTGTTCGCCGAGGAATCGAAGAGGATGAAGTCTGGCCGGTCCCACGGCCGCGTCCGCTAAGGGCTAAGCCGCTCTTCGCTGGAGCTCTGGAAATCCTACCTATGTGCTCATGCGGCGCAGACATGCTATCCTGACACAGCTGAAATTTTGGAAAGTATATAAAACAGCAATTAGCGAGCAGTACAGCTGTGAATATCGGCATCAACACGATTTGCATAGTCCTTGACTGTGTCAATCACGCTGCGGGTGTGGAGCTGCGGATCGAAGCAGACAGGACACCATGCAGCGAGCAGCCCTAACCACGAGTAAAGTGGACAGAATGCTAGTGCAAAACAGGTGTTTAAAGGCACGTTTACTTTGGGGGGGGGGGGGGGGGGGGGGGGGG
>JABFEA020000050.1:4661778-4673039 GCA_019775915.2 Cyphomyrus plagiostoma | reverse complement strand
CCCACACACACACACACACACACACACACACACACACCTTAAGAAACATGGTAAAGAGCCGTTTGCAGTAGCCCCCAATCAATCCCTAAATCTTTGCCCTGTCTACCTGGAAACGCGAGCTGGGACCCGCCAGTAATTTCACTGGTCACAGATGGCACTGCTTGAGACCCCGGTGGGGTGCTCTGAAATTTTCGCTGAACATTAGAGACAATGACCCATAATTATAAAATCACTAATGTCTCATCTGGATCAGTGAGCTCAGCGATCTCCTGCATATCGGTTGTCAGTACGGAGGGAGGGAAAATGCGTGCTGCTGCTTTAAACGGGGAATGAGGCTCCTGCACGGCGGTGGCGGCGGCTCTGGGTCCGGTCCCCTCTGCTCCCAGCAGTCGCACAATCAAAGCTTCGCTGCGGTAAACTGCCCTTCTCGGCAATACGGGTAAGCCGTCCATGGAAAGAGCAATTTTTTTTAAAATAAACACACTAACGTTAGCTGATTTGTACGTAATTGCATACCATTTCTGGTAAGTTAAATAGACACATTTGTTATTGCATTTTTGCAACTTTCTTATGCCGAGATGGGTGTGGAAAGGAACACATGTTTGAGTCGCGTTGAATTAGTTGGACATGCGGGAGTCTCCGCGCAGCATCACTCTTGAACGGTGACTCCTGTCCTGCACCGTTTCTTCATCGGACCAGCCAGATTCTTTACAAAAAACAGCGTCGGCGGTAAATGGATTGGAAACCCGGAACATCGTGAAATTAGTTGAATTTCGGAAGGTTTCGGCCCTCCCCATAACAGGTGGTTCTGTACGTTTAAAACATACAATAGGATGGGGAATCAAGTCGAAAAACTGACTCATTTAAGTTACGCAGAAGTTCCGACTGCGGACCCGAACGGGATGGACGCTGAAGAGGACGCCTCACGGATCGGGGTCTCCTACATCTTCTCAAATGATGACGAGGAGCTGGAGGATACTGTTGATGGAAGAGAGAAGGAGCAGGTACAGGACGCAACGCTTTACGATAAAAGCAATGAGCTGGAATATGCTATTTATAACCGAAACGAATGCATCTACGAGAAGAACCTTAAAAGCGCGGACATGGTGACGTCTTCCCCAGAGAATCTGTCCAACAAGTGCAGGCCGGGCGACTTGGTGGAGTTCGTGGCCACTAGCCAGTTCCCGCACTGGATGGTGTACGTGGGGGACCTCAAGGTGGTCCATTTGCACAGAGGCGAGATTAAAAATAGTTATTTGACTGATGCCAGCAATGGCAAAGGGGGGAGAATTGTGAATGAGCTTTATAAATACAAAGCTTTCCACCCCGACGTGGTGGTTCGGAACGCCATGGAGCAGGTAGGGGCCAGAGATCGGGAGCTGAGCTGGAGAAACTCCGAGTGCTTCGCCGCCTGGTGCCGGTTCGGTAAGCGGGAGTTCAAAACGGGAGGCGAGATCAGAATCGGAAAGCAGCCGTACAGGTTAAAAGTGAAACTGTCCGAGAAGAAGAGCCAGGTGCTGGAGTTTCAGAGTCTAGAGGATCTGATCGTGGAGAAGAGAAGGATCGACCAGATCGGCAGGGCTGCGGTGATTCGGGAGCATGAAAGCAAGAGGGACAGCTCGCCCTGACCGCTTACAGTTAAAGGCGTCTCGTAATGATCTCATGTTCCTTGGAAAAAATTCAAATAGAGCTGATATTTTATGATACGTAATACGTCAAATAAATTCACGATTTTATTGACTAATGAAAGAGTTAACAATGAGCAGAAGTTGACGTGGAGTACCACGGAAATGGCAATCCCCGAGGCGTGTTTGTCAGACGCTGCAGCGATGGTTTTATAATGGAGAATTATGTCATGCAGGTGTCATGTAATTTTTATGACATTAATATTCTGAGTAAAAAAGCCTCACCAGATTGCAATTTACAGTCTCCCGTAGGTGTACATGTTTTTAAAAAGAACATAACTCTTGTCTAGTAAGCCAAAAATGAGAGGGAGTAGGCCTACTGCAGTGTCCCCACGACCGAGATCACCTTCATCAATAAATTCGTTATTTTACAAACAAATTGTCAAAGCTTTATCATTAAGCTGATTATGAACTCCGCTTAATGTATTATTATCAATTCATCTACGGGTTCTGCTGTATTTACGGTTACGGTTCTTGTTCATCTCTCTGACTCTTAGAGAATGTCAACGTGAAAGTAATCAGTCTGCGGCTCACCGTCATATTTTGCGGTAATTGGAGTGGTAGGCCTACATCTCCAGACGTTACTGTCTGGTCTAGTAGATACTCTCTCTGTGGCTTTTGGCACTTTTCTCTGTACGTGAAGCACTCGTGGTCTAGTCTGCAGCAGCTGAACCCAGGGTAAGCAACTCGTGTTTGAGCTCCGGTAACCCAGCCCGACAGAATGGAATTTGTGATCACATAAATTATAATACTGTTAATCTGCAGATATTCCTTAATATTTAAAAGAGTTTACATTAAATTTGCATGGTTATAAAAATATATAACCATATCAATGAAATCCCGTGTGAAAAATCAACATAAGGAACAAGAAAAGAGTTTTAACCAGATGGAATTCAGTGATTGTCTGATTTCAACTTAATCTTCTTTTAAATGTAAATTTTAGCTGAGTGTTCAGCTTAGTCAGAAACTCCCTCTCCCGTCCTCTGCCAAAACAGAAAGACTAATGAATGTCAGTGTATATGTAGTCAATCACATTTGTACTTAGTGCTTTAGGTGAATACTTAGTGTGGGTGTGCATTTTAATGCTGTGGTATTTCAGGAAAGTTGTGAATAAACATCTTTGAGTTTCCCATTTCCATGTAGCAAGAAACAGACTTCAATTTGCTAGCTTTGACATTATAGATATAGTTGTTTTGGTGTGATTCTAGAGTTAGTAAACTGAACATCTGAAATGGAATGACTTTGCACATAACACATAATAACAACAGACTGAATGAAATACCTTGGCAAATATTCTGGTTGTTAAGCTAGGATCTACAGTCTTGTACCCCAAAACAGTGACATGCATTAGGCTAATTGGCACCTCTGTATTGCTCAAGGGTTATGGCTGTATGGAGTATTTGTATGTATTCACCCACTGCATTGTATTGCACTCTGTTGTTCAGAATCAGAATATCTTTTATTGTCACTGTAACAAGTACAACGAAATTAGATGCAGTCCCTGTGTCGGACAGGTATGTACATAAAATAAACAAAGAGAAATATATAAATAGGGACATATAAAATAGGGAAGCAACATATGTACACTAAATACCAAAAATGTAGCTTTTGTACTTAAAAATGAGGTAGCTAACCCTTATTGCACATGACCCTTATTGCACATCGAAGAATTGTAAAAGACAATTTAATGTAAAGGACAAGTTAATATTTAACTTCTGGACTGTGCCAGTACCTTTCTACCTTTTTGGTTATTTGGGCATGCTTATCCCCATCGCGTCATCCATTATTTATTTATAGTTTGCTTGTTCTTACGTTTCCCTGTCTCATCCTGTATTGCACTGTTGTTCGTTCTGTCCTTCCATGTGCCTGTCCTTTCCCCTGAAAATGTGGTACCAGAATCCTCCAAATACACACAACAATAAAACTTGAAACTAGATTTGTACACTGTGATGGACTGGAATCCTGTCCACAGTGTCCACCGGCATGGATGCTTGCAGGTATCATGCGTACCCCTATTAGACTCCATTTAGACACTGCGTGCCTGTTTTTGTTATGCGTACAACAGAAGGGCAGCAGTATTTTTAAATATGAATTTTTCACTCAGAGTCAAGATTGTGATACTTTTCTGCCTTTGCTATTATTTTGCATTGCATATTGTTTTTAACAAGATGAAAGTAGCTACACTGAGTTGGTGTCCCCCTTTGTGCGATTCCCTGCCTTGTGCCTACAGACTCTGGGATTGACTGCGGAGCCCCCAGTCACTCTGAATAGGACAAGAGGTTACAGAAAATGGATGGATGGATGAATGGATGGATGGATGGATGGATGGAAGATAGAACGAACAATATTTACCCTGACATTGAATGCTGCTGGTGTCACTGTCCCCCAGTCTTGTGCTGCATGGGAAAGGCTCTAGGCCCTCTTCTGGTCCAAACCAGGATAACAGTAATAATGACACTTATCAATTAATTGCCCATGAGGCAATTGTCTTTTCCCCTCTCCATGTCACCCAGGCACATATGTAGGGGAGAGCGAGCTTGGCAGCGAAGGGCGGCCACCTGCAGTGGCACCCATGGAGCTGGGGGTTAGGGGCCTTGCTCAAGGGCCTAGGGACATGTGACTACTCAGCCAAGGCTAGGACTCGAACTGGCAACCCTCTGATCACACACAGAGGTGTAGAGGTTAAAAGATGGATGGACAGGCAATGGGATAGAATGGGGCAATGTGGTAGAAGAGTAACCCTAAAAATGTAAGCTTGCGAAAATCACTGAGTTCTGTGTATTGCAGACGTGGTTGGTGTCCTGAGTATTGAGTAATCTGAGTAATGGAGAGTAATGCTGAGTGATGCTTTGGTAACCTTGGTGTTTCTTGCGCATGTGCAGAATTGATGCACTTATTGCATGTCCCATAAAGCTTATTCATATAATCCTTAAAAATCCTGAGGTGAATGCTCTCCCTTATGCGAACAGTAAGTTTAAAGAAGGTTTGAATGCGGTCGCACATGCATCAGCTTGCAGGACATATGCCTCAACGCTCAGGCGTTTAACAGACTCATCATGTCCCTTTAAGTGCGACATACAGAAGGTGACTTCTGTGTGGGAGCCAGGAAGACTGTGTTCCCTGGGGTGTAACGCTTACTCACAACGTAGTTACATGGTGGGCATTAACCTGGGGTGCGGCCTGAGTAATCGCTGATTCGAATGCTCTCACCTCCTAGAGAATGATTGCAGAAACACCAGTAATATAAACACAGATTTGCTCACCGAGGCTGTCTTGCAGGAAATCTGGTAAATGAATCATATACAGTATATAGCCTTTGAAAACGCATGCCTATTCAAAGGGGTTTTTATCCCGAAGTACCTCGGAAGTGAAATAAAACAAATCAAGCCGCTTGCACTGTCCATTGTACTTGATATCTTTTGTATTAAGTCACTTTGAATCTGAAAATGTCACCGTAAATTCGAGCTGGCATGCTGCTGTTTGGGTCACCGCTCGGCATCCTTTTCGCACCAATCGGGTTTTGTATGTGAGTAACACCTCTGGAGTTGCACTTCAGCCTGGAAAGGGAGGCCGGTCCGATCTGCCGTGCCTGTTTTACTCCGTGAGGGAGTAAATTATCACGGCAAAGGGAAACGTGTGACCCTCGAGGTCGTGTTCCAATTAGGGGCCACGTGGCCGATGCCATCTTTCCGAACGACTCGTCCTCCTGCGGATGGATGAAAAGGTGCGAGAGAAATCTGCGGTGTGTTTACAGCGGATCAGCGACGGAGAACGCTGCACCGCCTCAGTTATTACCGTAGCGACAGACTGGGCTCTGCCAAGGCGTCGGAGGATGGGCTCACGCATGTGGCACAGTCCTGACGACGCCTCAGACACCTCCACTGAGTGCTTACTACAGCCCGTATCTGTTTGTTCGCTCTCAGTGGATGCCTGGGGAAAACGGCTTTTCTTAACCGGCTGACTTTTGAACCACGGCCATCTAAATGTGGCTGGTTAAGACATTAGTGCTCTTTCCCCCAGAGCCTTTCCCAGCATTTTTCTACATAAGCAGAGAAGGCTTTTCACCCAGCTCCTGTGTGTGTGTGTGTGTGTGTGTGTGTGTGTGTGGAGTTAGCATGTCCTCTCTGTAATGCCCGACTGTGCTCCTGCTATTCAAAGACATGCAGTTCCTTTTATTGGTGTCTCTAAATTGTACATAGAGTATGAGTGTGTGCCCTGTGGTGGACTGGCATCATGTCCAGTGAGTCTCCCAGCCTTGTACCCTGTGCTGCCTGGGACTGGGTTCTGGTCCTACAGTCCAGACCAGAAAATGCCTTTCACAGGTTGATATCTGGGGTGTTGTGGTTAGCAGTGTCGCCTCACACTTCTGAGACCACGGTTCAAGTCTCATGCTGGGGTTCCTTGTTTGGAGTTTGCATGTTGATGTCATGGGGTGTTCTCCTGGTTCTAAGGGCTGTAGCTGCTCAGAGTTAGCAAATTGCCCATAGGTATATGAATGTGCCTTGTGATGGGTTGGTGGCCCATCCTGGGTTGTTTCCTGCTTTGTGCCCATAGGCTCCAGACCTCACACTATCCTGAATTGGACAGGCAGGTACAGAAAAATGATGGAAGGTTCACATCATAGATCAGGGGTGCCCAGTCTTATCTGCAAAGGGCCGGTGTGTGTGCAGGTTTTTGGGATAACTTGTAAGTCAGCTGATCAAACCCAGGTGTGAGAATTCTTCAGCCAATCAGTTCTAATCTAATTAGGGAGTTGCAGTGAAAACCCACATATACACTGGGCCATTGTAGATAAGATTGGACCCCCCTGTCATAGGTGCTGTTAAAAGCTGTAATGTTTACAGGCATATATTATACACTGGAAGAGCAGAAAAACTGAGTAAACACTATGTGTACCTATTGTACCCAGGTTATCATAATCGTTTTCTCCCGTAAAGTATCAGATCAGATTCGGGGGGGGGGTGCATTTAGCAGCAATCATGCCAATAAGGGTCAATTTCTAGTGTTTCTTTCAACGTTTGTGGTTCAGTTCTTCTACCTCTATGAATCACACATTGTGCTATCAGTGCAGAGGTTGTGGGTTTGAATCCCAGCGAGGACACAAAAATAGAACAAAGCATCCGATGAATGAAGAAAAATGTAATAATTGCATGTATCAATACGCATGTAGATGATTAGGTTCTAATTATAACAAACGATGGAAGGGCAGTTGCAAAAATAAAAGATTTTGTTCTCGGTTTTGCATTTTGATACCTACTAGCTATAAGCATAATTAAAAAAAAAAAAAACATCCTAATCGTACTTCAAAGCCCTGCAAAAAAAATGTGGGGAGCGCCAAAGATTTGCATATCATTAGTGCATTGTTCAAAGCCACTAGGACCCGCTATGGGCTCATATTTGGCTGCAGGGTGTAATTTGTGTGCATCACGGGGCACCTTTGTACGAACCTAAAGAGCCGTGCCACCGCCGATAAGAGTCTGCCGTGTCTAAGTGCGTCTCGTGGCGGGATGGGAGACATGGAGGCATGGCAGAGGGCCTCAGCTGCCTGGCGATGGGCACTGGGAGGGCAGCATGTAGGAGTTATATGGCTCGACCAGCTTGCAGAGCAGCAGAGAAGTCGCTGTTAAGCAGCCAGTAGGAGATGTGGATGTCTCTCATCGTGACCTTTCATCTGCTGGTGTTGTGACGGCAGTATTTATGCCCTCACGTTATCTCTAAGTGAAGCTGCTGGTCCTATTTCTCTCCCAGCCCTTGAATGAGAGTGACAGAGTGATGTTTGTTGTGCTGGGACAATAGGCAGCGTCCTCTTACACGATTGGCTGACCTTCATATCGCCTCGTTTCCTGTTGGGCGGCTCTGCTGTGTTGCCGCTGCTCTGCTCGATTTGCAGGCCACTCTCACTTTTAGTCAACACTCATCTTGGAACAATATGTGTCTAATTTAGTCCTTTCAATGTGCGCTTCAAAGATTAGGACCTTCTGAATGTCAGTGACCATTGGGCTGATTACCAGCATGTACAAAAGCATTTCAGTTTTAAAATGTGACTAATATGATTTCCAAGCAAGTCGAGAATGACGATCACATCACTGAACTAGCTAAAAATGTTACTCCTGTCCTTCGCTTCATCCAGCTTTAGCATGCTGTTAACTTTACAAACTGCACTGTCCTCAGTTATTTACAGTATAATTACTTTCATGTTTGTGGGTTCTGAATTCTTCATACTCTTCATAAAAGGGTTTCATTCCCTCAGTAGATCAAAAGGCTCATTAGTAAAATTAGCTCAGCACTGAAATCAACACTGAGAGAACTTAAAAGTTAATTTAAATGATAGGAAAATAACTATTTTGTGACCGATAAGTGCAAAATACAAAAAAGTATATTTTATATTAATACTGGGTTTTTAGATGTAGGCATTGAGACGGATGCCTCCAGTACAAAACCATACAATAATATTTATTTTTTAACCCTATTAAAAACAAAGATTAATCTCCAGTATGAACTATCGATAAACTGAGTGTCATGTAAATGCAGCAGATCCAATGCATGTTTTACATGTAAGATGTTTATTTGAATCTCGACATTACCTATGATGTTTGATTTTATGTGCTGCCTCATGTCACATCATATGAAATCCTGTGAATGTCCAGAGTGATTCTACTTCATTGGGCCTTTGAGCAAAGGCCCTTAACCTGCAATTGCTTCATCCTGGGTTTGATGTTAATCTACACCCAGCCCTATAAGGAGGCCATCCAATTTACAGGGAAAAAACTTGTGGGTTAGTGGCAGGATTGGCACTCCAGCCACTGGAAAAACCTCACACTGGTCCATTTGGACTGGTGTGGTACTGAGGTATCACCCACTGCATGGCTGCAGTCAGGTTCTCACCCCTGAGGTGGTTTATCATGTGATGTGTGCAGCAATGGGCTGTAATCAGTGTATGGTCCTTACCTCTCTTTCTGTCATGTCATATTCTTGTAGGTATCTTTTAGGGAATCCAGATCCCAGGATGGAGGAACTACATTCATTTACTATCAGAGCCTGTAGGTTAACAATATCCTCCTGTCTCTGTTGGTATGAAGTTCCCAAATAAGACCTATGCAGAAATTAACAAGCCCTACATCAACACAGTGAATCTGATGTTAAAAACAAAATCAAAACCTGAAATGGCCGTGGGCCCTCACTCTTTTAAATTTCATTCATTTCCTTTTCATTCTCTGGTAATCAGTGTTGGTCATTTCAGGTCCAGATGCTATAAATCCAGACCAAGGTTTTGTTTCTACCAAACAGATGAGCATAAAGAGTCACACTGGTTGGTAGAAACAAAATCTTGGTCTGGATTTGTAGTTTCTGTTCCTGAAATGCCCAATGCTCAATGATAGTTCTCATTTGGTAACAGTTATTGTACTGCTAGGCTCATTTGGCATGGAGACAAATTGCACCTCCTTGAGGGATCGGCAGCTATCATAATAAACACTGTGGGGTGGATCCCCGAGCAGACTAACCCTAACCCTAACCTTGCCGGCAGGTGGCACTTGCCATCGGGAAACTTACGTAAAAAAAATAGATGTGCGATTTAAGGTAAGACATCTGTCACCTTGCATGTCATCATTTTTAAAACAAAACCCATTCTTTTCTAAATGTATCTTAAAATGCCTTTTGTGTATTATACATTATCTCTCTGTATCCATGCGTCAGTCCGACAGCTGTATATCTGGGACTGGGTTGCAGGGCAGTTGGATACTATCCCAGAATGCAGAGGGTACAAGACCGGTTTTTTACTGGGCAGGGGACACAGTAGGGACTGTGGATATCCTGGCAGATTCAGGGGGACCAGCACTTCATAAGGGCCCTTAAATACATAAAGTTATACATTATATTGGGTAGGAGATTTTCTAGATACGCCCCAGTTCACACTATACTTTTCACTACATTTCACCCATGGTTTAAGTGCCGCGAAAGTTTGCGACAAAGTGCAAAAGTTGCCAACCTCCTCACCAGTGAGAACAGAAAGGATGAGTGTCTGCATGTAGAAAAGGGATATTGTTAGATTCCCTCAGTCTGTCATTACTGCAAATTCTGCTCTGTTGACTCACAAAAGGACTTTGAGAGTCTGAATTGAACTGAAAAAATAGTCTCCCAATGTTGTATTTTTTTTTTTTTTTGCACGTCTGGCTGCTTCTGGAGACACCTGATGTTCATGGAGGTAAAAAGTTTCCTGTCAAAACAAGCACTCTGCCGTGCTCAGCGGTGGCAGGAATGCAGAATCAGCCCCGTCGCTCCCAGAGCATGCTGGGGCGCCTACACAAAGGAGCCAGTGCTGATAAAGAGGGGGCCTCCAGCGCACAAGGCGCCCCAAACACTGCCTGAGGACTGGAACCCAGAGCGTCGCTCTGCAGCACTGATAAAACCGTCACTCAGGCATACAGGGGCCCTGTTAGGCCACCCGTGTTAATGCCCATTCAGCGTTAGCCTAAACTCAAGAAAATGGAAGTTTACTGCGAGACTGAGATTAAGCCCATTTACATTTGTTTTATTTAGCCGACACATTTGTTGAAAGCGACGTAAAAGTGACCCAAAATGCACATTACAAACATACGTGCAGTCAAGGAGTCGACTAAGCAAAAAGGTGGTGGAGCCTTTTGCCAATAGTCAAACCAGGCTTTTGTGTCGCCCCCTCTTGGCCACAAATAGTCACTACATGGGGGAGGTGGAGTGACTTGTTAAGTGGCACCCCTTAAACAACAATCCTGCTCCTGGAAACAAGTGTGAACAGTATGGGAGGGAGAGCTATATAACACCTTTCAATTGGAAGCTCACGGCTTTCCACATACGGCAGTGAACATACTGTTAAAATCTCAGTGCATCTCAATAGCACCTGTCACTCCCAGGCTCCTCCCAAACTGCAGTTTGGTCATGTGGCGCATCTGATTTTAAAGACCCCTGTCTGTCATAAAGGTTATGAACAGAATCGGTGATAAAGGGCAGCCCTGGCAGAGACCAACCCTCACCGGGAACGAGTCTGACTTACTGCCAACAATGCGGACCAAGCTCTGGCACTGGTCGTACAGAGACCGAACAACCCTTATAACGCAGCTCAGCACCCCATACTCCCGGAGCACTGCCCACAGGACTTCCCGAGGGATGTGGTTGAATGCCTTCTCCAAGTCCACAAAACACATGTAGACTGGTTGGGCAAACTCCCACGCACCCTCCAGGACCCTGTCAAGAGTATAAGAGCTGGTCCACTGTTCCACGGCCAGGCCTGAAAACCACACTGCTCCTCCTGAATCCGAGGTTTGACTATCTGACAGACCCTCCTCTCCAGCACCCCCGAATAGGCCTTACCAGGGAGGCTGAGGAGTGTGATCCCCCTATAGTTGGAACACACTCTCCGGTCCCCCTTCTTAAAGAGGGGGACCACCACCCCAGTCTGCCAATCCAGAGGCACCGCCCCCGATGTCCACACAATGCCGCAGATGCGTGTCAACCAAGACAGCCTTGCAACATCCAGAGCCTTGAGGAACTCCGGGCGGATCTCATCCACCCCCGGGGCCCGGCCACCGAGGAGCTTTTTAA
>JABFEA020000050.1:4641614-4651614 GCA_019775915.2 Cyphomyrus plagiostoma | reverse complement strand
ATTAATATATAGGGTATCCAGGATATAGCCTAGGGCCTCAACCAAATCATGGGCCCCACCTTGGAAAAATAAAATGATAAATCATATTAAATCTGGCTGATTGAACCATTTCTCATTCAGCTCAAAAATAGCTCAAAGGTGGCCCACTTGAGGGGCCCTGTCAGCCGAGGGACCCCAGAAAACTTAATCTGCCCCCGGGCGGGGCTGCTGGAGCGAGGCTTCACATGCTGCGCCCTGTAGGGGGCGACGTGACAGAGCCAGAGCCGCCATCAAAGTCACGGCGAGCAGACGGGGCGCGGGCTTTGAAAGTGACCCTCAGAAATGCCACCCTGCTCGGCTTGTGATGTCGCCAAAGGTGCCATTTAACCAGAGGGCCAGCGCGGGATACACAGGAATCCGGGAGCATGAGTGCGCTTGATAAACAGAGATGTGAACAGGCTTCAAAAGATCCACAAAGCAAAGACTCTTCATGTTTATCTCACCTTTGACTGTGTCGGAAATACAGCTTGTGACCCTCCTTTAAGACCTCTGTTCTCCTACCATATGGTCTGAGTGTGTGTGTGGGGGGGTCATTCTGTCATCAACAGCCAGAGTTCGTTCTGTTTGGTGTCATATTTATAGCAGCAAAGCTCACAGAAACTGTGAAGAAGCACAAAGGCATGTTTTTACAGAGAGTCTTACATAAAGATTTTAACTAAAAGTCACCCACCCGAGATCCTCACAGTGACTCAATTTAGCAACAAGAAAATTTTCACTGATACATGAGGGAGTAAATTTGAAACATGGACTAAAGGTATCTTCAGAGAGGAACATTTAGTTCACAGAATGACTAAGAAGAGCAAACCCTGCAGCCCCCGCAGGATACTGTAACACAGCTCAGCCTGGCTGCGTAAAGCC
The DNA here is from genome assembly GCA_019775915.2 of Cyphomyrus plagiostoma. NCBI lineage: Eukaryota > Metazoa > Chordata > Actinopteri > Osteoglossiformes > Mormyridae > Cyphomyrus > Cyphomyrus plagiostoma. The sequence goes on along the minus strand of JABFEA020000050.1, from coordinate 4,650,717 downwards.
CTGCTTCCTGAAGAGCTGAAGTAGCCCTTCATAGGATTTTCAGGACCATAACAGGGCCACCTTTCAAGAATACAAGAAAGCGACCCTCTGGGAACCAAGTAGGCGGTGGAAAGTGACCCGAGCCATTTTCACCTGCTCTGGTCCAGAATTAGTGCACGTTAGGTGGTGCGAAGACCATCACTGCCGGGCTTTTAGGAGATGGCAGTGCAGAGGCCTCCCTCCCCCCCCATATACAGGGCTACTGGGCACGTTCTCATCTACAGCTTTCAAGCACATACTGCGTCTTAGCCTGGTCTTTAAAACACATACTGAAATTCAAAGGAACTCAAAACGGCAATCGTGCTTGTGTTCTCCACCTAGTACTGTGGGATTACATGATGCTTAGTATCCAAAGCACAAGTACAGTGTTTGACACCCTTTCAGCTGGAACACAAAACTCTGCCAGTCAACAGAAATGGGTCTCGCCCAGCTCTGGGCTGAGCAGTTTGATCTGGAGAACTCACTTCCAGTTCAGCACTTCCTGCTTCCTGCTTGCCCTTGAACCACGGATGCAGGAGAAGCTCAGCCTCCCCTGGGGCTCCTTTCGGAGGAGGCTGTTCAGTAGTGTTGTAGTCAAGACTGCCTAAACCGAGACCAAGACATTACCGAGACCGGAGGGTATCAAGACCAAGACACTGCCGAGACTTGAGGGTACCAAGACCAAGACCAAGTCCAAGACCCAGGCCAAAACACACTAAGGCGAGACCAAGAGCAAGAATAGTTGAGACCAAGACCGAGACCGAGACCGAAAACAGAATAGGGATAGAATTGACATCACATTACTCAGATCAACTGTAGAGAAAAAAGGCATTGCTGTAAAGGGTCATTCGTCGTCAAATCAAATTCATGTTATCTTTTCAATCATATTGTCTATATGTCTCTCATATTAAAATCTCCCAGATATGTCATAGTTACGAGGCCTGATGGAGAATAATATTCTCAGCAATCCTCTCCTATAACTGTTTTATCAGACCTCGTCAAGGGAAAGAGATGGGATGTATCAGAAAGATGTTCATATTAAGTCTCTTATACCAGGGACAGAGGCCTCGGGTAAGCTATGAATACAGCTATGTAATGTTCCTTTGCTTTGAATTGAAGAGAATGAGCCTCCAGATTGACTTGCACCTCCATGACCGTGCTTTCTAATGAATGTAAAATGCCTAATTTATTTGAATTATAACTATGCTATAGACTTTGCGGACATTTTCGGACATTTCTTTGCCGACTTCGCTATGATGCGATGTGTATGACGTGTGTGGACTGTGAAGCACTGGCCGTGTCCATTGAGAAAATGTATACAATGTGACGTTTTTAAAATAGATGTATGTGACTGGTTGCGTTTGAGCTGAAGCGCATAATCCCATCGAGACCGCTATGTCCGAGACCAAGACAAGACCAAGACTAAATATAGTCGAGACCAAATCAAGACCGAGACCAAATAATGTCGAGACCAAGACAAGACCGAGACCACTTCAGCACTACTTGGAGGGGAGCGCACTGCAGTCCACATCGCTGAACAGGTAGCAGCTTGGCAGCAGTGTGTAAAGCATGATCCCCAAGCTCCACACGTCAGCCCTCTTCCCCGAGTAAGAGCTGCGGCGATTCAGGATCTCGGGGCTGACTTGAGCTGGACATCCATGTTTGTCACTCATGAGGTTACTGTCCCCTTCCAGGATGTGGGCGTCCTCCAGGTCCACTAACCACAGAGGGATGCTGCAAAGACACAGGGCACTTCCTGCTGAATGTGACATCATTTGTTTACAACCCAGTCAGACTCAAACTCAAACTTGGCCAGAGTGTCAGTGCTGCTTAGCCAGTGAATGATGTCAGTGCATCCATAGCCAGCAGGTGGTGTTAGTGCTTCCATATCCAGCAGAGGGTGTCAGTGCTGCTTTAGACACTAGAGGGTGTCAGTGCTGCCATAGCTAGCAGAGGGCATCAGTACTGCTTAGCCAGTGGAGGATGTCAGTGCTGCTATAGCCAGTGAATGCAATCAACAAACAAACAAATAAAATACTCTCATGTTAAATTTTAAAAGGCCAGACATATGGCGGTCCTTCATGACTATATAGGTTCTCAAAAATTAAGTAACAAGAAATGCGACACACTGATGTTGCCTGTTTACGCTGTGTTAGTGTTTATAGCTCTCCCTGAAGGTATTTCCAAAGAAGAAGCAGCTGTTCACATCCGTAAACATTTAACATTCACTAACAGGCCAGTCGTGGTGGGAGAACAGAATCCAAATTTCATAAACCATAAAGTTCAGGCTGGAGAATGTGGGACAGACAAGTCATCATGACAAGGGGACCTCAATCTGTCCACCGTGACGGTGAGGTCCTGCTTCATCGGGTCTGGATAGGTAGCAGGCTGGCCCAACACGGGGATGAGTCACCCTACGGCAGCCGTGCGTGAGGGAGAGAGCAGCCTTACCTCACGCTCGCTACAGTGGCACGGAACCGCAACGATCGGCAAATCACACAGGCAAACGGAAAACCACAGATGTGATGACAGGAGGCAAGAGCAGAGAAACGCGGGTGTTTACAGGCGTGTATGAAGCCCAGTGGTTACAGGCGGGAATGAACATAAAGTGTCACTCAACAACAAAAGTCGAGCAAATTTCATTCTCAAATGTCCCAACCTTAATGAAGGGGGTCGTGAAATAGGAAGGAATAATAAGCATCATTATACATACAGGAGAACACCAATCATTTTACAAGGGTGGGATTTTATAATTGGGTGCTGGTAGTTTAGTCTTGGGGAAGTGATCCCTCACTTAGCATCTCTGAACCTCTGCCCATCAGAGGAGGAAAATGCTAGCGATGGCTAAATGAAGCTTCATGAACCGTTTGCTGTATTTTCTGTCTCCAATAGAGGCTGCTCTCTGTTCATAAAATGGCTCAAAACATGCTCTAAAGCAAGCTAAATTTGAAATAAAATATATTAAAATATAGAAAATGGCTCATGAAGCTTAATTTGCTCATCACAAGAAAATTAGTCTGGAAAGACAAACTTCTTGAGTTTGAGGTCCCCCAGGACAAATCCAGCCTGATGACAAGGAGCTACGACTGAGGGCACCTGGTGGAAGAGCTCGGCTGCGGCTGTACAGCTGCCCAGCGAGGTACTAAGTGACCTATATTGTCCTGCTCATCTACAGATGGCCTGAGAGCAGGGATGACATCAGTCGGATTGCCAGTCACACCAGTTCCCCTTAAATTGTTTCCTGCAGAACTTAAAACAATTCGACAGGGCAAAGCAGTTACATTAATTAACCAGGAAATTAACCAGGAAACGTACAATATTATTCTAACAAACCACCTTTGCAAAGATAGATGGACGCAAATGGACTGCTGTTTCCACGGTTGCGTTAATGTGTTTATCCAGCTTTTACTTCAAGCCACGCCGCACAGCAATTTCATCTGTCAGTCGTGCTTTTTGTTTTTCCTGTAAAATTCTCTCGAGATCCTTTTACAAGTACTTAAATATTAACTGCTGAATTCCATTTTCGCCATTTGATGGACATTATGTTTAATGTTTCACAATCAGTTGTAAAATGTTACACGTGAACCTCCCTCGGCCAGAAATGCTCCTGGCTCACTGTGCGTCATTTCTCCGCTCCCACGCTTAAATATCACGGCTCAAAGTGAACTTTACTGAAATAAAGTGGCATTTGGAGAAAAGAAAAAATTATCAATTATATCTTAACTATTGTCTTTGGGACCGTAAATCTGACAAAAGCCCTAAATCACACAACAAAAATTGTGCTGTGGTCTCTTAATTTTTGCTCTGCTCTGTCAGGAATCAGAAAGTCCGTTTATGTGAAGCTTGGTTTGACATTAATGGAACTGACTAATAACGTAAATCTCCATGGTCACTGTGCTTATCAGCTTGGATAAATAATGACACATTGTTTTCAGACGGCAGTAACTGCTACCAATTATGCCGAACAGGGATATGCCGAGCCAGAATCATAAATACAAGGTTATTTTTGGAAACCGTGCATCTTCTGCCCTGCACTCTGCCTGCTTCACCCGTGCATATGACAGGGGACAGACGTACCTTGGTGTCCCTGTGACAGGGGACAGACGTGCCTTGATGTCCATGTGACGGGGGACAGACGTGCCTCGCTGCTAACCCCAAAGCTACTCTTTACCTGCTTGTTCTGAAGGAGATATTTCCCAGTTGGTGACTTTACTTAAACTTCCATGTCTGATTGGGATCCGAGAAGCTCACCGTCACCAGGGTGAGTAAATAGTGAAGAGTGGAATGGACATATCACACTCTGTTTCTTGTTTTTTTTTATTGAAACTTCATATGTTCTTTAAGAAATTTCTAAGACAACAGCTCACAAGAACAAGGTGAAGCAGGAGACATTGGGAACTGCCAGAAACCAGCCAGGTAGAGGGGGGAAGCGACTTTCTAATGCCAGAGAGGACCGTTAACTTATATGGCAGTTTCTCATCCTACGATGACATCAAGTGACCTTCAAAAGGAACGGGGAATATTAAGTTGTGTGAAATGCACTGCTAGGACAGTTCATATCAGCCTCCTAGGACTGAAGTCACATAAAGTAAAGAAGAAGCCCTTTTATTAATGAGAAGCAGGGAAGACCCAGGCTGCAGACTGCAAAAAATATATATTGCTGACAGATGCGCTCCTGTAAACTGAGAAATGAATGAAACATACTGTTGTGCTGTGGTCTCTTCATTTTTTACAGAGCTGCATAACCTCCATTTCAGCCTCCCTTGTGTCCGTCGTTGTCCTTTTTGTCCCTCTACCTGTCCTCTACCTGTTGCCGTGTTTTTGGTGTCTCCTGTTGTCTCTCTGGTCCCTGGTCCTGCCCTTGCCGGTTCTGTACCGCTAGTTGGGCCACGTGTCATCCTGTGATTCTGCTCGTCTAAGTCTTGTATGGTGTCGCCCGCCTGGTGGTCTTTAGTCCCGTATGCCCCTTGTGATGGTCTTTCTCGTGCACTCCACCTCTGAGACCACCTTCAAAATGCGACAACAATAACACAAAGTTTTAAAAATTATGCACTTTTATTTACAGACTAATTTTCAGGCAATTCCACACCCTTTAACCTTTAAGGGGCAGCGTGTGACTCAGTGGGCTAAGCCTGTGTGCCTGTAATCATGAGGTTGCAGGTTCAAACCCAGCCTCAGCACGTCTACGGGTCCTTGAGCTAGCACCTTAACCCCTAGCAACCTGGATGCTGCTACAGGTGGCTGCCCTTCGCAGACAACTTACTCCACAAAGAGAGCAAGTTGAGGGAGGCGTAAAAAAGATAATTTCCCCACAGGGATCAATAAAGTACCCATTATTATTTGTTTAGGTTTATTCTTAAAAACAAACAGCATGTTTTTAGCACCGTGTTTTGTACACATTCCAGGACCTGCTGCTGCCTCGCTAACCCTCCACACTCTGTGTTCTGGCACCTTCTGATTCACAAATTAAAACACCGAACGTGGCCAAAACACTGCTATATTTGTCAGAGTTTTCTTGGTGTCTTTTAATGAAGTGCAACCAAAAATGAATTAAAAACTGAGTTTATTTATTGCCAAATCTGAAGGTGAAGTTTTGAGATTGGTATAATTACAAAATAGACATGGTCTTTCCAAATCAAAATTCCAATTCGTTCCCAGAATCTGCATGACGTAAATTGAACACAGTAGGTCATATCAGTTCATTTCTGCTGTCACATTGTGTCTTCACATTGTCTTCCAGTCTTGGGAAACGACAGGCTACCTGTCTCCTCAGGTTCCTTTAAATAGCAGCGAGCTTCTTGCTTGAGGAATGTAGCTGCCATCTCGCTAGTGAGAGGAGCCAAGTTGACGAGCTCTGTGATGGGAAGTAGCTTTTGATTTTATGATATAGAGACACCCCCGATGCCTGTGTCGGAGCCCCACGTTCCTGAGGACAGCATGCAGGCCTTCATGTAAGATTCCTTGCATGTTTAATATACTTGGCCAATAAAGATCTTTGTGATTGTGATTCTTATGATTCAGAAAGCAGCAGTGTGTCAGCTATTCAGTCAGTCAAAGCACTCTTATGTTACACCTCTCCTCATTGGCTCGTAATACTCACATCACGGCTTTGGTGCCATCTTTCAACATTATCAAGAGAATGTCATCTACTTACCTCAAATCACGTGTCAGGACCGGCACTCCATCACAGAATCTAAGATCAGCAGGTTAATGGTGCCACCGTGTGGAAATTAAAATTTAGGAATTTCAGGGGGTTCTGGGTGTCTGGGACCATGGGTGTCCGACACCTCTGATAATTAGTGGTGTGAATACAGTGTTGATGGCGGGAGATGCATGACATGGTAGAAGAAGATGCTGTGAGCACAACAGGATGGTCCTATGAGTACCGGATCATTTCCCCAAAGCCTTAGATAGCACGGGCATGCTATCGTAACTAAATGCTAATGATGTGAATGTAATTAAAATGCAGATGTTCAAATGGTCCTGTGTTTGTTTGGCCGTGTAGAAAAGAGGAGGGTGGAGCTAATACTGGGATTCACACCAAGTAACTGATGCATCTGTGCAGCGAGCACAGCAGAACCTGCAGGTCTAGGCCAAAGGTGATGTGTAAAAGGGTTCAGCTCCCAGGCCGGTCTCTGCAGACCTAGAGTCAGAGTGTCAGAGTGAGCCAGACTCTGTAAGACGAACAATCTGTGGCACTCGCTCTTGAATCATGAGTTTCCAATTGAACCATGAGTTATGATGACTGCTACAGGTGGTGTTGCATGCTTGTGGGAATTCTACTTACACGAAAATATGTTCTGAGGCCAGAATGGAAAATAGAGATGACCAATCAAGTTGTAGAGGAGGCAGCACCAAGATATCTGATTAGTTGATCCCATCTGCACTAGTTGCTTGGATCCAGATCCTCTAATCATTTTTCCTTCTGCCCTCCTTCTGTGATCTGCACAAATGCCATGTAAACGTCTCTGAACTTCCAGAACCCTGTTACCTGCCCAGAAGAAACTAACGTTTGCAGAGAGAAAACACTAGTTGAGCATGGACCAGTTACCACGAAACACACGTTCAGCATGTGAACCTGCTTGCGTCTCTCTCTTTACTGCGACACTAACAATTATGAAGGTTCTGAAATGTGGATGTTTGGTCCAGAAACCCTGCAGATTGTAGCTGGAAAGACACAGTAACATGAGTAAATACCACATCTAGAGGCTTTAATGTCTCTCATTAAAACCAGGTCCGAATGCTGCAGAGAATGAGATCACAATGAGTGTCAGTGTGTCCCACCTGTGTGCCGGTAAATTACCATGCAGCAATTCACACCACGTGGTATTTTTCCCTTTAAAATCAATGTTCCTGTTCTCAGTCAAAAATCTCTTCTCCTGACATGTCAGACCACTAATTTGTAAAGAATGAGTCTCTGTACACAAGCTGCTCAATCTCATTTGCAAGTTTATAGATCAAAATATGTACACAGGGGCTAGCAGTGAGGATCTCCTGGAGGTCAGGTCCTTGCCTTTGAAGGCTATGAAATCTTAGAGCTGTCGTGAGCTTGGAGCATTCTGCCTTTGGGGGTTCCGACACGGATGTCTAATGATCTGAAAAGCCATCAGAACTTGCCGCAACATCCCAAATTGCACTGTACACTGTACATCGGGCTTACGGCATGAAACTTCTCACCTGTAATACAGGCAGTGCCCTGGTGACGAATGACATGTGTTTCCCAAGTCTGTCTTTAAGTCAAATTTGTAGGTGTGAGTAATAGTAATACAGCCCATGGTGATTATTATACAGTGATATTAAAGGTATCTACATACAGTACTGAACTGTATCTTAGGCCAATGAACAATGGCCTTCACAAAGTAGTGTCCCTCTGTCCATCCAGTGCTGATGTTTGTTCGATTTTTGGTGTCTCCTACTATCTTTCTGGTCCCTGGTCCTGCCCTTGCCAGTTCTGTACCCCTAGTTGTGCCATTCTGTGATTCTGCCCCTCTAATCGTGTTCGGAGTCGATCTTGTACGATCACTAGGAGATGCACGGACAGTCATTCTGCCATCACAAATCTAAGGATACAGAGCTAAGCAGCAAGTCTAATTCCCATGATTCAGGACAATATAGACAGTCCAGTAGCTACATGCTCCAAAAGGGATGTTTCCTTAAACATAAAACCTGTGGGCATTGAATGAGGACAGTTCACCATTTTCCTTCCCCTTTACTTTTTGTGCAGTGCCCACACAGAGCAGAAACTGACGGATCCCAGTGCCACGCGTTTAATGTTTCTGTCCGCTCCACTCGGCTGTCACCTGTCAAAGACTGACAAAATAGTCTTGTCGTGTCTCATGTGAAAATATCAAAGGCTGCCTCGTTCATCATCCACACAGGGTAAAACGCATGAAAACACCTTTCTAAATAAAGCTGTGGAGCCACCTGGTAACGATCTCTAAAATTTACATTGCAAAGTTAATATTTTGGGAGGTTGTCTTTCATCTGTCACCCATCCATCCACCTTTTACACCTTATCCTAGTTAGTATCGTGGGAGCCCTTTATATTGTCTGTATGTTATCTGTAGGTGTTCAGTCTGTGCATTTCTTCGTCTCTGCTTAACCCAAGATCATAGGCTTGAAGATGCAGGAGCACCGTCGTTATAGTAAAAGCGTACACTGTGAGACAAGCCATGCACAGGTCCAAAGCGGTCAGAATGGATGAGCTTGCTGTGTTGTTTAAGGTTTGGGATCGCAGTGCTACCCTCAGAATAATAAGGTTTTCTGTCCAAAGCCATGCCGTCAGGGAACGTCCATCCATCTTCCAACCAATTATGCTGGTTCGGGTTGCAGAAGGTCCTTGGAACTTATCTCAGGCAGCACAGAGTACAAAGACGTGGTGCCTTCTGGATGGGATGCTAGTCCATCACAGGGCAGGTACACACACACTCACACTGTGCCTAAATACATGTCTTTGGGACTGTGGTAGGAGTCGGACACAGGAGTCCTGGGATGTCCCTGCCTCTGCAATGTCCCTGCCTCTGCAATGTCCCTGCCTCTGCAATGTCCCTGCCTCTGCAATGTCCCTGCCTCTGCAATGTCCCTG
>JABFEA020000050.1:4605939-4618339 GCA_019775915.2 Cyphomyrus plagiostoma | reverse complement strand
CCTGAGTCACCCAGATCAGAGATGAGTGAAACATCCTGAGTCACCCAGATCAGAGATGAGTGAAACATTCCGAATCATCCAGATGAGAGATGAGTGAAACATCCTGAGTCACCCAGATCAGAGATGAGTGAAACATTCTGAATCACCCAGATCAGAGATGAGTGAAACATCCTGAGTCACCCAGATCAGAGATTAGTGAAACATCCTAAATCATGCTGATCAGAGATGAGTGTAAAACCTGTGGACAAGTAACTTTCTGGATAAAGCTTAGACAAGAAATCCACAGGTCTAGCCATGTGACCTGAGACAGCACCCTAAGTCAGTGGTTCTCAAACCTTGGAGCATGATATCATTTTCATCAGTACCCACCCCAGCTGACAAATTTTAGCATTAGCAATCTGACATATGGGACAGCCTGTTCACTTGATGGAATTTATGGTTGGGGCCCATGACATGTTTTTCGAGGGGTCTTCAGAGAAAAAGTTTGAGAAACACTGTGCTAATTAAAATGTTGATGATATGGTCTGAAAGAAACAATCTTCCACTGGCATTGTCTTTATAATATTGTGAGATGATACCATATTAATCCAAGGATGTTTTGTTCCCATTGCTTGTTATGCAAGGCTACCTTTCAGACGGAAAGCTTGCAAGACTCTGTGTAGATGAGCTTTGTGCTGTATGTGATTGCACACTAAGAAATCCCCTTTCATCTTCATTCAGTCAGAAATCTGAAAGCAGCTGGAAAAGATGGCAGAGAGAAAAAAATCTTGCTGGGTGTGGATTGAGGACTGGATCCATCCAGTGGAGCGTCCCCATTGGTGGACGTCAGACTGAGATGGTCTCATTAGGCTGGGTTGGCTTGGACTTGATGGGCTTCTTCAGGTCCAGGAAAGCTGAATAAGGCTGAGGATAACAAACAAAGTTTATATTACACATTAAAGGAGCTCAAGGAGAAGACTAAGGCCAATAGCACTTTACACCATCTCTGTGGACATCATACCTGTGCTGGTTTCAGTGAGTCAGCCATTACATGGATGGATCTCTAGTTTGGAGCAAGACGCTGATGCACACCTTCCATCCAGCTCTACCTGATGTTTTGATATGCTGCTTGGTAACAGTGTGCCCACACACCACAATCACACCATCTGGTGAATAAGCTTCCAGTAGGGGGAGCTCCAGCATGACTTTTATAGAAACAATCGGCATTCCAGCTCAGATATATCAGGGCTAAAAACAAAGCCCAGATTTAAAATGGATTCTGATGCAACAAATGAAAGCATGTTCGTTTTGTTTTGATAAATTAATGTACAGTCCTGCATTCTGTTGATAATTTAATCTTGTGGAGGACTTGCTGTTGTTTTCCCCAGCTTGCATATTCACACACATTGTTTTCACTGGACAAGGCGATCTGACAGTGACGACAAGGGCGTGAAACACACATATAAAATTTGCTTTTACCTTTTTTTTTCTCATGATTCAAAGCAGTATTAGATTAATTGGACACCAGATAAAAGGCTTTTCTTCTTTAAGCCACAGAGATTCAGGACACATAACACCAGTGCATTGTCCCTTGCTGCAGCCTGACTTTTCGCTGCAGACACGAAGCCGAAATCTCCGCCGCTCAGGAGTTCGGGGGATTTTACTGACGCAGACGACCCTGCGGAGGTCTGCCTCAGTGACCACAGTTTGGCTTCATGCTCTCCCTTTTCTCTCCACATCATGTGGCTTAGATCTTCATCACCCTAACCTTCCTTGCTAACAAAGCCTGGAATCTACAGCATCTCTTTCCATTGTGACAACCCGGTGGCATTGTGGGTGAAGGGTGAGGCTGACAGGGAAGGGGAATATTCCGGATTTTTTTGTGAGATACAATGCCGTGTGGCTCTGTGACTCTCGCCATCAGTATGTCAATGCTCATTTACCACGTCATTGTGTTAACGTGCAGTACTGCATTTATAGTGTTAGAATAATACTGAAATAATCTTGTACAATAATATTTATTGTGGTATAGTATTATACATACAGCAGTTTCAGTGGTAATATAATAGTATGTGGTAGTATGTATTATTGAATTTATAATATTCATTAATATCCTGTACCGTCTTTATGGTGGTAGTGCTGTTATGAATTAGAAGTTCATAGTTGAAGGTTAAGCATTTAACTAACATTAAATGTTAAAAGACGATTAGCAAGAGCTAATAATTATGTGGAAATGGTCAGGACTAGGAGGATTTAATACTGAATAGGATCATTTTATAAATGCAATGGAAGCTGACATATAGAAAATTTTGTAGAATTGTGCAATACCTACTTACTTATATATTTTTTTATCTTTGAAGCCAGTACAGGCATCCAGTATGTTTGAATATCCACACACATTTAGAGGTGCTGATATAGGCAGATACATGGTTTTTAACTATACCACACAATAGTAATAAGTTCACATCCAGAATGATCCACAGATATGTTAAAAATGTTTTAATACGATTGCAGTTGTCCAATTGGTCACGTGAAAGTCTGCTCATCTGTGGACAGATCTCCTTTCACATGGAGACTTCATAAAGACTTCATAATCACACCCCCTGGTGAGGTGACAGCCTGATTGGATTTCTCAAGGAGTCGTGCGCATATATTTGCATTCTAATTAGCAACAATTTTTTCATGAAATCGATGGAAGCATAATACTGCAGCTTCAAGACACACATGCCTGTGCATATCAGATGTAAGAACACTCACTACACCCAGTGTCTTCTTTTTGCCTTACATGTGGTCCCCACAATGTAACATAAACATAATCCTAAGCATGCACACACACACACACACACACACACACCAACCCCTGCTCACACATACAGCTAAACATACACACTCGGATGTGTCTGTTCCTGTTGATGTTTTGACGCCTTGAAAGTCTTACACAAGGTCATACACTCTCACGCAATTCCATGCACTATCACACACTATCGTGTGTTCTCACACATTTTCACGCACTATCGCACGCTATCACGCACTACCACTTACTGTCACGCGCTGTCACACATTTTCATACACTACCACAGACTATCACATGCCATCACGCACTGTATGACGTGTCACACGGTGCACACCGTACAATAGCCAGCAGCCTCCGGAGGTTACACTGCAGATTATTTTCACTCCTACATGCATGCTGCACTTTTAATTACAGGATTCACAATGAAACTCATGGACCCTGCTGGAAGTATTTGATTAGTAGAAGACGATGTGGAATAAACCCCATGAATATTTATGTTGGTTTCATGGTTATGTACAAATTGTGCACAGCATGAACAATATTTGTGGGAATTTGCAAGCGCTGCTCCCAAAGCCCAATAGGGAAGCAGGCTGGGAGGAAAGCTGGGCCTGGCTGCCCTGACAGAGATACGTGTCCCGTGGAGATTCGCCCTGAGGCCGACTCTGCACCAGGAACGGCAGCAACCAGGCCAGCTGGGCGCATGGCGCTTCTTCGGCCGTTTGGCTAAGAATAAACGTGGCGTCGGGGCAGTGTCCGGCTCAGTGATTTGGGTCTCTGTGCCTGTGATTGGAAGCACTTTAATTTCATTCGTCAGGACATTCCTCTCTGGCTGCTATCATGGCCACGTTCTTAGGGAAGACCTCTGACATCATCACAATCAGCCATGTCAAGGTGAGCAAAAGGACCTTTAAAAAGTGCAGGAAGCATGGCGGCAGATTCGAAGGGATGATTTGAAGCTGATGAAAGGATCTGAAGCCTTGTTTTTGTCAGCTTCCTTTAGTGCCGTCTGCTTGGCCTCCCATCTGTGGATGGGAAGTGCTCGTCTCCCAGGTTTAATGCATGACACCACAGAGATCCCGCACCACCTACAAAAGGCAGCGTCACAACTTCTTAAACCTTGCATCGCACAGCAGGGAATGACGAGCGATCAACCTCACTTAAGCGCTGCAGTCTTTCTTGATTGCTTTGGCACATTTCTCAAATGCCAATTAACATTTGCAAAACAGCAACTTGTATCTTTTTTGTCAAAATGAATTATGTAGTTTCCCATTTTACAGTTTTTCTGAATTGCTAGAACACTAAACCCCGTTCTCTAAACCAAAAGCTCAGTGGCCTGCACCCATTCATTGAATCCTTCACTCTTTTAACAAAACCATAAACAATTTTCATCCAGCGAAACACAATTTGCAGATCTCAATGGCCCTTTTCGCAAAACTTTAAACAAATTCTCATGCAATAAAACACATTTTGCACTACATTGCTCTTGTGATGTATAAGGGTGACCCCAAATGGCAAAAGGCAAACTCAAATAAAGCACAGCTGTCATAAATTAAACACTATAACTCAAAATTGATCACACTTGTGTAAAATGATGACACAGCCAACAGAGTTCAGAGTGCACTCAGGTTGCTGATGGTTCATATCAACAATGGACAGAAACTATCAGACATGCTAAGAGGTGGGTTATGAGGAGGAAGAGCAAGAGCAAAGCAAAGAGGAGTAATTTCTTTTATAGTCTTGTCATAAACCTTGTTCTTATCTGTGGAATGACGACGATGGGAGCAAGACAGAAACAGCGTCAGCTTTTCCTGCAATGCAATAGGGTGTGCAGGAGCCCGGTATACAGAGTGCCCATTGAGCGCAACTCAGAAAGTGTCAAAGACCTGCTTTCAGTGTGTGTGCAGTCAAATACATTTACAGTAGTCCAGATTTTTACAGTATTATATCACTGTACACACACTACTGTCAAACTCAATGACATCACAGTATGTGCATTGTATGTAAATCAAATATGCATATACAGTAATGCTCTCTACAGCATAGGTCTGTCTTTCTGTGGCGCTGACGTAAAAAGACTGTATGTATTTCTACATATAGTGAATGTTTCAATTAGATGTAATGGATGGACCCCATGAATACATTTTTTGTGGATGAAGCTGGATTCAGCCTCACAAAGGTATGGTCATTACTGGGGCCATTGTAGAAGTCCCAGGCCAGCGTGGTGGCAATGTGACATTATGTGCTGCCATAAGCAACCATTGGGTTCTATATCATCTACACCAGGGGTTCTATACCATCATGTCATACTGGGGCCATATAACACCCAGCATCTTCTTTAATTTCTTTATAGTCTTCAAGATGTCTGGTTTGAACTAGAGCAACAGGACTATGAGGTGAACGAGCATCCTACCTATGCTATAGTTTGGAACGGTAAACGAATGAATGTTACATTTCTATAGCACTTTTCAAGACAACCAATGCGCTTCACCGAGTCAATGGGGAGCCAATTCAATCACCCCCACTATGTACCACCCACCTGGATGATGCGACAATGTCTTCAGATCATACACAGTGTCAAACTGACAATGTCAATTCTCACCATGCTGATCAGATAAAAGAATGAAATAACACCAATGAGCAATTTATGTGATAGAGTTTTTCTCTACATGGCAATGGAAGACATATGACAGACAACCCTACGCATGGGGAAATCTCCTACGGGCCATGGAATTGGCTCGTGGTGACATAGATGTGGAGTCGTGTCAAGGCTGGATTCGGCTCACGAGAGGGTTCTTCCCCCGTTGCCTGGCGAGGGGGAATATAGCACGGGACGTAGGTGAAGTGCTGTGGTCTGACCCAGCCTGAAGACGTGGTGAAGCCCAATGACCAATCAAATGTTTACAGTCCTACAATTTTGTCCCATTGACAGTGCATTATAGGTTGTGACCTATGAACGTCTCATTTACAATATGAAAAATCCTGTCTTTTCCCGTACTTTATTTTTACTTTATGTGCAGTGAATGCGGAATCCACTTGTTATTGTTATGAAATCTTTTTCTTAGCTTTTTTTTTTGAAGATGCAAAATGCACTTACTGTATTGTAATATTTCTTCTGGAGTATATCCTGAATACAGTGTTTTGTTTTTTTATTCCATTTTTTGATGCAGTGTGCAGTGACTGCTCACTTGTGTTTTATCTTGACTGCTTTGTGTATGATCTGAAGACGTCATTTGGTTATGAGCTCAGGTAAAACGGTTTTGCAAGAAGAGTCAGAGGTTTCCTGAACGTAATTTGAGAATATGGTTTTGTGTTTACCGTTGTGAGAGAAAAGATGAAAGATTTAAGGAAATATGTTTTAGCAATTCAGAAACATTGTAATTATTTTTACACCCAAGACTATGCAAAACAGTTCACCAAGCTTCAGAAATGACTCAAAATATTCCAGAAATTGCAGTGATATGGCATTGTTCTATTTTTGGTTCCCACAGTACATGATATCATTGCCATTTAGTTATTCTTGTATTGCCATTTTGTTGTTTTTGTGTTATATAGTGCAATGTCACTTTCAATTACAAGGGCTTCCCTAACCATTAAGCCACCACTTTCAGAAATATGTAAGTGCTTTGACTCTCATTGTTAAAACAATGCAGGTTGTGCTGTTCGTTTTAGCAGCACTGACTAATTCATTGGGGGAATCAGTTACTTTTGAAACATGAGTTAATTTTTTTGGGTGAGTTATGGCCTTTTATAGCGTTACATTACTATCGTGCAGTATAAATGGCTTGTTTTGAGAAGTGCTCTTATAGTTGTGAGAATGTTAAATATGTTTCATGCGATGTGTCATAGCAGTTGACAAAAACCATATTACAGTTTTTTCCAATTGCTAAAGCACAAGTTTGACAACAGGGCTCATTTTTGCAAATCATTTAGCACAATTCACAAAACGCATCACCCAAAGAGCAAAACACCTCACGTATCCTGCAAAATGAAGCTCTGCAGTCAAAACTATATCAACACTTATGAAAACCAAACGTTTGACCCAAATAGTAAACATTTCTTTTCCTATGCCTAATTTTTTCCGCCAACGAACCAAACTCCGCTATGTAAAATCCAAAACACTTTTATCTCTTTAGGGACTGTCAGAATTCTAAGATTTGGACACAGAGACATATGTGCAGAAATAAATTAGGATCAAACAAATAATTTATTTAGCAACAATTTGCAACAGAAATACAAACAAAATCCATATTACTGTACAATTCAATAGAGAGGACGGAAAACAGAATGAAAAACATGTGCAAGTGGAAAAACAAATGAACAACGAAACCATTCTCATTCTGTTCTCCGAAGGTTTAGATTTTGCTGAATTGTACAGTAATATGGATTTTGTTGGTTCTTCTGTTGAAAATTGTAGCTAAATAAATTATTTGTTTGAACCTAATTTACAGTTTTTTTCAATTGCTTAAACACAGTTTTGAAAACTGGGCCCGTTTTTTCATAACACTTCACACAATTAGTAAAACACCTCAGATTATTTGCAAAATGGAACATTGTAATCAAAACTCTACAATTCCTTACAAAAACCCAATTTTCTTGTCAAAACATCCAGCACATCCATCATATAATCTGATTCAGTATGATTCAGTTAAACACTCTTGTGCTTTTCTTAAAACACTTGTAATATCTACACAGAGAAAGTGTAAAAATAGATCCATACATGACTCTGGTTGTGCAAACTAATGGAATTATTTATTTCTCTTCATGTCACAGTTTTTGTAATTACGTTAGTCCAGAAAAGAAATAACATCACTAAACCCTAATCACTAAACATGATCTGTGTCTCTCCACCTAGCTGAGTCTGGCTATAGGGCCTCGTCAGCATCTCAGGCTATGTTATCATTAGCAAGGCAAGGTGGGAAGAATCTTCTCTCTGAAATAAAAAATCAGTATTGTGTAGATCAGTATACTGTAAATCTGCTATACAGTAAAATTGTATGTACAGTTCCAAAAGGTTGTGTGCACTGCACAATACTATAGTCAATAAACTAAACTTACCTCCACAAATTCACGTCACAGAACTTTCACCCTGTCTGAATTTCTCTCAAAAGGCACTTAATACAGCTGTGTCATTTGAACTTGATGTTTTTTAAGGATACATGTTATTGTTGACAAAGAGACTTGTTGGACATTATGCAAAATTGTCTTATCATTGACAAAATGGGTTTGAATTTCTCTAAATCTGATTGCGTTATTGGCCAAAGCGAGGTGTATGCTCCTGTGTGAATACACCACCATGTACCTGCTTAGGTTAGGCTGTACTCTCAGTTCAGCGTCCCTCAGTGTTGGTCCATGGTTTATTACATGGTCATCCACAAACGTGGCATGAATTTCTTTAGACAGATTTGGTTGTCTTATTCTTTGAGTACGTCCTACTCCAGGTCTTCATCTCCCTCTTCCTCTGCCTCTTCCTCCACCTTGTTCTCTCTGGATTCTTCCTTTCATCCACACTCTACCTCTTGCTCTGACACCGTCTATTGTTGTTGAAAATGGGTGACCTGTTGCCATTTTACAGTGCTTGTAAGCCTGCTTGGTGTGTCTATAGTTATGCACCTGTGTGTGTGCACGCCCGGTGTGTTCATTTGGAAGCCTTTGCTTTGATATTGCAAGGAAGTAACATTATGATCGATGTGCAAAAAGTGTGAAGCAGTTAAAGTGCTTATAGTTGTGCAAATCTTGGGTTGTGTTTTGCTCCTTGACTGTTAGGTTTTGCTAATTGTGGAAAAGTTTTCATTTTAGTGTGTATGCAATCGCAAAAAACTGTAACCTCTTCACACTTTTTGCAAAACATTACACGCAGTGATTTGCAAAACACTAAACACACTTATATACACACTTACTGTATATACACTTATATACCTTATACACTGAAATCGATCATAATGTTACTTCCTTGCATTTTCAAAGCAAAGGCTTTCAAATGAACACACCCATGATCCAATTGGTTAAATAGAGCCACCGGGTGTGCACACACAGGTGCATAATTATAGACACACCAAGCAGGCTTACAAGCACTATAAAATGGCAACAGGTCACCCATTTTCAACAAAAATGGACGGTGTCAGAGGAAGAGGGAGAGTGTGGATGAAAGGAGGAATCCAGAGAGAACAAGGTGGAGGAAGAGGCAGAGGAAGAGGTAGAGGGAGATGAAGACCTGGAGTAGGATGTACTCAAAGTATAAGATGACCAAATCTGTCTAAAGAAATTCATGCAACATTTGAGGATGACCATGTAATGCAGTTTTTGGTCTGCATATGGATGATGCAGACCATGCAAGAACCCGGTATGTTGTAGTATGGGACAACATGAGTTTTCATCATGCAGCCCCAGTCCAAAATTGGTTTACTGACCACCCACTGTTTCTCGTGCAATACCTCCCACCATTCTCACCATTGCTGAACCCCATAGATGAGTTCTTTTCGGCATGGCGGTGGAAGGTATACGACCGGCTGCCCTGTGTGCGCATGCCTCTTGTGCAGGCTATGGAAGAGGCATGTGATGAAATTGATGTGGGTGCGATTCAGGGATGGATAAGGCACTCAAGGCGCTTCTTCCCTCGATGTCTGGCAAGGGAAGATATTGCCTGTGATGTGGATGAGGCATTGTGGCCAGACCCAGCTGAGAGGCAAGATGCTGCCTAATTATTTTTCTTGCCTCTTTTTTTTTTGCTATATATTTCTTCTGCACATTTTCTTTTACTGTTTTTTCTGAGCATATTTTTGTTCGCTCCAATGTAAATATATCTGCAGTGCATATGTTGCACTGACTTGGTTGGTGAAAAATGAAAAAAAAATGCATGTGTGTGTATCTGCAAATATTTCTGTGCATGTGAACATTCTAATTTTCTACAATTTGAATTGTACAATTTGCAGGATATGTGAGGTGTTTTGTGAATTGTGCTAAATGATTTGCAACAATGAGCCTTGTTGTCAAAATTGTGCTTTAGCAATTGTAAAAAACTGCAAAGTGCTTATAAGTTGTGCAAGTCTGGGCTTCTGTTTTGCTTCTTGAGTGTTAGGTTTTGCTAATTGTGGAAAAGTTTTCATTTTAGCGTGTAAGCAATCACAAAGAACTGCACTTCTGCACATATGTCTCAGTGTCCAATTCTCAACATCTGTCCCTGACAGTGGATTTTACATAGTGGTGTTTGGTTGGTTGGAGGAAAAATTCAGGCATGGGAAAAGAAATGTTTACTATTTGGGCCAAAAGTTTGGTTTTGGTAAGTGTTTATAAAGTTTTGACTGCAGAGCTTCATTTTGCTGGATACGTGAGGTGTTTTGCTCTTTGGGTGATGCGTTCTGTGAATTGTGTTAAATGATTTGCAAAAATGAGCCCTGTTGTGAAAATTGTGCTTTTGCAATTGGAAAAAGCTGTAGCTCTCCTGGAGAAAAGCTTGCATGCAAAGTCTTGTGTCTCATGCTTGGGATGCAGACCAAGCCTTAGCTTATTGTTGAGGCTTTTTTTTCTCTGTCTTCTGCTGGCTTCTTGGTTTCTTTTGGATTGTCCCCTGTAATCTGTTGGCACCTGACTTGATGTTCTGCTTTAAGCTCCTGAATTTGGACAGCGTGTTGACTTTAGGAAATGAACTCCACACATTGATCCTACCCATTGGGGTACGACTTCATTTCAGGTTGACCCCCATCTGTGCTTAATGCCTGCCGGAGAGTTTGAAGCCTGGGGGTTATGGCCAGCATCACTGTAAGAGGAGCCTGAAGCTGCAGAGAAACTGTAGCAGCCTGGTGCCCGCTGTACAGTGAAAGCTATGGCAGCATGCAGTGCAACAAAGCCCCTCGATGACTTCCTGCCATCATCGTAGCCTTTGTTACTTGTTGCTGCAGGTCCAGCACAGCTGTTGCAGCCAAGCCCACCACACAAACACATGCAGAACTCTGTTTTACAGAGTTTTGAGCAGGATGCGTGACCATGACGCGGTAGCACACGTCTACGTACGGCACTGCCAGCGCAACACGTGTCCGGACATCATGAGTCATTCATGAATCATTCATTTCTCCTCGACTGTCCCAAGGGGGCGAGGCATGCCAGTCACTTAGAGGTGTGGAGGGGGGCTTCTGGAGGCAGCCCACGGCTACCTGCATTATTTATCTGGGGGCCAAGCTACTGAAGCTGCAGGACGTGCCTGCGTGGCTCAGCTAATTAGCTCATGCATGAAGATTGGCTCCTAGACCAATTTCCCCTGCCAGTCAGTGTTCCACAGAAAGACTGAGGAGACCCAGCCAGGGTAGCTGTTGGAGGTTTGCCTGGAGTGTCTTCCACTGTCACTCAAAGCCACCCCTGGCTCTCTGGTACAAGCAGGCCCCTGACTCCTGACGGGCCATCAACAGCGTGTCCCAGCAGTGCCTTCCACGCCAAACAAGGCATGGACCACCCAAGCCCTTCTCAATTCTTGCCAAAGTTTGCCCTTGCAAAGTAAACAGTTCAGTTTTGACGCGATTAACTAAATATAGCTTTCTAATGCATATGTATTTGCTTTTTTGTTTTTCAAGATCAATTACTCGTGTATAGTTGTCATGAAAATATTATGACCATTTGGCAGGGATCCAAAATTTTGCATGAACATACCAGTTGTACAAGTGGGAAAAAACAGTCATCCAGAGATTTGAGTTTATGTACATGAATGCATTCTGCATATTAATGTATAAATATTCACATGCATTCCATAAACAGTTGGAATTTGTTTTTTTTTTTTTTTTATGGCAAAACCCCAGAATATTGACGTTGGTGGAGGTGATAGATGTTCAGTGACAAGCTGGCTACTGGCCACTCTCCACGAAGAACTCAAGCTCCATGGTCCTTCCCCAAGCCTCGTGCTCTCTAGAAAGCCTCAGCGAGACACTTCCCATTTCAGAGAGAGACCCTAGAGGTTCACAAAGGCATACTCCGAGTCAGAAGCAGTCAGATCTTTACTGGCCAAGTATATTAAAAAGGAGATTGGTGCTCCAGTTTAGCATACAACAAGCAAGACAATTTCAGGGCAATATACACATGAAATTTACACTTAAATTTATAGTACCAGTCAAATATTTGAACACACCTACCCATAGCAAGGTTTATTTACACTGTTTGTTACATTTTAGAATAATTATAAAGATATAAAAACTATAAAATAATATATATGGATTATGTATTGATCAAAAAGTAATGGCTTATTAGAGACACGGCACCTGAATCACCTTTCAGTTTTCCCAAGAGTGGGCAAACCCTTAATGTTGCCCTCCAGTGGTGATCAGGTCACACTGTCAGCCAGTGTGGGAGGGGGGGTTTGTGTGGTCAGAGTCTCGGCAACATGGGGCCGATGTGGCCCCCCTCACCTGCTTCCTGCTGCTCCACTCAACTGGTCTGAAAGGACTGTAAGAAGGTGATTAAGAAGCAGGTGTGACTGTTACAGTCTGGGGATTATGAGCATATGGAGAGAGAAGGAGAGAGAGAGAGAGAGAGAGAGACAGAGAGAGAAGGAGAGAGGGAGGGAGAGAGAGAGAGAGGGAGAGAGGGAGGGAGAGAGAGAGAGAGGGAGAGAGAGAGAGAGAGAGAGAGAGAGAGGTAGAGACAGAG
>JABFEA020000050.1:4586176-4601840 GCA_019775915.2 Cyphomyrus plagiostoma | reverse complement strand
TGATACCTGTCTAAGATGATACCTGTCTGAGATGATACCTGTCTAAGATGATACCTGTCTGAGTCTGTACTGTCTAAAATCACACCTGTCAGGAGGTCTTAATGTCTAACATCATTCCCATCAATAATCCTTGGTATGTAAGATCATACCTGTCAAATGCCCATAGATATACCATATTCCATATGACCTAAAGTCAAACCCATTCTTAAAGAAAATATCCTTTGCCATCCTGTCTTAAAAGGATTGTGCCTTTTTAAGCTAAATATGAAAAGTTTCATCGAGTACAGCTTGTTAACTCATTTCATTCCTGTGGATACTCCTGTATTCCCCTGACACGTCTTCTTTATGGCTTCCAGTGAAGGCTAAATTCATATGTTCATTCAATAGAAACTTCTGTCTAGAACATTACCTTCATGACTGCAAAATATCTGAAGTTCAGCGGCTCCGTTTTCGGTAACACCACGGGAAGCATTTGCAATTACGGTAAACGAGAGTGTGGCTTTCTGTTACAACTTCTCTTAACTGTATTTAGGGTTCATTTGCATAACTGAGATTGATGAGACACGAAGAAAGTAGCTTGAGTCATAAAGGGAGGCACGTTTTACGAATACGGGGAATTTTAGATGAAGTGTCACAATTCATTAAGACAGTAATTCTTCAAATTACATACTGCAGTAATAACAGTAAGTGTTTTGAGTTTGAAAAAGATCACCGCACCTTAGTTTTTGATATGCAACGTGGGACTTCTTCTCAGAGGTCCTCACCATCCAGAGATCCGCATCTTCCAGAGGCCACCACGCGACCCTCGGAAAACCCAGGCCTGTCAACC
The DNA here is from genome assembly GCA_019775915.2 of Cyphomyrus plagiostoma. Taxonomy (NCBI): domain Eukaryota; kingdom Metazoa; phylum Chordata; class Actinopteri; order Osteoglossiformes; family Mormyridae; genus Cyphomyrus; species Cyphomyrus plagiostoma. The sequence continues at coordinate 4,601,011 of JABFEA020000050.1, read as the reverse complement.
ATGAGCGAGCTCAAGTGGGCTGCCTGTTGCCTAGGATATAAACAATATATCGACTTAGACAATTTAAATGACAAGAACAGAAGAATCTGCTAAGGTGCATTTGCTTGATAGCACACATCAGCCTCTCACACCACAGAATCAAGCAAAATTCCAACCAATCATATGGTAAGGTAGGTTGCATTATCAGCACACACCACATGCTACTGTTTTGGTAATATCACAGAGGAGATAAACACTCCCTCCGAGCAAAGTTCAGCGTCACAGAATAAAGGCGCAGCTCAGCAGTCACAACTTAAAAAAAGATATTGTGGATAAACAAAAAGATGTTGGAGGTGTGGCAGTACTTTGGCAATTTGAAGTCCAAAATTCAACAGACTGGTGTTGTGGACTGTAAACACTGCCAAAATCTTGTGCCAATTAAAACTGGAAAAACTGTGAACCAATTTCCCCACTCGAAGCACTGCCATCCAGTAGAACATAGAGAATCACAATCGCAGACACGAGCAATTAGGGTTTTAACTTTCAGTCTGAATAAGTACGGGACAAACCATCTCCTGTATTGCTTAAGAACGGGACTCAGTACTTTATTTTTCACTAAGTGACAGGTGGCTGGTCCCCCAGCAGCGTTAAACCCTGGAACGAGCAGCGAAGTAAACAGAAAAAAAAACCCAGCAACAAACTGCGCTGTTGGCATTTTGTAGTGTCATGCCCCACGACGAAAAAATATATTTTTGCAGTCCATTCAATTTGCTGCCATTTTTAATGTTTCGAATATGGGCAATTTCAGGCAAATTGTAAGTAAAAATGAAGGTTAAAGAAATAATGACTTGAATTGTATTGTGATAATTGAGCACCCCGCACCCCCTCGAAAAATGCTGAAACTACCTTTAACTTGGCCAACAACCAGCTTCACCAAGGGCTGGGGGGTGGTGTTGGGGGGGGGGGTCACTGTGGAGCTTGTTTACCGAGGCAGGTTGCTGGTCAGGCTTCTCCACACCATACCTATTGTGTTCTTTTATAAGAAGCACGGCCTTGAAAAACTGAAGGAGTATCTGCAGGGCAGATAAATAATGAAATATGTTTAGCTTTTGCTTTGAAAGAGGGAAATACCTGGGTTTGATGTGCAGGCCTCGACCCGAGGCACGTATACTGGCCGCACAAAAGAAAAGCGATTAAACGGAGACCTACTTCTTTCCAGCCGCTGAGCTTTTCATTAGAATACGCCCACCTTTAATGTCTCCAGTGTCAGAGTGTCTAAGCTGCAGTCTAAAGCCTCTTCCTGGTGCTCAGTGGTATGGGATAGAATGTTCTGGGTGCTTGCTGGCTGATCAAAGTGGCCCCATCAGTGTCACCCCATCCGTCTCCCCAAGCCGCGCTCCGACAGCATACCTGCTGCCTCTCTCACCTCCTCTTTTCATCTCCTGCGTTTAGGCTTCCCTTCATCTTTATAGGCTTTGTTTCATTTTCTCAGAGCCTTTGCATGAGGCGTTATGTGCACCTCACACCACAGGTATTTTCACTTTCTTTTAAAATGTCTTCGAGGGCGGGGTCCTAAAACTTTTACAGGGAAATTGTAGAAGAGTTGCATTTTTTTACACTGCACATTAACCTTAAAATATGATGCTTCTTATAACCTGATTCTCATAACTCACACTTACATAGCTGGACATTACCTATAATGCCTATTTAATAATGCAGCCTGATTTTACTCTATTAATGAGTGTTACATTATAAGGTTCAAAGGTCTTTGTAGAATGTTGATGAGAAAGTTGGGAAAAATATTTAAGCCCCAAGGAACTGGAGGCATTACTGAAACAGCTCCTCTGAGATTTTGTTTATTTAGTAATTACCCCAACTTCATGGCTGCTGGATGCCAGAAGTAATTAGCAGAGATTTCCTCACATTCAATTGGTTTTCAAATGCAATGACATGAAAATCAGAAAAATAGACTGGAGTGAAATGCTGTCCAACGATCTGACAGAAAACAGGAACAAGTCTGCAGAAAAAAATGATTTCATTTTGACGCAGCCTGCCCTGTTGGAGAACAGAGTTGCATAATTAAACACAGTTTTGCATTTTTCATCTTGTTTTTTTGCGGAAGTATTCTCAATATCAGACGGGCAGAGATTAACACATTCTCGCGTTGTGCAAATGCAATCAGCTTCACTAAGCAGTAAAACAGCCTGTATGTAAGTCATGGGATTATGCAGATATGTCACAAAATGAGCCACTAAATCTGTTGATCAGCTGAGGTGCACATGATGGATGACACATGTATAAGGAAAAAACAGATAAAGGGGGATGCAAAGGACTGGTCAGGAACAGGAAGTGGCACCTGCCCCATCATGGCTTCCTGACCTATCAGGATACACCTGTATCAAGTCAACGGTGAATGATGGACAGTGAATCATTCCAGGGCACTTTGACTGAGACGCTACACTGTGTAGCGTATGTTTAAGGGGCAGCTATATCAGTTGATTCTCAAAGTAATACTTAAGCCCTTTCTCCATGACAGTACTTGTAGTAGCTAGTATGCTTGTCTAATGTGAAACGTCTTATGTTTTGCTACTTATATCACATATATTAGTGCGAATCCAGACTTTGCCATCTTGTTCATTTGACTCTCCCTGCCGGCCCCTGGAGGATGGGCTCCCCTTTTGTGTCTGGTTCCTCCCAAGGTTTCTTCCTTCTAGGGAGGTTTTCCTTGCCCCCGTCGCCTTTGACTTGCTCACTGGGGGCTTTGGGTGGGCATAATGCTTTAGTACTGCAATGTGTTAAACCTTGAGGTCAGGAGGAACGTTGTCTCATCTCACTATGTGTTATGTTTGGCTCGGATGACATTAAAGCTTGACTTGACTGGAAACACTAAGGCTGCATCCAAAATTGCATATTTAGACAGCAACTGGTTATGTCTCTATGCATGCATGAGAATAGTATGCACATACTCGGATACACTGAGGTCACCATCTTGCATTATTACCTGGTCCAGATGTGTATCTTGACCCCCACAAAAGTATAACCTATTGAATAAAATACATATTCATGTCAAATTATGTGACTGGGAATTGTTTTCTATTTAAATGTATACAGAGATGGCATTTCTTCTGTTATCGTGACAAAAATTTCTGGTTGTGGCTCCGGTGACCTTGTGGGACAGCGCAGCATCCAATGGCTGCACAGAATGTAGTATGTCATCTGAATGCCTACTGACTTATCCGTACTGAGGATTTGGACATACTGCTCACTTCACATGATACATACTACATAATAAAGAAGTATGTGATGTTAGACAACCACAAAATATGTGATTTAATATATGTTTATATTGCTCACTGACTTATCTACCCTAACCCCTTACCATGGCAACTTCAGGTAAAAACAGTTATTAGAAGAAGAAAGAAGAAAAATAACAGGAGTAGCTGACATCCTACAGTCAGTGAGGAAAATTCCACCACCCCCCCCCCCCGCCAAACAGCATAATGCAGTGTCAAAGCCCTCTACTACCTTCATGTTTGTGTTTGCTTTCATTTTTTATCATGTTTCTATATTTAATTACCGCGTCTTTTCCACAGAGCTCCCCTCCACATACATTTTAATGTGATGATCGTTCCTGAAGGGATTGAAGTTTTTCCCGCTTCCTGCAAACATCCTTATTAATAAAATATCGCTGTTGTGCTGAGATTCTTTCTTTAGAAAGAAAAAAATGCAAAGTAGTACAAGACACAGCCAAAGGATGTTACACGTCTGACCTCGTACGAAAACAAATATAGAAGTTCTCAGAGCTTCTTCACGAAGTTGGCGCCCGATTCTGACATCTAAACCCCATATCTCCGCCTATTGTTGATGGCAGAGGTGCTGCCATAAGTAATTTTACCATAAGTAAAATTAATTGTTGACGCACCACAGCAACAAATTGTATCCTCTGCATTTAATAAGTCACATAGCAGTGAGTAGCTAAACCAGTGCTCACAGAGCAGTGCTTGGGGGCAGTACCTTTCAGGGAATCTCACTGCCACCTTGCTCGTTGGGTATTTGAACCAGTAGCATTTCAATCACAAGCATGCTTCTCTAACCATCAGGCCACCCCCGGCCCAGAGATAATCAGGCACAGCATGGTTTTCAGGTTCATCAAACCATTCTTTGACCACGTGGCTGACACTCTCATCCTGAAAGGTAACCCCCGCCCCCCATCATGGAGCTGTGAGCTTCGGACTGGACACACGCGACCTCCGGCAAGTCCATGAGCCCCATGTCACTGTCTGACTTCTCAGAAGCTACATTAAAGCATCATCAGTCCTTATGACGAGTCCTGAATATTTTAGACCCTCTTTATGACAAACTTGTCTGTTTAATTTTTCATGCACGCACAGAAGTTGAGGCAGGAACAAGAATGTGTCAAAGAGGTATGTGGGAGACAGACGGATGGCAGAGACTCGCTGTAAAAAATTAAACAGCCAGCAATGGTAACAGTGATGCCACGCTAAGTTATTCTAGAGTATGGAGCTCCTTTGAAGCTCTGCATGACATCCAATTGCAGAAAAGTTCAGGTTTTCTCTACCCCATATCTTTAAAACTTGCATACATATCTTCGTTTACATTTTTTTCTTTACCAGATCTGCAAAACTACTATTACCATCCATGCAGTCAGGATAAAAACACTAATGCATGGACATCGGTTGCTTCGGTAACAGGAAACAGGCTCCCTCTTCTGCAGTACGAATTGCAGCATACTGGTCTACGTACAAACAGACATCATTAGGACCTAAGCTGACCCTCAGAAACATGACAGGACCTGACTGACGCATTGAAACTCTCAGCCGTCTGTGGACATGGGAGATGAATAAAGCTGAATTGAACAAGACAGAAGCCTTTGGTGTAGAGAATGTGAAACTGATGCAAGCCTGAGAGGCAAATGTCATCAGCATCCTGATATCTGTCCAGTCTCTAATTACGGGAATTCAAATAACTTTGACTGATGTCCATGACTTGGGAGTGAGTTGAAATCATAACATTAATATTTCAATTTTTCATAAATTTAATCACATTTCATATGCCGATTTGAATTGGCCATGCTCTTCCTCTCAGAGTTGCCTTTAATCCCAATCTAATTACTAATTATATGGTTGAAGGTTGATTGAACCAATCCTTCCAGCAAAGACCAATTTGTACTCTGCCGCCAAGCACCCTCTATGCATGGTGTCTGGTTGGTTTAACAAAGTGAGCTATTTAATCAAAGTGTAAATCTGCTTTGGCCTCAAGTTTCAAAAATGCAAATAAATAAATAAATACACACACACACATATATATATATGTATGTATATATATATATATATATATATATATATAAAAATAAGTGAAGTAAACTAAAACGGTTCTTTGTCAGCATTGGTCATTTTAAAAGTCCAGACCTCATACACAACATCATACAAAACGGATGTACAGCCCATCTGTGCTGCCGTTTATGCCCTACATCGTACGTGCAAGACAAAAATAAGTGCAGTGAGTCACTCCCTCAGTCACTGTTGGCTTGAGTCACAGGTAAACATTCGACGGAGAGAGAATATTTAAACTGAGAGTGATTTCAGCGTCATTCCTTATCCCTTTAATTGGCAGATGCAGACCTCCGCACACTCCCGCCGGCCTTTCAGGCTGAATGAACACGCCTCTCTGCCCGAAATAACAGCCTGCGGCTGCTTGTCTGCATGGGCTGCACGTCTCACGCAGCATCGCAGGAGGGACTCAGACACCCCTGCATATGTTCCCAGTCCTCTGGGCCACGGCGATCGATGGCTCAGACTTATTCAAATTTCTGGGAGGTGAGGAGTCTGGCGGCCGCAGCGCAGACGGGCGGCGGGTCAGAGGCGTTGCGCACTGGCATGCGAGCTGCTGAAGCATGACGTTAGCGGACTAAGGCAGGTGGCTTCTGACCACTGCAAGACCATCCGCTTTGGGATTGTCGGCACACACATGCAGCTAGGCAGAACTCGGCGACACTGGAATAACAAATTGTACAAATAAGATTTTCTTGTCATTGAAATCTTTTGTTTTTATTAAAAACATCCAGAATATGAATCTCTTATATTAATCATCGTGTCTTGTGTGGCACTGTTTGTATTGATTGAGTATATAGGTGTGTGGGTGTGAGTGTTTGTATTGTCTGTATACATAGATGAGCGTCAATTTTTGTATTGAATGTATGTAGGTGTGTGCAAGTATTTGTATTGATTTTGTGTGTATGTGAGTGAGTGTTTGTATTGATTGTGCATGTGTGTGTGTTTGTATTGATCGTGCATGTGTGTATGAGTGTTTGTATTCATTGTGAATGTGCGTCTGTATTGGAGTTCGTACTGATCGTCTTGGCACCATTCCTTATTCCACTGTGCTGATCTGCACATTTATTATTAACTTTATACTCATATATTATTCCGGGCATGTGAATGGACACTTAATAACGGCTCACGAGTGTTTTATCCATCTGAAGTGAGTGTCAGATCTCTATAAATGCAGTATCTCTCAGTCACTTGGAGATTAACGACCTCCCACAGGTGTGTCTAAAGTCGGCTAAAGCCGTGTTGAGGGTGTAGAGCATCCACCTGCTTATGGGGAGCATCCACCTGCTTATGGGGACTTTTTTACTCTGGGAGAGAATCGGGGTTGGGGCACGGCTCTGTCCGCACTTCAGAACTATGGACGGCAACATTCTGTCAGGTGCTGTATGGCTCTGTGGGCTAACACTCTGTGCCTTTGATCAGACGGTTGCTGATTTGAGCCTTGATAGAATAATTACGTTTCTGCTGGGCCCTTCATAAGCTCCCCACACCCAAAGTGCTCCAAGGGTGCTAGATGAATGGCCTGACCCTCTGATCAGATTCCAAGCTTCACTCCGCGTGAAGCAAGAGTGAAACAAGGGAAAGGTGGAATATGTGAAAAGAAGTATTTCAATGCACATATACTTGTGCCAATAAAAGGATAATTTAATTTGCTCCAAGTGACACGCAAAGAATGATTCAAACTTCTTTACTGGCTCACTGTAATGGCCAGATTCCACAATAAGGCACTGCTACTATTCAATCTCCTTTTGTCATGTGCAAATTGCCTGCTTGCTCAACACACAGACTGAGGGGTAAATAATGTCACAGGCAGCCCACAATCATCCAGAATGGCGTCCATCCCCGATAAAGCATAATGGGCCGGGGATGGGGGGGGGTTAGCAGTCGTTACAGCAGTCGTGGCCCCCTGAGAAGATGGTATCCTAGGCTACTGCCTTGTTTCTGCCTGAGAGTCACAGGATCTGTACCTGCTGCTGGATGGTGCAGCCCACAGTGCACACTTATGCAAGCATCTTATGCTACTTTTTTAAATTAATATAATTAAACAATAATAATAATAATAATAATAATAATAATAATATTGTTGTTGTTGTTGTCCTGGGATGGGCCGACCCCCCGTCCAGGGTTGTTCCCTGCCTCGTGCCCGTTGCTTCCGGGATAGGCTCCGGACCCCCCACGACCCAGTAGGATAAACGGGTTGGAAAATGGATGGATGTTGTTGTTGTTATTATTATTATTATTATTATTATATTTGTTTTGTTGGTTTTTCAATTGAATTGTTCAGGTTGTAGGTCACATTAAAGGTGGGAAAACTTATTGTGGTTCATTGTGATTTATTGTGGTTTCATTTTTTTACATCTCGAAACCAGGAATTTTAACAGGGGTGCGTACACTGTATGGTGATGATAAGGCCTCATTTAAACGCATACACATCGGGCTTTGACACGAAACAGCAGCAAAACCAACCTAAGGCGATGGCTGGATCTGCTGCCTTGTGCAGAGACGAGCAAAAGCTGGGCGAGCACTTCAGGAACCTTAATAGTTAAGGTGTGGGGTGTTTGCCTTGTGTTCTCAAGCAACACAAATCTGTTTCCTCCAGTGTAGGTAAGGTGTTTTCAGCCTGAAACGCCAACCCCACAGAGATTCAGTAATCTACAGTATGTAATCAGAAAAGAATCCCAAAAAAAAACGCGAACGAAATTATGCATGTTGTGTAAATACATGGCACACAGCCACACCTGGCCATGATTAGTGTTTAGCCACTGGTGTTAGCTTACGCGACTGTTTCATAAACCAAAGCGTGATTCATATGAACGGTAATTCGTTTTATGTAAAGCAAAATTTAAGCATCACAAAGAAAAAAAATCGGAAATGGGAAAAAAAACAGCAATGCTGATAATCACTGAAACGCAGCCAAGTACCGGTCCAGCTTGGATCTGGGAGCCCACTGCCGATACCGATTGTATTTCTTTTATAACGTATGCATTTTTAAAATCCAACCTCTTAACCAATTAGGATTCATTAAACTTACAAAATAATTATTTAAATGCCATATCTATTAATGATTAGAAGATACTTAAAATGTCGTATTAACCACACCTGGTGTAATATTACACGGCGTTTGCAATGAAGAAGTAGATTCAGTGGTCAATGGATGATTTGGTTAGCATTCAAACCGGCTACTGGTTTGCACACAAACTATTTGTCAGTAAACTGCCTGCCTCAGATTGTAGCAGACTCTGCTGGCACGTCTACATAGCAGCGATCTGCCAGCAGTCCGTATCATTTAGCTAAGAGAACCCTGGGGGATATTTTATGCGCTTGCATTGTTGTACGGCTGCAATTAAGGGCTGCCGCATGCAGCCGGGCGGGAGGGAGCTGAACATCTCAGTCCTGATTGCTTCTCAAGCTGGATGCCTGTCACCAGCACAATGTTCTCTCTCAGCAGGCCGTGCTGTAGCTTGCAGGCACTACATGCTAATGACGGGGTGCTAAGATAGAGCTTATCGTTGCTACATGCTAATGACAAAGGACTACGACAACCGACAGTCCTCACCACTGCCACATGCTAAAAAGATTTGGAGTCGTCGACTTTGATCAGGCTGGAGTGAGATTTCTCAATCCGCATGCACACGCATTTACACACGCGTAACAGTTTAATTACCATGTAAATAATCTGTAGGGTGTGCAAACTACTCCAATGCTTTTCAGGTAGCTAATTTTAGAATTTTAGAAATGTAGACGTACTTTAAGATTTCTTGCATGAGCATGAAAGGCTGAAACCACGAGGTGGCAACTCTGCAGAATGTTAAGAGAACTGATAGAGCTTACTGCTGCTACATGCTAATGACAGAATGCTATGAGTACCGCTGGAATGTACCACTGCTACATGCTAATGGAAGAATGTTTATAGAACTAACAGAACTTACCTATTCTAAATGTTTTGGAGAACTGATAGAGCTTAACCACATAGCACAGTGATGGCAAAGAGTTTAGAGACCTTATCGTCATTACACATAAATCACTGCAGGCTGTGGTTTGTTTTTTTTATAGATTAATTTATCTTATTTTCATTTTCAGATAGGTCATATATAATTATATTTACAGTGTCAGTATGTACTGTTTTTGCCACCAGTTCTGCCTTACGGATGATGTCATATGGCATTCTGGCACGACAGAATATGGCCGGATAAGAAAGAAGGACATGGGGACACAAGATGTAGGGTTCTTCTCATCCGTCCAGTCCAGTTAATTGATGACTAATTGAGAATAAGAGGCCAGCTCTTGTCCGTCTGCATTTCAGACAGACCTTCCCCAGACCGCCCATGACCCCTAAGCAAAGGCCTTTGCGGCCAGTGTAAACGTGCCGGCTGCGGGCAGAGACTCGCCGCCCCTGAGACTCGGCACACTGGCTTAAACAGAGCGCTCGCCTGTCCGGAAGAAAAGAAATTACGGTCTTGACAGTGCAATTTTTCACTGGGCAATTACAACCTTGGGGGAAATAAATGACCATTTCAAATGTTATCAGCTTGTTTCAATAAAGCTTTAATACAACATTAATGCTGGTGGAACCTATCGTCTAATTTAAGACCCTGGATATCACGGCTTTCCTCTGAGGCCCACTAGTCTGGAGGTGCATTTGAGGCACAGAGAGTAGAAACACCAACACGTGTGAAATCAAAGCCCCTGCCCGTCCCGTGTTTAGTCACCACTCTTATTTGCAGTGAAAGGCTTCAGAGCAGCCTGCTGTGAAAGGAAGACGCGTCATCTGTTCGGATGATGCAGCATAACTGCGGCATGCACCCAGGTGTGTCTGTGTCCCTCGCGCACTGCAGTTTATCAGTTGTGATTTTAACAGCGCGAATGTCACAGGGAACAAGTCCTAACACCAGAAGGGGTGTTAAAGTGCTCAATACCGATGTCTTCGGCAGAGTAAATAACGCATTATATGAGCATATTATAAGCAGATTACATCTATTAGTTACTGCTGTGCAACACACAAATCAGCTGCCCTGGGAGGCAAGAAAATCATTTTAAACTTCAATAAGTTACAAGCAGTGGAAAAGACACAATATAATCCACAGGATGCCCTAGGCAGCAATAAGACTGTATGCAATTACAGAAGCAAAATTCAACACAGTAAACAAAAGAAATGTAAATTACTGCTATTCAGTGTGGAGAAAAAAATAAGTTAACTGCTCTCTGGAAGGGAAGGGTCTTTTGTTGCTGCTTGCGCAAATATTGATGAGATGTTTATCTCCATGGAAAAGCAGAGCATTGACATCAGTCACACGGTGCCCCCTGACCCACAAGGGTGTCTGTAACGGAAATGAATGACCTACGCGATGACATTAGCACGTTCAATTTTAGATCTCTGTAATTGTTGTGGTACTTCTGGAAGCTGGTCAGAAAATTTAATCAAAGGATCCCAATAAGTGTCTCTATAATAACGACAAATCTACTGACAGCTGTTTGGTACTGAGCGAAGATTGTGCTCTAACGTTCAGCATTTTGCGAAAAAGGTAAACACTTACGTGTGCATCTCCTTGCAAACTGAAATTAAATGTGGACTGAAGTTTTTGGTATGATTTGAGTGGGGGTGCGGTTAGGGTTAGGATTATACTTCAAAAGTGTTAAATAGCTCCTTACTTGACTGACTGAGAACATCTGCAGCTGCTATGTTCAAATGGTTGATGGAGTCAATTGCCTGAAGACAATATGGAAAACTGTGGTCTCCCCTTATTTCTGTGCTTTTCATCTGAATACTGTAGTCCCAGGTTTCAAAGAAATGCATTCTATGATTGACTGCCCTACACCTAAGAAGATTTCATTAAGGATGCAACCCCTGCAGGTCCTCATCTCCCAGCAGATCGAGGCTCCAGGCATACGCAAATACTCCAACATACTCAGTAATACTCATGTCTGACCTGGCTTTAGGCCATTATCAGTCCATAACTACTGCATAACAGTTTATTAAATTATTCAAGGGATCAACTTTTCAGGAAGATTAACAGAGTGCAGAGTGTCAGCAGTTTTAAGTTTTAGGGGCATAATTATAATTAGTCTACTGGATATATATATATAAGGTTTGCAATATACAGGTTATGAGCAAAGTAAGGAAGTAGTTCACTAACATTGGGGTTGTGACACAAAGTTACAGTGCAAGACAAAATGACAGCCACAAAGAAATTTTAAATAATGACGATGATGATGCGACAAACAGGTTATGTCCTTTGGTCTTCAACATCTTTGACGTGAATGAGTAGAGAAATATGCCAAATTTTATAAGATGGTAGCTATGGACTTCTTTCTTTCCCACATAAGGTAATTAATTGTTGTGCGAATGTGACTGGAGACAGAGGAGGGTTAACTGAATGGCTTGTGCAATTGCATTAATAATGGCGATAAAACGCAGAGACATAACGTTTGGGGAGGAGCCTGTAATGCGAGACTGAATACACAAGGTAACGACAGCGCACCTCTAGAAAGGCTGTCTGCCAGCCCTATCGTACCATAATGCATCTTCAATAGTTCAGATAAATAAAGCCCCTGTGAGAAAACTATATATTGCCTTAGACATTGCAAGATATAACATTTAAACAGACATAAACGTCGATGTCAAGGACAGTGATTGAACTGCAAACAGTCAAAGTTATCGATTGCCACAGCTGGTCGAGAATGTAGGAGAAAATGAGCTTGTTTATCGCCGCTACCCGAAAATACGGGGGCCGGTAGTGCAGCGACGGCCTGAGTCTGGGAGGGTGGGCATGGAATCGGTCGGGAAAACAAGGAACCGGATCACGTACTCGACCAGACCGTCAACTGAGCTCAAGCAAGGGAGAGTGTAACTGCGAGCTATACATATGCATTGCTGTTTCTACATAAACTTGCGAAATCATCTCTATGTAGAGAAAATACCAGGTGAAAATAAGCGCGTACATTAATGAAAGACAAGGAACAAACAATTGGGGCGCATAGGTGTTTATCCCCGCCTCCTATTCGTCTGCCATTGGCTGCTATGGGATATATCCGGCGATGATTGGTCCGTTTAGCTCGTTAGTCACGGGATCGACAGTCATCTACCCGGAAGCTGAACACGACCGCGATGCGTTGGCATTTTGGGGGGTGTGGAGCTGTTCGGACCTGAAGTTGGGTGATCGCCGACCGTGGAGTACGTGTCGCAGGGTTATTTGTGTTTTAAATGTTTAAGGGCAGTAATGGTTAAGTATGCAATCTTTAAAATCGGCGCGGTTGTCGCTTATGCACGAAGTGATTCAACCAGATACTTTGTGCCGCTGCCTGCTGTGGGTCTCGTTCCTGCGTTCTTACCTCAGATAGGATTTAGGACTTTGAGCCTGCAGATTACACGAAGACAGCATGCGGGAAACATGCTCATTAAGTAATTTCAGACATCAATTCAAGCACACTGTGCATGGTGGTGAAAGCAGCTGTAAACACAAACATTTTTTTTAATGTGCGCAAAGCAGGCATGACCTGACGTGCCTGGAACAAATTGCCCTAATTTGAGGACGCTTGTCTTGATCACATTTGTTCTTTATTGTTATATCTGACCTTCTCGGTTCATTTGCGATTCATGGCATACGCTTAGACCATTTTATTGTGGATATTCAAACTTCACATCATGTGACAGCGAATTGTACCCTTCTGGCTTGGTTTATTTTATTTTATTTTTTTTAGCTTTAAGCAAAATCACTGTTCTTAATTTCAGGGATTCTAGTATCCAAGGAAAATGCTGTAAGGCTTTCTTCTTTTTTTTCATTTGCACTTTCCTTTTGCATGGTTGCCATAGTAATCATAGTAAAAAGCATGTAGGTTGTACATAGAATAAACGTGACTGTTGTGTTAAACATGAATAGGCGCCTGCTGGAAGAGTGGGCAAGGTGGATCACTTTACACTGCAGAATGTTACCTTAAAGGTTCATGTAAGAAAATGTTTGAGTATTTTTAACATTGTAGGCAATTTTATATCAAATGCAATTCACAGTGAAGCTTTTTAAAGACTCAGGTGTAGTGCAAAGTTTAATCATATTAGCACAAATACTGGATTGCTTACCATCCCATAAAGCGGAAGAAAGGTGTACCGAGAGCTATTTATAGCCCAAGACAATTGCACCCCTGGGAATATTTAACAAAAACATTTCTTTGGCATGACTGTATGACACTTAACTGTTTTGTTTTGCACAGAAAGTAAAAAGATGGGGAAGAAAGATGCTTCTGCTACCACATTACCTGTTGATCAGTACCGTAAACAGATCGGTGAGTCTCTTCTCTACAGTCCAGTTAGAAAATGTCTGTTTCCTTTGGTTGACTAGCATGGATGCCTGGTTTCCTCTGTAATGAGGAGAAGAGTGACCCAAAGCACATGTCATCTAAGTGAAGGTGACAGACCTACAAATACACAGGAAAACGACAGTGGTTCGAAAATGATGCTGCCTATGAATGAAACATCAAACTGACAGAACAGAAAACTTTATTAACAATTCATTCATATATGCTGATTAATGGGTTTGTTTTGGTGAGAATTAAGTATTAATTCAGAGCAGATGGCTGGCACTGTGTCTGTTTGCTTTTGCACTTCAGCACAATCTTGAAAAGTTGGAAAGTGAGACATACACCTAGTCCTTCCCCTGTGATTTGGAGCAGAGTAAGTGTTTCTGCTTACAAGGTACCTCTGCAGGTGTTTGCTGTAAACTAGACGGCCTATTAGACACGACACGAGTTACCTGTCACTTCATGTACTTCATGTGTGACAGACACTTCAGGCCTCGGTTGTTAAACAGATGACTAACTGAGATGCATCAAGGATGGAGGATGGGAGTATGTTTGGTCTATAGCGGTGTTTCCGAATTTGGTCCTTGGGGACCCATGTTTTTGCTCCCTCCAAGCTCCATACCAGACAGTCCACATTTTTGCTCCCTCCCAGCTCCCGGTAGCAGAAACATGGACTGTTTGTGTGTCTCTGAGGGCCAGACTGGGAAACACCGGCCTATGAAAAAGCAGCCCACTTTTGGGTCAGAGAGTGGATCAGGGGGAGTCACCCGGTGGGGTCCTAAAAACCCCACAGTCTGTTTTCTGCAGGAATGAATGGCGTTGTTCAGCCTGCGTGGTTGTTCTGCTTTGGGTCTTTCAGGAAAACAAGATTACAAGAAGTCTAAATCAGCGCTACGCGCAACGAGACTGAAAGCGGAGGCGAAGCGGAATGCCACGGGGATGCGGGTAGGAGACGCCGGAATCCCCGTCATTCCGGAATGGCCCCCGGGGTGGAAGACGACATCATTGCATTTCACACTTTCAGACGTGCGCACTTTTAGGAGCTGATGCAAGCTCTCCCTTTAACACACTGGCAGCCGAATCACTATTGTTAAATCCAGAAAATAGGGGGTGGGGGGGGGGGGTTTAGAGCAGGGAGTGGATGGAGGGTTCTGAGAGGGGAGGAATATGGGCTAGTGAGAAGTCACTGAACTGGAGAGGACCAGATGAGCAG
>JABFEA020000050.1:4545169-4556315 GCA_019775915.2 Cyphomyrus plagiostoma | reverse complement strand
GTGTGTCTATGTGTGGGTGTGTGTCTGTGTGTGTGTGTGTATGTGTCTGTGTGTGTATGTGTCTGTGTGTGTGTGTGTGTGTGTGTGTGTGTATGTGTGTGTGTCTGTGTGTGTGTGTGCATGTGTGTGTGTGTGTGTGTGTGTGTGCGCGCGCGCCTGCGTTGTGTCTGTTCCTGGCTTCGTTTATCAGCGGCTTCCCTGACCGAGTGTCAGCTCGTTCGTTGATGTGACCTCTGCAGGCTTCCCGTGTCCCTGTGTCCGCTGGCAATGACCCCGGCCGCCACTGAGAGCCATCTGGTGGCTATCCAGGGGGCACAGACACTTCTACACCATCAGCAGCTCAGAATCTGCACCCTAATCAGAAATATCCCACATTATCTTTCCCCAGAACATCTCAAGCTGCTTCTGCCAGGATGCAAAGATTTAAACGCGAGACTGTCAACCATATGAAGGGTATCAGAATCACATAAAAAAATACAAAGAATGTCAGAGACACAAAGAATGCCTAAACATGGACAGTCAAAAGCATGACTTTCAAAGACACAAACTATGAAACAGGAAAACACTGTATGTATGTAATACTGTCAAACTGACCGAAACTGCAACAAAATGATGGTGAAACACATAGACTGAGGCTCAGAGACAGTAACAAAAACCTGTTAAACACACAAAGACAATCATAGGAAGACTAAAAAAAATAGTGTTAAAAATGCAAACTGTCAAGAACACAGACTGTTAACAACTCAGACTGTCCAAAATACAGATGGACAAACATGCAAAGACAATGACAGGAAGACTGCTAAACACACAAAAACAATCACAAGAAAATTGTCAAAAAACAGAGACTGTTAATGACACAGACTGTCAAAAATGTAAAATGTCCAAAAATAAAAATGACAGCAACTGTCAAAAACAGACGGTTTGCTCAGATACAATCACAGGAAGACTATCAAAAAACACAGACTGTCAAACGCACAGAGACAATCACAGGAAGACTGTCAAAAAACACAGACTGTCAAATGCACAGAGAAAATCACAGGAAGACTGTCAGTAACACAGACTGCCAAACATACAGTATCCACAGATCTGTGAGTCTCAAGGTCACAGTCCACCTCAGCCACCCCACTCATCCACGTGGGATCTGTCAGCTGGGGGAATCTGTGTGCTGAGTTTTCTCCCCTTGCTACTTCGCTGTACCAGGCTCTACCACGGCACAGAACTGCTTCCACACATCTGGCACCCCTGCCGGGGAGCTGTGCTGGCTGACATTCCTGCTGAGGAGAAAAGTCAGACCTTTTTCGTTTCATTCACATTCTTCTCTATCTTTGTTGATTTGCTAACTTGTCACGTGGCCAAGCAATACAAGATCAGGAGACCTAAGGGGAACACACTGGGGGCAATACCCTCAAAGGGTCGTGACCTTGCTGGCTCCAGTGATCCACAGAACTGTGTTGTTTGGAACCTGAGCTCCAAGAGACAAGAAGCATGTTCCAAAGTGATGACCGGGGGCAGACACAGGACACCCTGAATGGATTCCATCTACCAGCTGGCTTGGGAAGAGCTGAGCAAGAGCTATAGATGTATGTATGTATGTATGTATGTATAGATGGATGGATGGATGCAAAGATATTGGAAGTAAAACATCATTTTAGGTGTCATGAATAAAATTAGTCTTACTGTCACTGACTGTATTATTTTTTTTGAATCTATAAATGACTCTGGTCTTTATATCAGTGTGATACTGAACTAGGATGCTGTGATATTCCTCTAAATCAGCATGATACCTCTCTAAATTGCTGTGATATTCCTTAAAATCAGCATGATACTGCTCTTGATCACTGTGATATTCCTTCAGATCAGCAGGTAATGCTGTACATCACTGTCTTTGCCTTTCCAAGGATTCATATGTCTTCACTTTGTAATGCTGCCATAAAGAAAATCGGATCCTTTATTCACACATCAGACAGAGATGATTGAAATGTTCCATCTGTGATACTGATACATATGAGTCTGTCAGACTCCTTTTAAAGTCTAAACTTCAAAACAAGAATATCTTAAGCAGCTAATCCCATAATCAAAGTCTCCAGTATTTCTGCTTTCTATCAAGTATTTAGTTCTCATAAAAGCTGCACTGTGACAATGTAATACTTCATAAACGTCACAGATTTATTAGACCATTTATAGGGTGCTGAAATGTTTTATTATTTCTGCTACGTTTCCAAGAAGACCCAATAAAACTATTTGCTTGTACTAATTTTTTTTGTGATAGACTTTTCGCTTGGTTTCTATTTGCTTTGTAAGTTTTTACATAATGGGCGAGAAGAGACTTGGACTCTGCTTCCAAACCTGCTGGCCCTTGTACCTGAAAATCTAATCACAGGTGTCGGAGTCTTTTAAAATCCCAGTGCAAGTAGGGCAGGAGTTTCCCCCAGGGGGGAGTGTAGAACACTGCCTGTGGGGAAGGTGTCATGGGCGGGGCCGGAAGGCAGGGGGAGAGGTTATTCTCCTGCGCGTTGTCTTCGAAGCGCTACATCTGACAGCTACGCTAGCATGCTCTGGAGGAGCCTGCCACAGATGGTGTAATTAGACAATACAGAATGATGCCCCATGGTCTATCTTTGATCAGAACTTCCCTGGAAGATGATCTCCTTCCGTCTGTCTGTAGTGAATTGCTAAAATCGGTGTATGCATTGTTTATAATTTGATTCAGATTCATTTTGTTCTACATCTATTCAACATTTAGATAGCAGCCTTATTTTTTTTTATCAAATGACTGACATGAGTATGTGTTTGAACGGGAAAAAGAACGTAGAATTATTCAGGGTCGGGGAGGATTTATGAAGATACAATATCTAAGTACCTGTTGAGATCACGAGGAACTCTGCACTTTCATTGGAACAGAACTTCAATATTCCTGAGATTCGTGGTTTATCGGGAAATGCTGAATCCTATGATGCCGTAAAATTTAAAAGAAAAAAAACAGAACACAGATCTCTATGCACCAACCACAGTAGCCCTTGGAAAAACAGATTATTAGATGAAATAATGGGGTCAGCCAGCTGGGGGCTGATATTCGAATGGCCAGCTAGACCCTGTGATGTGCGGGACACTCTCATCCAGCTGAGCCAGCATCCGGAAATGTATTTCGACCTAATGGAATGTGCCGGAAAATATCCATTCAAGGAGCCAAATGTATGATAGGGTGGATTAGGAGCTGCTCTGAGAGCAGAATTCGACTCAGAGAGACGTGGCAGAAAAAACAAGGAGATACTGTGGATGGGTTTGCAGACGCCTCGGGAAAAGCCAGAGATTTATTCAGTCTTCTCCCTTACTGATGGTACAGATGTCTAATGGCAGTCGACACAGACAGAGGGCGTCTTTGGTCTGTAATAAGATGACGGCAGATGCCTGCATCCCCTGAGAATCGCGCAGGAAATCGTATCGCGGTGACGAGCGACCGCTGAGTCTCCATTTCTGCCCTGGCACGGCTCTGTTCAAATTCACCTGGGACGGATCTTGTACATTTATTTTTAATTGTTTTATTTCAGTAATCCAGTGATGTGCCTGCCAGTCACTGTGTTCTGCTTGCGATCCAAAGAAAAAGTCCCCCTTGACTATGTCCATAAGTGACGCTACGATATTTGCCTTTGTGCCATAAATGCGAGGATCGCTTAGACCTCCCATCTTGACGCAATGGGGGTTTTGGCACCAGGCACACGCAGGTGCAGGTGGGGGGGGAAAAATCCCCAATTTCAACATCTGTGTCAATTGCCGTTTCTATCTACGAAAATGAGGGTGCGGAGCTATAAATACCCGTGCAATCTGGTACCTGGCCAAGCTGGCTCTCACCGCAGGGCTGAGAGGAAAAGGTGTGCCGGCCTCCCACATGTACAGCTCCTGTAAATACATCCCCCCCCCCCCAACACGCATCCCCCTCAAAGACATCTCCCACACGACTGCCGTTCGGCTGATCTCGATGGCAGCCGTCACGAGTAAAATGCAGACCGTGGCCCATATGTGAATTTCCTAATATAGTTTTAGAACACACTGTTTTTACTTTTAACGAATCAGCAAGGATCGCACGCAATTAGAGGCCCAAAGCTTTGCTACACACGCACAATAAGAGATAAAGAATGTGCATTGAGTAGTTTTTTTTAAGAAAACTTTTAAATGAAGATTATGAGATCATGCGGAGTCTGCAGATGTCAGTATTGCTTTTGGCAGTCAGACATAATCATATAAGGAATATGTATAGAAGAATTTTATTTCTTTTTCCTCATTGTTTTTTTTGCCAATCAGCACTGTCAGGATCTAGAAAAATAAATCGCTCACAGGTCAGTATGGTGTCGGAATATGAGCCTCCACAAACTGTCACAAGACTGGGTGAAAAAAAAGAAATACACAGTATAAACAAAACAAATATAAAAGTGTCATGAATTGCAACGCAACCTGTATATGATAAATTCATCCATCCATCCCTCCATTTTCTGTACCAGTGCAGTGGCGTGGGGGTCCAGAGCCTATCCTGGAAGTTACGGGTGCAAAGTACAGAAATATCCAGAATGGGGCTCAAATCCCTCTGTTCGATAAATGCATATATTAAGCGCGGATTCTTTCCCATGATGCAGTGTGAATTGGGCCGTGCGTCACATGACCATGAGGAGGTTGCCCTCTCTGCCTTCTCTCCCACCCTGTAGCTGTGGCATATGATGAACAGCTAGAGCAGCACCTCCTGAAACTGAACTCAATGGAATGGACATGTTTATTCCCTTTGACTATGTGATGGCTTACATTGGTTTTACTGTGGGTGGCGACACTTTAAGAACCCATATTTATGGTGTACATTGTAAAGTGAGGTCATCTTTAGAACCTGGACCAACACAAATGACCAGTCTTCATTGCCCTCTTTTTCTTATACTGGAATAACAATTAAGAACTTGAAAATGACATTGTGTATGTAACTGCCCTGTGATAAGCCAGCGTCTTATCCAGGATGTCCCCCTACCTTCTCCTTCCTGGGACAGGCTCCAGGCTGGCACTGACCCTGTGACAGAGACACATCAGGGATAGCTGTCTACCTAATGAAAATGTATAGCATGCAGTCTATAGGCAGCATTCACTCTCCTTCACACTATATTCCTTGCAGAATAAGAAACTATTTCAGCATGCATCTATTCTACATGTTTACTTTTTATGCCGCTACTGTCTTTGGACAGCTGTCTTATCTTATCTTATCTTACCTTGACTTAGCCAGCTATCTTATCTTAGCTTTACTTATCTTAGCTTGACTTAGCTTAGCTTAGCTTAGCTTATCTTAGCTTATTTTAGCTTCACTTAGCTTGACTTCGCTTATATTATTTTTGCTTGGCTTAGCCCCTCTGCACTTCCTCCTACTCCCTCCATTATTTTCCACGTCTAGCAGCACAAACATTCACTTGCTCAAGAGCCCCATTTGACAGTAGCGGCATGTATACTGTCACCATAATTGGCTGGAAATCCTCCGACTCCTGACAGGAGTGACAGGCCGTGTGGCATGGCCCCCTCAAGAGGCTCTGTGCTTGCTCCTCTCTCCGTTGGGCATAAATCACGTGCCTTGACCCTCCTGCACTCATTTTCCCCCCATTACCTTATCCCAGCGCTATTAACTTGTCCAATTTCACAGAGTCACTGCAATTTACTTCCCATTATTAAGATACTACCTAGTGCTGTGCGGAATCGAGTGTATTCAGGGGAGAATGTATACAAGCACTGAAGGGTGGTTTTGTAATGGTGACTGGGCTGACTGGGTAATTGCAAAGGATTAATAATGTATGCCTTGCACATTAGTAAAGTCGAGAGAATCATTTTGCATTAATGTCGTACAGTATAAAGAGAGTTAAAACAGTTTCAGACTGAGTGTAAAAGTAGGATAACCAGAAGATAGTGTGGTTAGGTTTTTAGACGGACAAGTGCAAACAACATATGCACACAAATAAATAGATGACAGTCAGACTATCACCTACATTCTGGAGTATAGGCATCCTCATCAGAAGATATGTAGCTATACACCGTATGTATATACACATAGACATACCCCCAATCTTACACCGTGTGCAACAGACATTTTATCGCAAGACAATAACTCACGAGAAATGTTCTATTTGATACAATATTCTCCCTCAAATCTAATTTCACATCAGTTTGAATTTTTACAATGTGACATCCATTGATCGACTCCACATCTCACCCAGGTCTCAGTATAGTAGACAGTATTATGATAGAATACTAGTAACAGTTAAGTTAAACAGTGTGTTAAATAGCCCATGATATGACCATAAGAAAAACTATTGAAATGCAAGTTGATTTAGGGCCATTGAGTAAACTAATGTTAATACGCGAACATATGAAGTACACAGACTCTCCTCTATTTATGAAATTGGCATGCAGAAAAAAAAATTGATGTTGCGGACAGGAAACGGGAGCCCAATGAACACAATTTGGACTTACGGTACTCTTCGTTGGTATGTCTGAAAGTTCGTAAGTTGAAAGTTCGTAAGTAGAGCAGCGTCGGTATTGTATTTCATGTCTTATTGTATTATATATTACCCTGCACCCCTGACCAGGATGTAAGGTGAATGGATAGATTTTGTATTTAATGCATAATAAGTTGTGCAGTGGAAAAGTGCGTCTGGATTGGCTTCTGTAATAGAAATATATATCCTCTCTTCTCTATAAATGGTGCAGTCCGGAGAAAGAAAACAAGCGTTTTAAAAGACAAGCATTTTATTCCGCTTGCTAAGGGAGGCTAATGAAAACCACAGAGCAATTATGAGCGAAGGAGGCATGATCGGGAATGAGGGATCATTTATGTTTTCCAGGGAACAGTCGAAAAGAAAAGCAGAACTCACTTCGATTAGGCATGAGTCATAAACCATATTTATTTGTGAAAGGGAGACTTCCTCTGCGTTACATTACACATGGCTGACATTATAGATGCATCCAGCTCATCTATTTAGCTGCATTGTAGGGTTAATCCCAAACAGACCCTGTGTTATTCTCAGTGGTTTGCATGTGACGTAATGACATTTCAGAAATCGAACCATAAAGCCTCTGTAGCAAAGTGTGCGTTTCTGACCCAAGCCTCCGGCACAATGATTACATACAGGCTCGCGTTCTAACACAGTAATCCTCCTGTACCTTTTTTAAAGGCACCAGACCCATACGATCCTTCAGTTACTCTTTTCATTCTTCCATTCATTTAATTTCATGTAAGCATGTGGATTCTGGATAGTGTTCTAGTGGTTCCATCCCTGTTATTTATGCCTGCAATGGGAGCTGCAGGAGGCTTGGCTTGTGAGCCTCAATTTCCATAGCAACCCCTGAGTAGGGGTTTCTGAATACTCTGAGTAGGGGTTTCTGAAGGCTCTGAGTAGGGGGTTCTGAAGGCTCTGAGTATGGGGTTCTGAAGGCACTGAGTAGGGAGTTCTGAAGGCTCTGAGTAGGGAGTTCTGAAGGCTCTGAGTAGGGATTTCTGAAGGCTCTGAGTAGGGAGTTCTGAAGGCTCTGAGTTTGGGGTTTCTGAAGGCTCTGAGTAGGGTGTTCTGAAGGCTAAGGCCTCAATTCAGGAATGATCGTGTCTCTGCTTCTCTTCTAGTAGGGCTTTCCCGATGCCTGGGCCTCAGCAGATGATCATTCTGTCTCCCGGATAGAGATATATTCCTATATCCAAACATACAGCTTGTTTTGCTGCCAATCTGCTTTTTCAGCATATATCACAGTTTGACATTTTGTTTTGTCTGATGAACGAGTCATTTTTCAACCTCAAACTGATCAGTATCCTCTTTCATTTTGATACGTATAGTAATAATTCCAAATAAAACCTGTCATTAGGCTTAATGTCTTGTCTTAATGAAGACCTGGAAGCGTCCTCTTTCCTGTCCTCGAGCCAACAGCAAATGGAATCAACGCTGTCCAGGTGCCCTGCAGCGCGGAGCATGTTATTAAAAGCATATGGTCATCTACGTGAGAGGGCTCTGTTTTCTAATTACTTTCCTATTAGTTTCTGCCCATTGCTTCTGACAGATATGAATTAGATCTTGCCATGCAGCCTGCTGATTAATGACATTCAAATCAGTGTTTAATTGTTTGGGAGGGGTAGTAAGACAGGGCAGGTTGAAACAAAGGCACGCTCATCTGTGACTGTTTGTGCTCCTGATGTGTTCCGCCTCAGGTCTCCGTGGGCCAAAGGAGCCTCCAGGGATGATGGACATGGTGTGTGGAGCAGCCAGGGCGTTGCTGGGAGCTTCTGGTAAGGGATGTGCTCAGGATTGATAATCGGTGTGGTTTAGCTCACCTCTGCCATATGCACTGAGCCGTTCCATTAGCATGAAGCATACCTCCTTAATTAACCTGGTGCATTGCACAGCTGCTTGGCCCTACTCCTCTGCCCTGCTGGAAGTGGGTGGTGCTTGACCAGTTAATCAATCTCCCATAATTACCTTGCCCACATTCCCATGCCAAGGCAAAAGTAACAGTATGTTTGATGTAATGCATGCTCTTCTGTATCCATGTTTACTTAATCATTGTCAAATACAAGGCAAGGTATGAGTTGGTCGTATTGTACTTCTGAGACAATGCCTTTCTAGATGATATGGAGTGTTGATGTTGTGCTCCTGTATTGCATAAGATGTGTGAAAACATAAACAGAATGCATTAAAGTTCTCCTCACAAAGGGTAATGGTCTATCTGTCCCACTGATTTGTATGATACGCTAACCACAAAGATGGTCTTTCTAACCTTACTGGACCTTGATGTGTTTTGGACCCGGATGAACTATGTAACTCAGGACAGCGCTTTTAGAACTATATTTTGAGTTTACATTTATTAGTACTTGAAATCAGTGCTTTTCTTTAAAACCTCCAATTGTTTCTAACGTTAGTGACCGAAAGAATGAGGTGGCGAATAGAAGCGGCTGAAATGAGTTTCCTCCGCATGGGGGCTGGCCTCTCCCTTAGCGATAGGATGAGGAGCTCGGTCATTCAGGAGGGACTCAGAGTAGAGCCGCTGCTCCTCCAGCAGATGCCTCCTGGACGCCTCCATGGGGAGGTCTTACGGGCATGTCCCACTGGGAGGAGGCCCCAGGGAAGACCCAGGACACGCTGGAGGGACTGTGTGGGAATGCCTCGGGATCCCCCCAGAGGAGCTGGATGAAGTGGTCGGAGAGAGGGAGGTCTGGGTTTCCCTGCTGAGACTGCTGCCCCTGTGACCCAACCCGGACAAGCGGTAGATGATGGATGGATGGATGGATGTTTTTAACGTGATATGTATTTTTGTAAACAAATGAAGTAATGATTTTTGCTAAAAAATGAATAAATTGAAATATTTTAAGCAAGTGTCGTAAGACTTTCTGTGAGCACTGTATATGTGCTCAACCTGCATTGAACTGGAAATGGCCTGTTATGGAAACACAACATGGGAAAATCATAAAGTAAGATTCATCGAAAAGTATACGGAAATGCTATCAGAGCACACTTTGTGTCGAAAACATCCCTGCTGGTGATTTATATGCAATGCATTACATTGAATTCATTTGCCAATATTGACATATGGCCCTGTAACCCTGGACTGGATAAAAACTATAGAAGTTAGATCTTTACTTGTGAGTAAGTAAGTAAGTCAGTGAGGAATGAAATCCACAGGATGGTATAGTAACAGGTTATTATACTTTGGAAAGTCCATGCTTGTTAAAGATAAGACAAGCGACTGTGAGGATGACATCATATGTACCTGTATCTAAAATGTATCATTTTATATCAGTTTATGTCTGACAACCTTTAAAAAATGGTGTGTGTGTGTATGGAGACCATGTGTCCATCATCTCCAGAAGCACCTGAAGAGGCAGGTACCTGTGCGCGGACCAGTCGGCGTGTTGGGAAAGTCATGTGACCTCCATCATATTTATGAGAATATGACCTTTCCTCTGTGCGTGAGGAATCTACCCTCACATTTACCAGCGGTGACCTTCCCCGCTCTCTGCATTTTAATATCATTTGATAATGGCCCCGTTCGCCATTTACATTTGCAGTGCAGGGAAATGAAGACGTTTCTCTGAGGTCAAGCCTGCTATTCCTGCCAGTGACGGAAATATGGTTTAAACAGCTGGAGTGTGGTCTCCAGGGAATGTGCGCGCGCACGCAGCTCTCCCGCGGTGGAATAAATCCATGGCGCATATTCCTACTCCCTGACAGCATCAGCAGACACGGCTGCTCTTTAATATTTTATGAAGTGGCTGGTGGGCCTTCAACATCGCAGGAGATAGGGGCAATCAGGAAAAGGGCAATCGCGCAAGTCGCAGCCGGCCCATTTATTTCCTGTCTCCATGGCGGAAGGTGCGTAAGGCAGCGCATGTGCTGAAACACACAGGCATGCGCTTCAAGAGCAAGGGTGTCTGAAATGGAGACGCCGGAAATGTGTGACGTTCCGGTAAAAGGTCAGAGTGGGCTATTGGGACAGCCAATCAGGGCTATTTTAAAGGATACCGCTAATGTTTCCCTGACCAAAGTTTAATCCACATTTCTGGCACCATGTTTATGTTGTCGAAGGTCTCCAACTGTGACAGTTGTTGAAACAGGGAGTCTCAAAGGGAGTCACAAAGGGAGTCACGACTGCAGAACTCTGCTTTGTGTGGAATTCAGTCAATACTTGACACACCCAATATCTCCAGCTGTGCTCAGTGGTTATTTGCTGGTATTCTGTCGTCGATGTCCAGGAAACCGCATCCAGACCTGCAATAAAAAAACCTTTACCCAGAATCAGCGTAAACAGTGCAGTTAATGGCCCTATTCTTAGCACAGTACATCCTAATGAAATTTACTTTAGTCTGCCAGAGGGTGCAAACTTAAAACACTCTGAATGTGAATGTAAGGGGGGAAAACTGATAGGAAATGACTTGGGAATAAAAAATTGCTGTGGATTTCAGATGAGGCTGCTTTTCTGTGGAGGGCACCGGAACATTCTGGGAGCTCAGCTGCTGGCGTGAAGACAGCCTAATCAAAGGAGGTCAACTGGAGAAGCAGACAGAGTCCTGTCTTTCCCTCTTTCTCATGCTGCTATAGTCAGATCTGCCGGAGCCTAGATGAATATTGCACTCTATCATTTTATTTGCACT
>JABFEA020000050.1:4527905-4538910 GCA_019775915.2 Cyphomyrus plagiostoma | reverse complement strand
GAAAAAGGAGAGAGGAATGAGGAACAAGGGGAGAGGAACAAGGGCAGAGGAACAAGGAGAGAGGAATGAGGAACAAGGGGAGAGGAATAAGGGCAGAGGAACAAGGAGAGAGGAAAGAGGAACGAGAGGAGAGGAATAAGGGCAGAGGAAAAAGGAGAGAGGAATGAGGAACAAGGGGAGAGGAACAAGGGCAGAGGAACAAGGAGAGAGGAATGAGGAACAAGTGGAGAGGAATAAGGGCAGAGGAACAAGGTGAGAGGAATGAGGAACAAGGGGAGAGGAATAAGCGATGACGGGCGAACGGTGAGACATAAGGAACACAGGATGAGGAATGAGGAGCAAGGAATGAGTGACAAGGAAGGAGGGATGAAGAGTGACGGGTGAGAAACGAGGGGAGGGGGTGAGGAATGAGCGGCAAGGAATGAGAAGTGAGGAATGACGAACATGGTGTGAGGAATAAGGAACGAGAGTGGAGGAATGAGGGCAGAGGATCAAGGAGAGAGGAATGAGGAACAAGGGGAGAGGAATGAGGCGTAAGGAAGGAGCTGAGAGGAGTGAGAAGAATGAGCAGCGAGGCCTCTCAAGCGTGAAAAGCTGCAACGTGACAGTCTTTAAAGGGGCAGCGCTGAGGAATGAGAAATGAGGAGGAAGGAAAGAGAAATGATGAAGGAGCAAAGAGGAAAGAGGAGGCCCAAAGACCGACAGGAGGCCCCTGAGGGTTATGTACTGCAAACAGGAATGTATATGATAGTCCATCAGCATGCAGGACACCATGTGTGCTTCCAGTGGGAACTTTTATAGCCACCACGCCCCCCTAGCCTCACCTCCCCCAGCTCCTAGGCTCCTACCTGAATACATCCATGCTGAGCTCCCTCAATGTCTGACACCAGCAGGAAGGATGGAGAAAAACAGGCACATGGTGATAAATGCATAATGAAACTCTATTAATTAACCTCCCAGGCAAAAAAGCTTGTTTTTATCTTTTTATCATCCGTTAAATGAACGTTACCGTGGTTTACCAGTTATTTGTTAAAAACACACAGAGGCTCTTTAATGTTTATATGGAGAAAGGCGGCATCGAAAAGATCTTTGCCAATGTTCTAACTGCTATGTACGGACTGTTTGCAATAATACCACATCAGAGTGTAATATTTGCCCAGGACCAGTCAGAAAATTGTGTGCATGCTTCCATGCCAAAATAATTTAATAATCATTTTCCGTGGCCACCTACCCTTCCATCAAAATACTTTTCGCTTTCAATGATGTTGTTTGTTGGGTAATTGATTTCAAATAGTACATAAAATGTTCCCTAAACAGTGGCTCAGACATGGCTCATCTCACTGAGGGACTCCTTTCAAGCACAGTCCTGGCTGCATACTATGGTGCAATGAATGCAGCTCCTTCAGATGTGTGTGCGATTCCCGACATGAAAAGTGGGTTTGATTTTTTTCCCACCGAAACGATAATTCCACAGCCCGGGTTGTCTCCTTTTTCTGAGGAGGATACGACAAGTCAAACAGGCAAAATTGATTTTGTACTGCAAGAAATGTAAGGGAAGTAAGCGGACAGAGCTGTATAACCCTGCAGCATGAAGAGCATTAGGGGATACCCAGCGCCTACAGGAGATGGCAAATGAACGGAGTCTAGCTGCTCAAGTGCCTACCCAGCTTTCATTAAGCTTTTGTAGAGCAATTATCTCCGTCCTCATGCTGCGAGCAGCGTTCATTATGACCGTCTTGTTTCTGCGCTTTTGCATTTGTGTGATTATTTTATGAGCATGTTTATGCTGGACCAGAACCCAGCCCGACACTCGGAGCCGTACGAGGCGTTTCACCCAACATTGGTTGTTATTGTCTGATGCTCAAAAATATGGGCGAATGTACTATAAACAAGCTTAACAATGAATTAATCATACAGAAAAAGGTTAAAGAGACAAGAAAAATATGATGTGTTCCTTTTTAAAATGAAAAACGGAACAGATGGCAAACATTTCCCCCACAGAAGAACTCCAAGGCAATAATTAATACAGTTATGGCAGTTATAGATGGATGGATGGATGGATGAACAGACGGATGAGTGGATGGATGCAGCATTGTACATATACATTGCTCTAATCTAGTCTGTTATTTATACCCTGTCATGTGACTATGTATGTTCCATCCTGTCATGTGACTGTGTATGTTCTACCCTCTCATGTGACTGTGTATGTTCCATCCTGTCATGTGACTGTGTATGTTCTACCCTGTCATGTGACTGTGTATGTTCCATCCTGTCATGTGACTGTGTATGTTCTACCCTCTCATGTGACTGTGTATGTTCTACCCTGTCATGTGACTGTGTATGTTCTGTCATGTGACTGTGTGTGCACCATGTCTGGCTGGTGCCTCCGCCTTCATACTGTGCTTAGATAGGCCTGACCGTTCTCCATGGACTGAGAACAACTCTCAACACCTCCCTCTTTCTCTGTCTTCCTCTCTGTTGATGCTACTGCCACCATTTCTGCTACAGGTTTCTCCTGCTCTTCTCCAGAATCCTGCCTCTCTGGCTCCTGTAATGTTACATTTTTGTATTTAATCTAATTAATTAGCCTGGTTTCTTACCATCAATCAGGAAGGTAAGCCTCACTGATGTACCTACAGACACCACAACCTTCATCCTGGCTTGTGCCCCATTAATCTGGAAAGTAAGCCTCACTACTGTCCCTCCAGGGACCACAACCTTGTGTGAGGAATAAATTTCAATGAAATTGAAAACGGAAAGCAGTAACATTACTTCAAGTGAAAGACATTTGGCTAAAAGCTTTGTGGTTTCACTGAACTGGAAACATTACTGACTTGATAAATTATTGACAGGTTTTCCAGTTAAAATGTGACGAGGCAGCTGATGTCTCTCGCGTACATTATGTCCGTGGACGTGTTTGTGTCTCTTACACACTCCCTACGTGTCTTCATGGCTCCGGCACGTTCCAGCACGTTCCCCCATGAACTGGCCCCATAAGGTCTTGTGTCTGTGACAGTGACAAGGTCCCCTCTGGCCACAGTCACCAAGGACAGATGAAGGAGCATGTTTCCCAGGACCTGTGAAGCTCTGTTCTTCTCTCTCACACTTTATCCACCTCAATTGGACAGTTATTGCCGTTATCGTGAATTACTGGGCTTGGCAGTACCGTTCACTAATTATCCAATAGATCATTACCATAAAGTACTTTCTTCCCCTTTCATTTAATTAAATCTCATAAGTTCAGCTGCTATTTCATTGTATATATTACTGAACTTTTTGGAATGTGAACCTCTTCACAGTGGACTAGGCTGCTGTGAGTCATATGACCCTGTCACATGGCTGTGGTGAAAGGATGTCTGATGACTCTCGTACTGATGGGTGCATTGCTCCTGAACGCATAGTAGTAACTATGACAACAGCATTATGTACCTACTACGTTCAACCCATGGATTAATACTCACAAGGGCACTAAACCGATAGCCTCCAGGTATAAGGAATGAGAGCCCAGGTACATTCAGTATCCTCACTTACTAATAAGTTATTCTACTCGATACTTCAGTCTCTTTTTTCCTAGTCATAATACCTACCACATGACTGCATGAACCCTGCCAACAAGCATCAATCTTCCAGTTTTCCTGACACTGTGGTGACCTTTGCCTGGTGCCACTTTAAACTGAGTGACCTGACTCTACTCATTAAAATCAAAGCAGCAGCTCACCAGCCCTAATTGTTTTCACTGGCCAATTAGCCACCACGTGCACAGCTTCTGGCGACACGCGAGACGTGATGCGCGTTTCTGTGTGTCCTCAGTCGAACAGCGAAGGGCCACATGCAAGCGAACAGCACAGACCTGCTAAAGTCTTGTACACCAGGGAGATGGAAGAGGCACAGATAAAGATAGAAGCGGCTTGCTGGGATTCCGGCTGAGGATTGGTCATGCGGAGCCCCCACCCTCATCAGTATGCGTGTGGCAGCTTTAGTGCCCGGCACTAATCCCTGCAGCACATGGCTGTTTACTCACTCTCTCTACCTCCACCTGTTCCACGGTCCGGTGGCGGCCGGGGGCCCTACGGGGGAGTGTGGTGCCACCCCCCACCCCCGTCACCGAGTCCATCATGGGTGAACCGGAGAGCAGCTGTGGCCCTGGATGACGGATGGCTTCATTTGGGGTGTTTAAACGGAGAATACAGCCCCCCTGGCTGCCAGACTGGAAGACTGTGTCTGTTTGCTAACAGTGAATGATGCCCAGGCAGCAAGACCCCACAGCTGAGGAATCCTATAGCAAACTCACATGTGAGTCAGTGTTATATATTCACAAGCTACTGTAAGAATGAACAGGATGTGAGTGCATTAAAATGGATGTGGACACAGTTACCCGCTTAGCAAGAGGCACCACGTCGGGTTTGAGTTCAGCGACGCTCCAGAAGCTGCTGTGACAGGAAGTCTTCTTATGGAAGCAGATGATTGACTGTAACTCGCTTACATCACTTCCTGTCAGGTGCTGTTATATACCAACTCTAATTGATGGGATTTCAGTAAAGCCTTCTACCCAGTGTGCCTCACTTCAAAACCATCCTAAAACAGAAGGAAAAAGTTTACCCAACAGTCTACACTCCAGATTAAAGTTTTAGTGATTTTGAAATGATGGTAGTCAGTGATAATATGGGTGCCGGGGATCATGTGACCACTCATGACCTGTAATGTGGCATCGTCTGGGCGAACCAGTGTGGCTGCTTCCTGATTTCTTCTCAGCAGTCCATGAAACTCTGCTCCTCCCTGTGTTTACCTGCTAGCCCCCGCCAGGAAGTGGATACTCCGAGCCTTCCACAGCTGGATGGAAAGGTAAGGTGCGATTGATACTATTAGAAGTTTAAGCAGCATCATTGCCAAACCTGCCGCAGAGCACGTCCAGGCATCTTCACAGATCACTGAAAGCCAACACATACCAAACCCTCAGTGCACTGTGCTCCTCTCGGATCGGGGATGTCCTCCCTACATCTGGCAACAGTGAAGCCTATTCAGGCTCCATCTACAGCAGGGAGGCATCTCCAGCATCACCTAGAATATCCTGTCGCGACTCTTAAACTCTGCTGGTTACTCTGAACTGCACCATGTTAAAAAAGAGTAGTTTCCAGACTAATAAATGCAGTCTTCCGCCTGAAAGACAGATTCTGGAGTAACGTCCCAAGGGCTGTTTGGCTGGTAATTCTCAAGCAGACTCAATGGTAAATAAATAGCAGAGGTTCTGTTAATGTGTTGTTAAATAAAACATGTCTTGTTAAATAAACATTACAAATCCAATAAAAAATGACACTTCTATACACTGCATACTGCTTCTACACTTGCAACCTGCCATTGAACATAATCAATGCATCCATAAATGTCTGAGACTGACTTGTACAGATGCAAGCAGCCATCCCGAGCTGGAGGATAACCCCCCCCCCCCACCACACACACACACACACACACACACACACACACACACACACATACACACACACACACACACACCACACACACACACACACACACACACACACAGCTTCTCACTTTCTTATGTGGCCGAGCTTCTGCCTCCTCTGCTCGTCAGGCTCTGATGAACTCCAGATGGTCGTGAAAATGGTCGTGTTTGCCTTGGGTGAGTGTGCAGGCGCCTGTCTATCGGAGGGAAGCAGAGCAGCTGGACACACGCAGAAGCAAATGTTGGCATGTTTAATTCGGATCAGCCCGGCCTCATGCGCAAGCACCCACACACACACAGATAGAAGCACTCTTGCACGAACGAATAGAAAAACACACTCTAACATGTGGACAGACAGAAAGAGACACACATACACAGGCAGGCAGATGCACTCATGCACATATACAGTACATACACAGGCATACATGTTTGTATCTGTTTCTTTGTGGAGACTCTCCATTTAATTCTATGGGTAAAACCCTAAACACATCTATGGCAACCTGAACCCCTACCCAGCCTTAACCATGACACAAGGCAGACATTTTTATTTTTTTGATCGCAATCACAGATTTTACACATACAAACAGACAGACAGATACATTGTCACACATCCACGCAGTCATACATATACACACAGACTCATGTACTCACAAACACAGACAGAAGCATTTTCGCACACACACACAGACTGCCAGACAGACCAACCATGACCATTGTTCACACATACTTAACCCAACCAAAATGTTTGTGGGCCACAAGTCCATCTCCTCCGCCGCGCGCCCGCCCCCGCCGCCATCGCCCCGCCCACGTACCCGCCCACGAACGGAGCCCCGCCCCATCCGCACCTGGGTCTGCTGCGCGCGCCGAGTCTGGCGCTAGTGAGTCCGGCGGCAGGGCGCGCGGCGTGGCTCCTCTCGGTTCACCTACTGCGGCATCTTTTCCCATCTTGTTGAGATTTAACGGCGGCTTGAGACGCTGGCGGACGCCGGCAGGAGCCCCGGTCTGTAGCGGGGGATCGCTCGATTTAGCCACCGGGTCCTGTTACACTAACGGCTCTTTGGCGGACTGACTGCGGGGATCTGGAGCTCAGGGTGCCGCCGCTGCGGCTGGGACTCCGCGTTTAAGCTCCCCGGCACTGGAGATTAATTTCGCCATCAGAAAGCGCATGGTGGGAGTTTCTAAGCCCTTTCAGTGTAAGTGTCATTCACAGTTTGCTTTGGTTTACTCGATATTGTGGTGACTCAGAATCGTGCTGCCTGTTGACAGTGTGTCAGTTGTCAGTGATTTTGCTCATATAAACGCATAGGCGTATCTTTTCCAGCAGCGTTATAAATTCCCGTTATAAAAGTGCGTGTTATTTTCTAGGTTGTCTTTGTTTTTGCTGCCCGGTTTATACATTACTGCTCTCATTTATCGCGCGCAATGACAGAGCTGTGCGTGTGTTTACCTGTTTAGTTACTGCCCTAAATGCAGCGGAGCGAAGCGGGGCGGCTGTCCGCGGTCTGCGGAGCCCTGCCCCATCGTCCAGCCTCCCTACACACCGCCCCTTTGTTTTGGTCGTCAGGAGAAAGGGCTCTGTTTCTGTTGGCACCAAAACATTACCAGTATAACCGGTGAAACCATATATTATAACCAGTGGTAACATCTCTTAAAATAAACTTATTGCATTAGTATAGATACATGTCCCGCCTGACTATACACTCTGAATTTAGCATTTTACCGTATACTCTGGCTCAAATTGAAGGATATTCAGGATTATATAGTATAAGCAGAATCCTTACACAAGAGGTAATAAACTGCAGGTCTAAATTTCTTTAATATTGTATAATTAAGAATTGCTTGAATATGTATAAGAAAGAAGACCCATAAATACTTTTATCTGTTTTTATGCAATATGAATCCAAGCAGATGACAGGTTCCTTTGAATGGAGATGAATTAAAAGGAGAGATGTGTTGTATATTGTAAGTTTGATGTTGTCAGCTGTCCTGCCAAGTGGAGCTGTATAGCAATTGAGGGGTATTTTTGCATGGAGACGTTACCGGGGCCTTGGCCTGTCACATGGACACTGGCTCAACATTAGCGGCTCTTCTCGCTTTTTCTGCCGATTCTGACCGGTCGGATCACATTGTCCCGCTTCCATTAGACATAAGCATCAGCTGACAGCTTGCTGCATTGGGAGGCTGCGTGGAGCTCCTGAGCTCCCCAGTTTCCTGGGAGTTGGGTGCGTGTGAAAGTGGGGACGTTTGCATTTGAAAACCCAGCACAGCCCCATTTGTCGAAAGCATCTTTTCAGTCCGTCTTGATGTTTATTTCTTCTCCCATTGTGACTCTGCCGCGCGCAAATCGCCTTCACGTGACTGAGAAGTGAAGCTGATGTTTTGCGGTGGGTGAGGATTAGATTAAAGGCCCTGATGCCGTTTTTACTGTGGGAATCTCTCTCTCTCTCGCTGTCTTTCTGGCCCAGAGGAAAGCAGACTTCGGCCAGAGATTGTCGGAACACAGCCACTGGGTCTTGCAGGACACATTCAGGGACGGGAGACGTCAGTCTTTCCCAAGTCAGAATGAACCGAACCAAAAACCCATGGAAATATAGATGTGGTGTTTATTTCATGCTGGATGTTACGGGGGCATCACTCTGTGCTTGCCTGTGGTCCAGTGAGATTTACGTTCCCAGGATGGAGCTGATGGACAGGAGGATGTAGAAGTCACAGTGGATTGCTGCTCTAATCTGCAACAGCGGCGAACTCCCTAGCCAGTCCTGGCCGAGGCAGCGAATGCAAGATGCTGCCACTCAGTGGGTTTGCTGCTGTTGGTACCAGCGCTAACAGACAGAGGGCTGCTTCACTAAAGTCAACATTAGTGTCTTTGCAGGCAGTAGGGGTGCTAATGGAAAGCGTAGTGACTCATTAAAGTCAATGGCAGCATGTTCACTGTTGGTACCAGTGGTAACAGATAGCTGGCTGACTCATTTAAATCAGTGTTAGTGGGTTTACTGGAGTTACCAAGTCTAATAAACAGCCGACTGGTTCATCAACTGCGAGTTCAGTAACTGTAGGCGCTCAGGGTAGCTGACATTACCTGAGTGCCCATGTACATAGAGGGGATTGTATACCTCCACCTGTCAGCCCACTGGCCCAACTTGCTTACACAGGGTCACATGATGTAAACCTGCCATTTAAAATGGTGAGAATCGTTTCGCTATCCAAGAGGCGGGACAAGCAATGTAGCATGAAATGCAGCATGCAGTGAGGTGTGATGCGCTACTCTTGTGAGTCTTTGGTGTTTAATGCACGTGTGGATGTGTGTGTCTGAAATACTCTTAGACGAGCTGCTGTTTTACCGTCATCCTTCGGATTTTGAGTTGTGCGCCATGAGTCAGTTGCTAGGTTCTACACGTGCGTGAGTGTGATTTCACACGCCTGCGCTGTTTTGCATGTCGCCGTTTGATCACATGCGTGCCGCACACCCTTTTTCTGGATACACCGTTTTGAAAATTCACATCTGCCCAGAATGCAGCCCAGTCTGTTTTTTAAATGGATTTTTTTTCTGGCTCTTTCATTGCCCGTCCCCCCGTCTGTGTGAAGACTCCATTTAACTGTAACTGTCTTAACCTCTGCCATAGATTTTATCAGGCAGTCATTCAGAGCTGTTGAGGCACAAAGTTGTGGAGATGGGCCCCTCTAATGTGAACAAAGTCAACTCCCCTAGAGCCCACTACCCGTGGAGAGCACAAAATGAATTATTGATGGGGACTCAGTCTCCCAGAATATAGGCTTAAAATCAATAGCTGGCGTTGATAGTTACAAATTTATCCGTGAGAGGGATTTGGCTCTGTGGCTATTGAATTACATTCCTCATGAAAGTATAATGCAATGGAGATGATGAGGGGCCTTTCTTCCGCGGCAGTGCCGGAATTTACAAGGTCTTATATAATTCAAAAGAAAATATTTAAAAGCTAGAAACAAGATTTATTGAGCCTGTTCACTTTTATGCAGTGAATCATAAGACTAATAACGGGTAGCATGAAGGACGTGTTTTGCCGTAACACATTGTAATGGAACAAAGTGGTCTCTTTCAATAAAATATTAATGAGAAATATAAAGCTGTAGTTTGTCTTGAGGAGAAAAGATCTGGAGAAGGTCCAGATAAGACGCTGGAGTCCACCACTGACGAGACATGCCCCCGTACAGCTGGGATGCTGGCATGTGGTTAGAGATGCACAATATATCGCTTAATGTATGAGTATCGGCCGACGTTTGTTAAAAATAAAGACATTGGCCAGGTGTATCGGTCTTGATCGATATTGTCGGCTGATATTTAGACTTTAGTCAGGTATTCAAAGTGAGCTGCATACACAACTAATGACATAACTGCTAAAATACTGGAGATGATTGCATTGAAGGATCAGCTGTTTTCTGTATGGGATGGCAAGAGATTTAGTTGGCTCATGTACCTCTTAGAACCTCGCTACAGTGTCTCAGGTTGGTGCTGCTTTGCTTATGTCTCACTGCCTGCATTATATGATCTGGTATCTACACACATTCACTGGATCTCTGATGTCAGTTTCACTACATACTTGTGATGCTTGGAGATTCACTAGTTATCTGTAGTGGTTGTCAATATGAGTAATATTAGGTAAAAATATATCGGTACCTATACATATACCTATAAATAAAGCCTCTGTGACCCAACCCCTAGACCAGTGGTGCAGACCTGATCCTGGAGTGCTGGTACCCAGCAGCTTTTCCCATCCTATCTGCTCTCTCATGAACCTCACCTGATCTCAGGCAGATAGTAACTCCTCAGGTAGGATAGAAAACCTGCTGGATACCGACCCACCAGGATCTGTGTTACCTACCCCTACGCTAGAGCTTCATCTTCCTTCCTCTGCCTTGTCGCCCTGCTAATTTTAATTCCAAATTCCAGTTAACCCCCCTGCCCC
Source organism: Cyphomyrus plagiostoma (assembly GCA_019775915.2). Classification (NCBI taxonomy): domain Eukaryota; kingdom Metazoa; phylum Chordata; class Actinopteri; order Osteoglossiformes; family Mormyridae; genus Cyphomyrus; species Cyphomyrus plagiostoma. The sequence continues at coordinate 4,528,506 of JABFEA020000050.1, read as the reverse complement.
CCCACCTCTGAATTCCTTTCTCTCGCACACACAAACACACACACACTCCCTCTCTCACTGTTTGTGTCCCTGCTTCCATATGGACTGAGCTGATATTGTAATCGCTATAACACACATTGCCTTCACACAGACACGCACAGTGTGCTATCCCGACAAGCCTTTTTTATTTGCGATAAGCTGGAACGTGTGTTTAATGAATACAGAGCCGCCGCGTGCCGCCGTGCTCTCTACCAGAAGCTAATCTCACTGAATAGGTGCTTTTCAGCGATGCAGAACTCGATAACAGAGCATGAGTGAAGATGTAACCTGTTATCTTTGGCTCCTCTATTTTCCTGTCACAGAATTTACATTTAAAGATAAGCTGTAAAAGGGTAAACGATTCAGGGAGGGTGAAGGTGCTCTGGTGGTGGGGTGGGGGGTTCGGTTGGGCTGCCATGAGGAAAAGCATCACAGGGTCTCCTGAGGCAGGTTCAGGCCACTGCATGGTGTCTAATGTTATTGTCTGGCAGGTTCAGGCCTCTGCACAGTGTCTAATGTTATTGTCTGGCAGGTTCAGGCCTCTGCACAGTGTCTAATGTTATTGTCTGGCAGGTTCAGGCCT
>JABFEA020000050.1:4506823-4522147 GCA_019775915.2 Cyphomyrus plagiostoma | reverse complement strand
GCCCCCCCCCCGCGCCGCCCCCCCGGCGGGCGGCGCCCCCCCGGCGCCGCGCCCGCCCCCCCCCCCCTCCTCAGCCCCTGCTCAGAGCACAAGCAGGTTAATGTCTTTTAAAGGTTGTGTGTGGGTGTGGAAGCCCCCACCCCTGCATCTCTGACCCCTCCCACTCTGCCCTTTTTCTGCACTTTAAAAGCTGCACTTTGGAGAACACACACTTTGTTGTGGTCACAGTATTGATTTTATGTCAGGGCCCTATGAAGGTCTCCGACTTTGTGTGTGCGTGTGTGTGTGTGTGTGTGTGCGCCCTGTGTGTGTGCGTGTGTGTATGTGTGTGTGCGTGTGTGTATGTGTGTGTGCGTGCGTGTGTGTGAGCGTGTGTGTGTGTGAGCGTGTGTGTGTGTGTGTGTGCGTGCGTGTGTGTGTGCGTGTGTGTGTGTGCGCGTGTGTGTGTGGGAGCGTGTGTGTGTGTGTGAGCGTGTGTGTGCGTGTGAGCGTGTGTGTTCATGTGTGAGTGTGTGTGCATGCGTGTGTGTGTGAGCGTGTGTGTTCGTGTGTGAGCGTGTGTGTTCGTGTGTGTGCGTGTGTGTGAGCGTGCGTGTGTGTGAGCATGCGTGTGTGTTCGTGTGTGCGTGTGTGTGTTTGTGTGTGTGTGTGAGCGTGTGTGTTCGTGCGTGTGTGAGTGTGTGTGTGTGTGTGTGTGAGCGTGCGTGTGAGTGTGTGTGCGTGTGTGTGTGTGCGCTCTGTGTGTGTGTGTGCATGTGTGTGTGTGTGCGTGTGTGTGTGTGTGCACTCTGTGTGAGTGTGTGCGTGCGTGTGTGTGAGTGTGTGTGCGTTTGTGTGTGTGTGTGCCCTGTTATTTGACCTTTCCGTGATGGCTGCATGCAGTCCCGCCCCATACGGCTATCCTGGGTCACTGCTCCTTCAGAGCTGCTTAGGAGCTGGTGAGTCGCCTGTAAAATGGCATGTCCCCGAACCTGCCACTGAGCCTGCCAGTGGGGGCCGTTAGCGTAGTACGGGGTCCCATCACTGTACAGTGCAAGGTGCGGTCAGGGAAAAGTGGATGAAGCTTGCTGTGAACTTAGAGCGCAGACATCCCTCTCTACCGCTTTTGGGGGATGGAGCGACTGTGTGTGGACGCACACGCATGTTCTGAAGGCCGTGTATAAGGCTGGGGTACAGCAGGGGTCTACGCAGAACACTCATGCTCCAGTCAGCTGTGTACCAGGATGTATTTTTATGTTGTCTTCAGATATATCAAATGCATTGGTCATATATGTAGTGTATCTTGTTGATCATAGGGCAAAGAAATAGTAATAAAATATGACATATTGAGACACAGACATAAGACATAGAAATACAGTTAAAAATAGAGTTTAGAAAAGTATGTGGATTCAAATGGCTTTAGAGAATACTCCTTCAGGACATCACCTATAACGGTGCTCTCAGACAGAGTGATGGACCAGCAGCTCTTCTTTGAGCTGTGGCAGGCTGACATACTGGGCCAGAATGTGGTCACAGTTGGGGGGGGGGTGGCTCCCACAAAGTCACTCACTGGCCTCATTAGCATTTATCGTCATGAGCACACAAGCTGAAAAGGTGAAATCCGTGTGAATAGCTCCAGAGCACTCTGGAGCGGGGGCTGGGGCTGCGTCCAGATGGCAGGGGCAGCATGCACACAGGCCTGGGGGGTGGGGGGGGGGAGTGTGTTCAGTGGACCATGCAATATAGCCCCCGACCCATCTAGTGGACACGCAGGGAAAGAGGGGCAGGACATTGCGGATTATCTGAATGCAGCACCTGTTAAGCCAATAAAGCCTGTTATGGAGAAGCTCCGTGTTCTACTGAGTCAGACACGCAGCATGGGGAGAGTAATTTCAGAAGGGTGGGATTATTATTTCAGGAGAGACAGGTGAGTTATTTCAGAAGGAGTGGGAGTATTATTTCACGAGGGACAGGTGAGTTATTTCAGGAGGGAAACAGGCATCATTTCAAATGATACAGGAGTATTATTTCAGTAGAGGTTAGAACATTATTTCAGATATAAGGAACATAATTTCAGTAGCAATGTCAGTGTCATTTCAGATGGTATAGAAGCATTATTTCAGTAGCTGTGAGAATGTTTTGTTCAGATGTTATAGTGCAGTTATTTTAGTAGGAGTGAGAGCATTATTTGAAATAGTACAGGAACATACTCCCTTAACAGAAGAGAGACAGACTGAAGAACTTTTCCTTCCTTTCTTTGCTCTTGCTCTCTTCTCCTTGTCCCTCTCTGGAACTACAGGTTACTGCAGGAAAACACCAATGGCTTCCAGCCGTGTGGAAAATCAGGCCCTTTTGGGTCCCGCAAGGGAAAAAAGGCATGAGAAAACAGCGCTAATTCAGCGTCTTTGTTCTGTGGGAGCAGCCCTCAAAGCCCTGCTCCCCCACGCCCCCCACCCCAGTGTGTCAGCTCCAATTGGAGGTCAACTGGTGAGGGAGAGTGCAGGAGTGGCTGCATTCGTAGATTTGCACATGCAGGGGCATTCCTGAAAGACTCCCGGGTCGGTTGCCACTTGAAGCTGTCAGGACCCCCGCACCCAAACAAGGCAGTTTTTTTTGGGGGGAAGGGGGCAGGGACTCGTTGCGTCGTCTCTGACTGCTGGGCCCTTGGGAGGCCACTCTGGGGCCCTGTGTTGTGGGATTGCTGCCTGCCCACAGCTTTTTCTGAGTTTAACACAGTTCCTCCTGAGAGAACCTTTTTAAAATTTGTTCTGTTTTCACGAGCCCCTAGTTGAGCCACTGAGCACCTTGGGGGATGGTACGGGAGTGTTATTTCAGTAGGGGTGAAAGAGTTATTTCAGATGGTACAGGAGTGTTATTTCAGTAGAGGTGAAAGAGTTATTTCAGATGGTACGGGAGTGTTATTTCAGTAGGGGTGAATGTGTTATTTCACATAGTACAGGAGAGTTATTTCAGTAGGGATGGGAGCATTATGCATTATTTCAGAGGGTACAGAAGCATTATTTCTGTTTAGAACCTTATTTCAGATGGTACACAAGTGTTATCTCAGTGGGGTGAGTTTTTAGATGGTACGGAAGCATTATTTTTGTTGGGGTGAGAGCCCATATTTTAGCCATTGAACAGACTGGGGGTTAGACAGCCCTGAAGGTGGAGCAGCGATGGGTTCCTTCGGCAGCTGTACTAAGTCACTGAAATGCTATATTCTACTCGGCTTTGCTTTATAATGTTGGGTCTATATACTGTCATCCATGCCTGACCTGAGCCTGGATTCTCTTTCTCTGGCGTTCCTGCTTTTAGAAGCCCAGTTGCTTCTCTCTGTGCGCCGTGTACGTGCGTGGGGGCGATGGGGACCTTAAAAGCCACCTCCAGCTGGTTCTGGAACCTCAAGGAGGATGGATGGAGAAGGGTCCGGATGAAGAGGAACGTTAGCCGTGTGTATGAGTCACACACTGAATGAATCTGTTACCAACATCAAATGCAGCTGTGCTGCAGATGTACAGCTGTGCTGCGCTGCGCTGTACTGTGTGTCTCTAATCGAGCCATGTGCTGTACTGTATCTTAGTGCGAGAGACAGAACGGTCACAATCTACGTGTGCGTGTCTCAGGGTTAAAAGGCCGGAGGACGGGCTGACTGCATCTTCTTAAGGCAAGAAATCCCTGTTTCTCTGTACCCTGTGTGCTACGGGGGGGGGGGGGGCAGTACCAGCAAAGGCAGTTTGGCCTCAGCCGGGGGCCTGTGTGTGTAGACACATGCGCACGCACATGCACGCGTGTCCATACCAGCTATGCTAGATGCAGACTATCAGCACAGAAATACGAATGTTATCCATCTCTTTCCATAAGGGAGAGCGCGTAAGTAAGAGTATGTTATTACGGTGGGGGGGGTTCAGCTGTCATCTGCGGTGATGCCGACAGGGACGGAAGAGCCAAGCATATGTTAATCACATGGTCTGAAGGCAGCCGAGAAGGCGGGGGGCAGCACAGCAAAAGGAGGCGAGATCCCTTTGTTAGGAAAGAGTCCTTATTGATTCCCTTTTTTAATGAATCTGCTGAGAAGTGGCAGATACGGATGAGCGCCTGTATGCTAAAGGGACGGGCATTAGCGCGCCGTTATACTGCCGCTTTTATAAAGTCTCTCTGCTTCCACAAGTAGAGCTGAAAACACTATAGTGAATTTACTGCACACTAGTATAGGCACATGCAGTAGCTCTTGAATAGTTCTGTGGTTCACCTTGAGCATCACAACAGCTGCCAGCCTCGTGAATCAGCCCTGGTTGAGGCCGCCTGGACCCCCACACCCCGAATCCTACACCCATCCTCCTGTTTAGGGCTCTGTGAGGCTATAGCCGCCCCGCCTGAACACGCCACCCTGCTATGAAGTGCGATGAGGTATCTCCTCCTCCATTCTCATCAATGTTTGCTGAGTGGAAGGGGCACAAACCACCCCCCCCCCCCCACACACACACACACAACTACCAAAGCAGCTCCCCATCTGTCCATGGGCATGCACTCCATTCCCATATCTGACCATCCAACCCCTGGCACCCCCACACTCTCCGTCTCTCGCCCTCATATCCTTGTCTCTCCTGTGTGCTTCATCATCATGGAGTGATCCTGTGGGAAAGAGCAACAGCGAAACCAGGAGGCGTTTATTTCTTGGACGGCAGTGTCTGTGTCCCCTCGTATTAGCATGACCCCGGAGGGGGGGGGGGGGGGGGCTAACCCACTCCCGGTTGCCTTTTACTGGGAGAACTGGGAGGACCCAACGGAGGCCGGGAGTCTGAGAGGGTGGGGGATGGGGAGCAAGAAATTAAATTTGGGAGGAGAAAGGGAAGGAGAGCCTGCAGCTGGGGGCCTGGTGCTCACAGATGGTGCTGTGGATCTGCCGGCCTGCCTGGGCACTGGCAGTACTGTGGAGTGTGTATGCCGAGGGGCTGCCGGGAGAGGAGAGAGTGTCAGGAGGGATAACGAGCGCACTGCTGAGTGCAGGATGAGTGACAGCAGAGGAGCAGAGAGTGGGGCACCGTCAGCCTGGGATCTGTCACCTAGCGAGGGAGAATGAGGTGGGAGACGGATGTCATTTGTCACAGTAATGGCCTGTAGTTTCGTTCTCAAAGATTTGAATTTCTCTGGCTAGACTGCATTTTTATCACTTGACAGAAAGCAATGTGTGGTGTTGATATTCTTAGAATAGCAGTGAAACAAGAGCAATCCTTCATAACACTGTAATATACTCGAATGATGCATATACTGTATTTTCTGCAGTGTGCGCCCTGCAGAAAACACTGTGCAGTGGACATCGTACAGTGTTGTGTCATAGTGAATATCGTACAGTGTTGTGTCATAGTGAATATCGTACAGTGTTGTGTCATAGTGAATATCGTACAGTGAGCGTCATGCAATGCTTAGCATTATGCATTGTGTAGTTTGTTTAGGTGTGCTGGTGTGGGTTTGTCTGTAACTGCTTGTCCGTGCCTCATCTCTGCTTGACTGCTTTTGTTGATCTGTGCCCACTCACCTGCCTCTGTTTCCTTGTGCTCACTCACCTGCCTCTGTTTGCTTGTGCCCACTCACCTGCCTCTGTTTGCTTGTGCCCACTCACCTGCCTCTGTTTGCTTGTGCTCACTCACCTGCCTCTGTTTGCCTGTGCTCACTCACCTGCCTCTGTTTGCCTCTGCTCACTCACCTGCCTCTGTTTGCCTGTGCTCATTCACCTGCCTCTGTTTGCTTGTGCCCACTCACCTGCCTCTGTTTGCTTGTGCTCACTCACCTGCCTTTGTTTGCCTGTGCTCACTCACCTGCCTCTATTTGCCTGTGCTCACTCACCTGCCTTGTTTGCCTGTGCTCACTCACCTGCCTTGTTTACCTGTGCTCACTCACCTGCCTCTGTTTCCTTGTGCTCACTCACCTGCCTCTGTTTGCCTGTGCTCACTCACCTGCCTCTGTTTGCCTGTGCTCACTCACCTGCCTCTGTTTGCCTGTGCTCACTCACCTGCCCCTGTTTGCCTGTGCTCACTCACCTGTCTCTGTTTGCCTGTACTCACTCGCCTGCCTCTGTTTGTCTGTGCCCACTCGCCTGCCTCCATTTGCTTGTGCCCACTCTTCTGCTTCTGTTGGTCTGTGCCCGCTTCCCTGCTTCTGTTTCTGTGCCCACTTGCCCGTGCCCACTCTTCTGCTTCTGTTGGTCTGTGCCCGCTTCCCTGCTTCTGTTTCTGTGCCCACTTGCCCGTGCCCACACTTCTGCTTCTGTTTGTCTGCGCCCGCTTCCCTGCTTCTGTTTCTGTGCCCACTTGCCCGTGCCCACTCTTCTGCTTCTGTTGGTCTGTGCCTGCTTGCTTGCCTCGACTCGTCTGTGCCTGTTGAGACCAAGGGGATTACAGGAAGCAGCTGGGCTCCATTAGCAAGCCCAGGTCAGGGACAGAAAAAGGGGGAGGTGAACAGGGGCTTCTGGGACAGAGCAACGGGCCGTCTGCTGGGTGCTGGCGTCGCTCCAGAGAGCGAGCAGCCATCTGTGGGGGCCTGGGCCACACCGTGCCGCAGCAGCGGGTTGGGGCCAGGCCCTGTTATTACTGCTGCAGCTGCTTTGCACTGCTGCTTCTGCTCTTCTGTTGCAGTACAGATTGAACACACATTTTAGCACGCGTGTCCCTGTAGACGGGTGTGGGAAAATCTCGCAAGATATCAGGTCTGTCCTTCTACTTGGAGAGCCCTGCTCTGAAATGCTTTCCTGGGTGTGAGGTCAGTGCGTCTAGTGTGAATACCAATGATGCACGGTTACTGCATTTCCAAGGATGTACTTTTATCATACAGAGGGGAACTGCTCTCTTCAGCTGCCTGTGCCCCAGCTGCATGTAATTGGGAGCTCAGGCCTTTTCGGAATTTCTTTGTAACAGGATTTTAAGAATAAGAATACTTTTTAGTTTCAAAATGGTTGCTTTTTTCATTCCACACATGGGTCCCGCAGTACTGTAGCCCTAAACAGAACCCTTGCATCCTGGACCATTGCGGTACACCATGGTTGTAGTCTGAAGTATCCACCTTCTCCGCAGCATCTTCCGCGGGCCAGATGTGAGCAAAGTCCTTTTATTTATTTTTAAGGAGGTTTTAAGAGAGAGGGAGTAACTGGGGGGGCTTGTTTTCTGAATCTGGTTCCACTCAGGAAACCGTCGTCCTGAGCCACATTGCATAAATTGTCTACATATTTTTCTGCGCAGGGAACTAAACTGGCTCTAATTTTGAACACATGTCCTCCGCCATGTGATCTTTCCAAAACACGTGCAGACGGAGGCCCCCGCAGAGGAGCCCTGGTGTCCAGGCGCTTGTCTTTTCCCTCCCGCTCTCGCTCCCGCGCTCCGCTTTCCCCGAATCCGCCACGTTTCTGCGTTTCCGTTCAGCGCCAAACACGCTCCCAGCTCGCGCTCTCTGGTGTGCACAGGTGGAGCCTCGCAGATGCGAAACGCAGCCCTTCTTATTATCTGTTAAAATCCATCTGCCGTTCCCAGCCTCGGTCGCCACGCCTTTTTACACAGCCTCTTGGGGGGGGGGGGGGGTCACGGCTGGAGCACCAGCTGTGCTGGACATGGCTGGAAGTTTGCCATTGTGCTGCCGTGTCAGAGAGCACAGACGCACACGGTGACCACAGGTGCTGGGGTTTGGAGGCCAGCGTCTCTGGGCACGTCGCCTTAATGACTGTGTTCCCTGTCGGTGCCACGCTGCTGCTTCATCACCTCATTTGGGTGCAGATCTGGCAGCAGCCCATCTTACACTGCAGCGGTGCTGATATCCGGTCCAGGATGCCTGGTGTTTCTTGGCGTAGGAGACAGCACGCTTGCAGTGACCTTGCAGCCAATATGTACTCATACGAGATGGATGAGTGGTGTTAATGTTATATTTACTATAACTACTTATTTTACTGTATATCATTCTTTTGTAGTTAAGTGCAAACTGAATGCTGGTGGGTGAGAGTGAAATATAAGTATGATCAAGTATCCGATATGGGCAGCCTGAGGTCACACACACACAAGGCCTGTCTTTAAGTCGAATTTGTAAGTAAGTCGGAACAGTAATAATAATTATTATTGTATGGTAATAATTATACAGTAATGATAAAAGTAGGTACATACAGTAGTGTATTATATTTCGAGCCAACAAATTGCTGAAGCCGCGCAATATTTCCATGCGTGTCACATCAGGTCGTGCATGCATTCATTATTATCCACCATTGTCATTAATTAAAGGTTTTATATAATATGCTTTATGTTCATGTCTGTAAGTTGGACATTCTGAGCCTAGGGACTGCCTGTATTCAAATACCAGGAAGAAACACAATCTTAATTTATTTAATTGCATTTCTTTATTTATTGTAGTCACAATTCTCCGGCATTAGGCATTTGGATGCAGCTGAACTTGTCCGTTTCGTAGGCAGAAATAGTAAACTGACAGTGTATTCAGACAGCATCAAACTGTGAATCGCCGCAAGCGATCGCCAGCGCCTGTTTCAGAAAGGCACCATTGGAGCAGATGGCAGAAACAGACATTATTATAAAGCGGTCTCTAGGAAGAAAGGCACGCTTCAGTGCTTAAAGCTACCATTTGGTCTGAAAAGAGTGCCACCTTACATTGATGTATCGGAAGCTTTTCTCAGATTCTTAAAATCACCCACAAACCTTCAAACATATACAAAAGACAAATTGCGCTGCATGGATATATTTTAAACCGTAATGACAGATGTTGTGAAATCCAGATTCCACACAATAACACAGCGGTGGCCATATTTACAACATGCAGGTAACTTTGGCTGTCCTGATGACACACTTGTTGCTAGTCTTGAGGGTTCCTTGTAAATCCCTCCCACTTCAAAAATGGGGGTTTATCCCCAGAGTAACATCACAGACATAGCAATATATAAATACCAGCCACAAGTTCCAAGTAGAGATGCACAGTATATCCCTTAACATACTGATATCAGCCGACATTTGTTAAAAGTCAAGACATCGCCATTGGTTCGATGTGTCAGTCTTGATCGATATTGCTAGCTGATATTTAAAGAGGCACTATTATACTAATTTTCACTTTTCAGAATTTTTATTTTTGGGGAGAACTAGAATAGATTAATATGCTATAATGTTCCAAACATTTTTTCCTCATACTGTGTATCTCTGTTCGCTCTGTCCGTAACTCTGGAAACGTTCTGTTAGAGCTTTAAGTCCCACCCCCAATGAGCCCATTCTGTTCTAATTGGTCAGCTTGCCCGATGTGTTCCACTCCTGTCAGAAAAAATTTGAATGTGGTGATATTAGACCAAGATAAATTGGTTGTCAGTATCAGCCAGAATTTCCACATTAGTGCCCCACTATTTCCCAGCAGGATGTTTATCAACAAAGGCTTATGAAATGGTGAAATTCAGTGGACAATTATGATCAACGTAAGTCAGGTGCATGGCTGTCAAGCATACTCGTTAAATGCTGGCAACTAAAGGGCCTCAAGGTTGGAGAATCCAGCTGTGGTGAAGAGAAACAGTGGGGCGGCAGTGTTACAGGAAGTAGATGTGGTCCGTGATTGGGCGGAGTCATTGTCCTCAGGTATCATGTGACAAGTCTGCAAACACTGTACAGGCCAACAGAGCCACCATCCAAAACTATGGTTTAAATCAGATGCCATCGGGGTTTCTCCTGGTTATTGACCTTCCTAGACGGGGGCCAGTGTTACCGAGTCAATATGCAGAGTGACTTCAGCTCACTCAAGTCACCGTCGACAAAGGACACTTCACGGCATCTCTCATCATGATGATCCGTCGTCTGTTATCTCGCACAACCTTGAAGCTCCAGCTTGACGTCCACGCCAACTTGGGTGGGGATCTAGTCCAGCTTGGCTCTGACTGTCAAGCTTTTCTTGCAACAGCCAGAGCAGATTTTAAAAATCTGTGATAAACCGTGTACCTCTGTAACAAGCTATAACCGCGAGGTCATTGTTTTGGGGTCACAGTTTCTTTAAAAAAGGTCAAAGACAAACACATTGACCATGAGCTGAAGCCTCCTTGACTGGGGGGATCTGCTCTCATTTCATTATATACCCAACAAGAACTGTTTCCATTGCCGCATGAAAACTTAGGCGAGGGGCCAACAAAATCAGCCACTTGGCTGAGAGGCTCCAAGGGACCTGCTGGTTTGCAAGTTGGTGAGTTTTTTATTTATTTTTTTAATCCCAAGCATGTCAGGCTAGTATTCCCATTCTGCCTAAATCCTGCTTGGTCATGAAGGTATGTGACAAATATTCCAAAAATGGATGTAGTTACATAAGTGAAGGTCATCCTCGGCGATGATAGATGAGGCCATCATGGATACAGACCCGTGAAGAGCAAGATATAGTCCATGTTTCCCTTTCCTCAGCTTCTTCTTCTGGAATGCACATTTATTGGGCAACAAAATTATGCGGCAAGGTTTTTTGCAAACGGTGAAATCATGGTGTTCTTATAAATCATGTGAGACAGTGAAAATGTAACATAGGAACTTCGAGCCACCTCTGCCAGCATTGACCTGTGGTGCATTTGACAGTCCGAGCAGCATTATCTTAAACCAGTTAAAGCTGACCTATAACCGTGTGAGGTATGCAATACTGAAATCTCTTTACCATAGCCTCAGAGATCAAGTGACTCTATTTCTTAGTAATTTTATGCAGATATTGGTTTCAGAAAGTGTTTTATAGACCTGTACATTCAAAGCAGTTTGGCAAAGCCTTATTTAATGAAACACTCCGCTCATTAAGTTGTCTCTTCTCCCTGTGGGGGCAGGTGACTCATTCCAGTGAGGTTGAAATGCCCTTCCAGAGTGAATATGCACGGAACAACACTGCTGTAAAATGGCAGCCTCTCCAAAAGGTGAAGAAATTCAATAAAAAGCTGAATTCTGAAAGGGCAAATAAAGATTTTTGAAGAAAAAGTGAAAGACACTGATGGAGAATAGTTTTCCCTTCCAAACTTCTCATCTGTCATTTTTGATTTGTGAAGCAAATAATTTAGTTCGGTTTGCATTGACATTTGTGCAGAGATGGGAGTGTGTAAAGCTGTACCTGAGGTAGATAAGGGGTAGGAAAATGTGTGGGTGATGTTCTGTAGCCAGGGTGACTCACAGAAATTAGACTGGAAGGTAGCTGCCTGATGTCAAAGTCACATCGGAGCTACTAGCTGGAATTTAATCAGAAAGCATCAGCATCGGTTATGCGGCAGGCAGCTGGAACGCCGCATCTCAGTCCAGTGTCTCCTCACACCTCGGTCCAGTGTCTCCTCAGACCTCGGTCCAGTGCCTCCTCAGACCTCGGTCCAGTGCCTCCTCACACCTCGGTCCAGTGCCTCCTCACATCTCGGTCCATTGTCTCCTCACACCTCGGTCCATTGTCTCCTCACACCTCGGTCCAGTGTCTCCTCACACCTCGGTCCAGTGTCTCCTCACACCTCGGTCCAGTGTCTCTTCACATCTGGGTCCAGTGTCTCTTCACATATTGCTTCTATTGTCTCTGGAGGAACAGAAGAACATTCCAAATACTTAGAAATATTCACCTTACGTGAGCTAAAAATAGTAAATAAGGTGACCTACAGGGTGGATGAAGAAAAATATGTTAACTAAAGGAGACATTTTTTTCATATTCACCCAGAAATATGAGCGATGACTTTATGTTGCAGCTGTTGAATGGCCTCAGTTCCAACAGGCTTCTGCCTGTTCAGAGTCATATATGCAGGATGAATACATGCATTTTACTATAATATTGTGGGTTAAATATCGTAGTGCACATGCATGGTGTAAACAAAATATTCCGTTCATGGCTAAATATTTTAGCTTATGCTACAGCTAGTAATATCCTAATAAATTAAAGGAAAAATGCACCTTAAGCAGAACATTTTGCAGAGAAGTGCATTTTTTCTGTGGTTCTAGGGTTCAGTACAAAAGCACACAGGATCCTTTGTTTAATCTTGTTTCAGAAAACAGAGCAGAAGTATGATTTATTTACCTGTCCGGTTGATCCATAGCAAGCAAAAGTTTATTGAATTAATGTAATAAAATTTGTGTATGTAAAATGCACATCCACAATACATGCAGTTAAGCCATTTACCCAGCATAATCAAACTCATGTGTTTTTTTGTATTTGAAGCAGTAGTTTTATTGATTGGTATATTAATAGCTTTAACTATGTATGGTCTACTAGGAACAACACATTGTTTTTGTCACAAAGCAATTACTTATTTTTTGCTACCCGGTTGGATATTAACAGCTTTTGTTGTCTGGTTAGCACATAAAGGCCATTTTTAGCAGTGATGCTGACCAAAGGCTACCCTGAACACACAGAAAAGGGTGGGTGTCTTAAGCTACGTTGGTGCCTGAAGGTGCGTGGGCCATCCCTGATCCATCACCTCGGGGACAGGGGACAGGGGAGAGGAAGCTGGGGAAGCAGATAAGTGCAACGCAGGGGGCCAATCAAAGGGAAGCAGAAGGGCTTTGATGGGATGTTTGTTACTGCCTGCTCCATCTGTCGCTAATGATTGCATGCTGAATTAGCATGCAGGAAGTTCATGATATATTCTTGGAGGGAGAGGTCCTGCATGCCACCGGAACGGCCCTGTCTCTCTGAACTAATGAGGAATTTGAGTCATTTTCTTACTGCACAGGTGCATGCAAGTTAACATCTCACAGCAGCTAACGTCACACAGTGGATGATGTCACACTGCGGCTAAAATCACACAGTTGCGGTTTTCATACGGCGGTTAACTTCACACGCCAGCTGAGGCCACCCAGATCTTCCCATTAGGCCGTGTGTTTCTCTCCAAAAGTGTCGCCGTTAGCGTGTCTCCCTGGAATCCTGCATTTGGTCACTTTGCTTCACGTTCCTTTTGTATCTCATAGTGCTTTTTTAAAATAAGTTTCTATGCAGAGCTGTGTCCATAATCAAACGCATCTTGGAACAGAAATAGTGTCCTGTGGTTTTAAAGTGGATCCTGATAAGTAAATATTATCTCGCTGTCAGGCATTTGCTAAGATGACCTTCGGAATAATTGGTTTATAACAAGCAACACCTCACTGAGTGCTTAAAATCCATAGTGATTTTAAAGAAGATACTGCCATCTGTTACACAAGTTTTCAAGCAGATCACATCACTTTGTGTACTTTCAGGCGGTACTGCACACCGCGTAAGACACCAGAGGCGGGGGTGTCGGCACACAGTGAAACGCTGGAGGCCCCAGTGCAGGTTCCCTCATGCCGAGGGACTTGTCCCCACCAGCCCTAACCTTCCCTGGGGGCATCTTTGCATAAGATTTGGAAAACCGTCCTCAGTCCTCCACCGATCCCAACAGGAGTCCCCAGCTCTCTGGGGAAGATGCAGCTGAAGGACATCTATCTTCATTAGCGGATGCTATCGGTCAACGGATCGACTTCCACGGATCCCTGAAGTGCCACACGGCGCTCCGGCAGTAGGCAGAGCAGTGCGCCCTGCATGCCGATTACAGCGACGAGACGTTTAGACCTCTTTACAGGACGAAAAGGGCTGCTGACCCTAAAGAAAAGTTTCCGTTCCAGCAAAAAAAAAAGACGATTTCTCCTACACATTAAATCACATGCTGATCAGTTATATTCCCACTGCTGATGCATACAGTGAAGTCGCTGCTCTTTCTGCAGAGTAGCCCTTATAATTGAGGCCCGTATTTCCTGCACACATTTCCAAGAGTACTGAGGGATTCTTTCTGCCTGGTAAATTGAAAGCACTTCACGCTTTTTGTAGAAGTACCGGTAAATCACTTAGTATTGCCATACCAGCCTTGAGGCCTGGAATCTTTATTTATTCTGCACATCATAATCACATTAGATTAAACCAGATGTCTTAAAGGGAAAGCAGCGGGGAGATAAATACACTTTGTGAATGAAGGCTGTAATTTATACATATTCTCTCCTGCCCAATAGCAGGCTGCTTAAGCAATCGATTAAAAGTGCTTCGTAGTCTGAACCATTTCCATGGATACATAACAGCCATCTTGTACATTCTGCGTTCCCCTAAGTATATATTTACGGCATCCAGTAGTAATCGGCAGTTGGTTGTGGTAACACAGGCCCAGGACCTCAGCTGGAACGCTTACAGGGACGGCTAAGGGATTCCCTGCACGTCCGTGCTGTTGCTTACCAGGCTGCTTTTGCTGAGCTATAGGTTATTTGTATGCAAGTTACTGATATTGAGATTCCCTAATCATCTGAAGCATTTAAGTCCTCATGCTTTGATTAGCATAACGGCAGAAAACAGTCGACTGCTGTCAGCTTATCAGGGTCTGTTTGCTGTTTCCTTCATACGGGGCAGCTGAGATACAGGTTCCCAAGAATATGAAAAGCACAAGTTCTAGCTCCATGCTGATGAAGCCGTCGCATGTGGGCAGCACTGCAGAGCCGTGCTCTGGTGCACAGCGGACTGCTGTGTTTTTACATGCATTGAGAAGAGGGCCATGAAAACTGAATTGCCCCTCTTTGGCCTGTGGGCTCGTTCATTCTGTGTGTGTGTGTGTGTGTGTGTGTGTGTGTGTGTGTGTGTGTGTGTGCGCGCGCGCGGATTTGTATTTGCCACATTGTGGGGACCAAATATCACAATATGGTAAAACCTGTTACATTCAGTTCCCAGGTTATGAACAAGATGCATTCCTTAAGTCTGTCTTTGTATGTGTTCTCTGCTGTGAACCATTATACTTGACAGAAATTTTACATGCAATAGGCTTTATGGTAGTTCGGTCATAAGTAGTCCGTTGTTTGTAAGTCAGAATCTCTTAAGCCAGGGACTACATGTGCTCTTTCGTTTGTAGGGACATTTTTCAGGTCCCCACAATATAAACCTTATAAAGATGAATAGAGTTCCCACAATAACAGGACTGTATGAACTGTGTCTGCGTGTGGGTGTGTAGTTTGAAGGTTGACTTCCTCTCTCAGGCACCGTGGATGCATCACTGCCGCCTTAGGTCACGGTCTTGGGCTAAAACTGCCTTATCTGAAAGATACGGTACCACAAAATGTTCTTCAGCTTGCGTGACAGTTTTTCTAACAACTCTAGCAACTGATAAGTCCTTCTCTCCACTCTGTTTTGAACAGGAAAGTGATGAAGAAAATGTGCAGTTTCTGCGGTTTTTAAATGGGAACGCAAACCTAACATACTGCTGTGGTTCTGCTGTGATGAGCAGCTTTGTGTTTTGATTGGTTGATAGAGCTTGTGACTTAGTCAAGGCATTGGTGGGGGGGGGGGCGGGCCGGGCGCCCGGGGGGGGGGGGGGGGGGGGGGGGGGGGAGGGGCGGGGGGGGGGGGGGGGGG
>JABFEA020000050.1:4491022-4503959 GCA_019775915.2 Cyphomyrus plagiostoma | reverse complement strand
AGTAGTGATCTTAACTGGAAGAGCAGTGATCTTAACTGGAAGAGTAGTGATCTTAACTGGAAGAGCAGTGATCTTAATTGATGAAGATGCAATTAACTGGAGACTTTAACTGTTAGTCACCAATTCAAACAAGGCTTCACTGCGTAATTACGGAGAGCGTGAATAATGATGCTAATAACTCTAGAGGAATTAATAACGTTAATGATTGAATTTCTGTTTGCTGCTGTTGTTCTTTCCTTGTGCAAAGGTTTTAGAGAACACCCTGCTCTCCCTCACTTCTGGCTTTACTGTAAGGAGTGAGGCACGTAATTGGCACTCGCGTTGCAAACGGTGCTCCCAGGGGGACTTGCCTAGTGTCTGACAGGCTCCTGCAATCTGGGGGAACAGATGTAAGAGGAATGCAACAAAAATCAGTTCTGAAAAATAAGACAGAGCTGTGCAGCTGGCCACTGGGACATCTCTTTAAGCACAAAAAGAACGATAAGCTGAACTGTCTGACTATCTGAAAGAGGTCTGTCTGCCGGGCCTAAACTTGACTGGAGTCTAATTATCAGTTGGCAATACCAAGAATGACACATCGGACCGTTATAGACGTCTTGATTTTGACCGAACATCGGTCGTGGATCCCTGATTGACGTGCCCACTGTACACTGAGTCACACTGGTGTGCTGATGTCCAGTGATGTCACAGAGATGCTCAGTGTTTGTACACACAGAAGGACCATAACGGATCCTCTGCACACGCATAAGCCCCCCTGGGTTTCTTACCTACAGCCGGATGTCGTTCCACTTCCGGCTTAATGTGTCCCATGTGAATTAATGGTGTTCCTTCCCCTCCCCCCCCCCCCCCCGCCTCAGAATTCAACCCTGACGATAGAGGAGTTTCACTCCAAACTGCAGGAGGCCACAAACTTTCCACTGCGACCTTTCGTCATCCCGTTCCTGAAGGTACGGCATGAGCCGCTGACCTGGAAACCATCTGCGGCGTGAAGCTGCAGCCCAGATGTGCATGTCTGAAAGATCTGCCCATGGGGTGGAGGAACGAGGGGCCGTCCACAGGGCAGAAATCTGTGCACTGCCCCTCCGCTGAAATCCTGGGTTTGTTTTAAATGGTAAAATGTGCTTTGAACTCGCTCATAATTCCCATGCTAAATTGATGCTGGGGGATTTCCCGTTCAATGCTGGATTTCTCATGTGTGAGAGACGTACTATTCATTGCCCTCTATTTTTTGGTAATTGACCATCAAAAGACATTTTAGCACAAAATATGAAATCGATGAAACTACACTGTCTTGTGAAATTAAAAACAATACATTAGGTGCATTTTAAATGTATTTTACCTTAAAATTTTAAATCAGTTAAATTTTATTTCATACAATTCTTCATAGACCTCTAAGAACTATATTTGATTGTCTGTAGACTTCTAAGGACAGCATACGACAGTCCATAAACCTCGAATGACAGTGTATGACAGTTTGTAGACCTCCAAGAACAGCATACGATAGTCCATAAATCTCAAAGGACAGTGCATGACAGTCTGCAGACATCTAAGAACAGCATGAGATGTTTATTTTTCCTGTTTTTCAATTTAATTTCCATTTATTTCTCTTTCTTTCTACCATTTGTTTCATATTCGTTTTCCTCTTTTCCTTCTCTTTTTGTTCTTTATTCCCACCCCCCCAGTCGAGACAGATAATCGGTTTCTGCTTCACTATGGAGTTATTTAAAGAAACAGCACCAGACGGGTCCTTGCTCCTCTGGCTACCTGACAGTGTCTCTCGGGGCATGCTGGGAAATTGCTCCCTTTGGGGGTCAGTCCTGCAGCTCAGGAGTCCCAAAAGCCATATGCCTGCTTTATCATAGAGGCAGGATGGGGATGGTCCAATCATAGGCTGCTTTTTTCCCTGTAATTTTGTGCTTTTCCTCTGATGACAGCTTCCATATGGCTCTCATAAGTGCTACAGTGTGTGTGTATGCTTGTACGGCATCCAGAACTGAAGCCGGTGTGTTCTTTGTGGAGCCCTTCTTCTGTGTTTGAGGAGTCGTTAGTGTAGCTGAGGATCAAATGCATCATAATATGCTTTAAATACTTAAAGTAAAAAAAGGTAATTTTGTCACATACATCCTGACGTGCTTCGTTGTGTTTTGTGATTTGAATAGTGTGCCCTCTTTGGACAATGCGGCACGCATATTCCATTCAGCGTCAGAAGTGTTTTGGCGTTAGAGACAGATCGTAAACGATAAGAAAATATGGAGGCATTTAAAAAAAAAAAAAAGAAGTCTTGCCGCAGCCCCCAGCATTGGGGTCGCAAACCCGTTGCAGGGCTAGTGAGAGCGTATCATCATCGGCTCGGGTGATTTATCGGAGAGTCAGTCGGGAGGAATTAATTTTGACAGGAGGATTTTACATGGTGACAGAAAGTTGCGATGAGCCGCTTATGTGCAGTAGTATAAGAGAACCCCGTCACACTATGGCACTACTTTTTAATTCCCAGACCTGTGCTGGCTATAATCAGGCAAAAAAAAACCCTCAGATAATCATTCATAGCCGACTAGATTAGAAATGATAAAATTAACTAGAGATAAAATATAATCATTCAAACCTTTAAAACGGTTTTTATTGATCAGTCTGTCTTAGCCTCCATACTCGTGATTTTTAAGGTGTGTTCTGAATTTCACTGCCTGTTTGCTTTTTGGGAGCAGCCTGTTCTAAAGAGATCCATCCCATATGCTTTGATGGTTCATGTCCCTCAAAAAGCAGCGCAGAGGAAAAGGACCCCCTGAACTGTCATTAAAGCCCAATGGCGCCATTTCCAGTGGTGCCCTCTACCATTTGGAGGTTCTAAGAGCCCTGCCGTCCTCGCACGGTAATGGGAACCTTTCATCTGCTGTAAAAATACTTGAAGAGAGGACTTTGAACTGGCACTTCAGCATCTCTCCTCTCCCGAGGGTTTCCGTGCACCGTTACCTCCTTGTGAGCACAAACAAGATGGTCCACTTCTGAGAAGAAGGGCACTTACCTGGCTGCCTCCTGCTTCCAGAAAGATCGAGCCAGACTTGTGTCAGGGGGGGGTGAGGGGTGGGAGATGAGTAGAAATGATGCTGCGACGCAAAATAAAACAACATAAAAAGCAACGACGTCTATACGAAATGGGTAAAAACGGTGAAGGACCATGAGCTTGTACATAAATGCTTTTTTCAAAGATGTAAAGGCCGAAATGAGATAAAAGGGTTAGGGAGGGAAAGACCTGCTAATGCATTAAAACAGTGGGTGTTACCTGTGAAGGCCCAGCTAGAACCTAAAACCTATGTTCTGTCACAGGCCAACTTGCCCCTCCTGCAGAGGGAGCTGTTGCACTGTGCCCGGCTGGCGAAGCAGAATCCAGCCCAGTACCTGGCCCAACACGAGCAGCTTCTCTTGGACACCAGTACCACCTCGCCCGTCGACTCCTCCGAGCTGCTGCTGGATGTTAATGAGAACGGCAAGAGGAGGACGCCAGACAGGTAAGCGGAGCTTCCCGGGTGGCTGACTGCCAAACGGCCATTTCGGTTATAGTGTGGATGTGATACTGACACACGCTGGTAAATCTTATCAGGCTATAAGATTCTAGTTGGGTGGCAGGTGAAGGAGCTACCCAATTTGTTTGCGAACCAGACAAAAATCACTGTCCCCCTCCCAAATTCCTATAGATACCGACCCCTTAGAAGGGCACTCAAGTCACTCAGCCTAAATCCCAAACCGTCATTACCAACCTCGTGTCATGGTCCATTGAGTTTCATAGGTTCTCCTTAATGGAGTAGAAGCAGATGTTTCTGGAGATGTCCGAGTGTTGCCAAGTGGATGGTGCACCTCAGTCCGACTTTCATCCACCTTAGGAATCGCGGTCTGCTGGAAGCTCACTGAGGTGTCTCTGCTGCTGAATGCATATTTCATGGAACTTTGCATTGTGAATTTCTAGTATAACAGGGCAGTTTGAACCTGAGATGAATGCAGGAAGAGACAAAACAGGGGTAAAGATGTAGCGTAGGATAGGAGAGATGCGGCAGCAGAGGCTGAACCTTGAGACAGGAATCCCAACATTGAGGGGCATTGCTCATGTCTTTTGGAATGCCAGGAAAAGCGTACGGGGATCTTCCCAACAAGGCTCACGGAGAACATTAAGTGAAACCTGCGCAGTTTCCCTGGGAAGAAAGCGCTTTCAGAACAAGTATGTGATGCTAATGAGGACCTCCTTGGGTTGGAGGGACCTTTTTTGTGATTTCTGCATATTTGTGACATCTGAGGCATCCCAGGAGTGAGCCTGGGGAAATGCAGGATACACGGGCTGATCTGGTGATCTGCCTCCGTAAGCTTTTCTTTTCTGCTTAGCTTTGCTTTGCATTGTTATCGGAAAATTTCCGATGCGTGGATTTCAATGGGAAACACTAGTCATAATCAAGGGGCGCAATACGCCATCATGTCCCTCTGATTAATATGGAAGGCACTGGAAAATATGCATCGTGGATGCTGAACACAAGCATTTTCTGAATTAAAAACGCAGGTGACGTATTTCCGATCTTTTGGGGGGTTTTTTTGTCTTTTTTGAGAATGCCGTCCGCTGCTGTGTTTGTGCAGTAGATTTCTAATGAAGCTGCATGCATTGGAAGAAATGGCAGCGGTTTCAGGAACTGTGAGGTTTGAAGCCGCTCAAACCCAAGACATGGCTGAACCTGTCATCACCTCACACCGCATGCAGTAATACAGTAACCGTAACCCGCCGCTGGGATTAATGCATCGGTTATCCCATCTCTGTGGTACATCTTGATATCTGAGGCTCAGGTCTTATTTGGAGCATGAACCATCGACAGTAGGTGACAGCGAAGGCTACGTGGCCTTTGAGAACACTGGAAAGATCTCTAGAAGGTTCCCGTTGCCTCTGAGGCTCAGGGCTGGAGCTCTACCCTTGAAGGACAGGGAAGCACCTCAGCTCACCATCCTGCCCTCTGCAGTGACATCAGAGTCATGCTCCCAGGGATTGATGCTCTCATTATCTAGTAGCTGTTTTCAAAGCGTGGCACTTTAACACTCTTCCTCGGGACTCCGGCCGGCTTCTGCCACTGAGGCTCTCGCCATCGTTTCCCTCTGCCGCAGAACCAAAGAGAATGGCTTTGACCGTGAGGCCCTGCACCCAGAGCATCCGACCAAGAGACCCTGTACCGTTAGCCCCGGGCAGCGCTACAGCCCTAGCAACGGGCTGCCTTACCCGCCCAACGGGCTGGCCCACCCCACGCCACCAGCACCACAGCACTATCGGCTGGACGACATGGCCCTGGCACACCACTACAGAGACTCCTACCGGCACAGCAGCTCCCGCGACCTCAGAGAGCGTGCCAGGCCCCTGGGTAAGACCACCGCAATGGGCTGTTGCTCAGCATGCATACTTGACCGTACTCGTGTTCTCGTGTACCCGTTTTATGTCATCTTCCACTGCCAATGCTCAAGGACAGAAGTGCGGAGGACAGTAAAAAATCCCCAGATGTCATTCTTGCCCCGCCCCCAAATACCAAGGATACATTGCTTATATCTTTGCCAAACGAGACCGGTCCCATGATTTATTGTGGCCCAAGTTTGTTCTTGTAAGCCAACCTAGCAAGAGCGGTCTTGCCAAGATCAGAAGCACAATCTTTGCGCTCTTGGTATTGAGAAATACCCATGGTCTCTGGGTAGATCCGTGAACCACTGAAATTCCACACGAGTCACTCGAAGGACAGTTGTACGTTTGTAAACCCAGAACTAAATGCGAATGAGCTCCATGGCTGAAGTGTGTTCCACTGATCCATATTCAGTCCACTGTCCAGAATTTTATTTGCACTGTTTATGTAGAAAAAAAAAAACGTAAATCCGATCCGGTGATAAAACACAAAGTTTAAGTGAGTTTAACTGAAAGCCATTTCGATTCACATCCAACGCGGTCAGAAAAACCGCGCAACTCCACACCGCCACCCCCCTAAGCTAACCGCTCTGCACGAGTCTCACGTTAATTAGCGCGCTATGCTTTGTACTTCTTAAAGAGACAGCGTCCACTTAAATGCAGTATGTTTAACTAATTTAATTTAAGTCACTCTAAATCTTTTCAGTACAATACATTGTTGTTTATACAATAAGAAGAACAAAATACAAAATAGCAAGCGAGCTTGATGGGCCGAATGTCCTCCTCTCATTTGTATAATTCTTATGTTCTTATGTTATAAAATACACTTTAACATGTTTAAAATATATAATGCTTCCATGGATAGTAGACATGTTGCTCCTACAGACGGGATCAAGGTCAAATGCACAACAGAGCACTAGCATGTAGACGCAGACAGACGTACAT
This sequence comes from Cyphomyrus plagiostoma, assembly GCA_019775915.2. Taxonomy (NCBI): domain Eukaryota; kingdom Metazoa; phylum Chordata; class Actinopteri; order Osteoglossiformes; family Mormyridae; genus Cyphomyrus; species Cyphomyrus plagiostoma. The sequence goes on along the minus strand of JABFEA020000050.1, from coordinate 4,497,604 downwards.
GTCAGTAGGGCTGGGCAAGTAATCAAATTTTAATTTCAATTTATGATATTGGCTTCAACAATTGTCAAAACAAAATAATCAAGGTAAAAGTATTATTGTGCCGCGTTTCGTTTCACAAAGATGCTCTTTTGTATTGTGTTATGAATCCAGCGCTGCCATAAACGAGTTCAAGGTAATCCACTGTTAAAAACACAAGTTTAAAGGTTTAAGAAGTGCATGATATTTCCAAAGTCAATGAGTAATCATGTTAAATAACCGTGATCTGAATATTGAGAAATGCAATTATGATCATGATTTTTGCCACAAACAAATAGTTTTACACAGCGGTAGGATGAAGGGTCAGGCCATGGTTGGGGGGTTTTCCGGACTCAGGTGACCTGTCTGAGAATGACCCCCCCTCCCCCTTGCAGCAGGGACGCATAGCACTCGGCAGCACGAGGAAGTGGTAGACCACAGACTGACGGACAGAGAATGGGCAGAGGAATGGAAGCACCTAGACCATGTAAGAAAAGTAATAAGACCTTCTTTACTCAGACCTTCCCCTGTAACCTTAGGAGGATTTCCTCCCTGTAATGTCACAGACCTTCCCCTGTAACCTTAGGAGGACTTCCTCCCCGTAATGTCACAGACCTTCCCCTGTAACCTTAGGAGGACTTCCTCCCTGTAATGTCACAGATCTTCTCCTGCAACCTTAGGAGGACTTCCTCCCCGTAATGTCACAGACCATCCCCTGTAACCTTAGGAGGACTTCCTCCCTGTAATGTCACAGACCTTCCCCTGTAACCTTAGGAGAACTTCCTCCCAGTAATGTCACAGACCTTCCCCTGTAACTTTAGGAGGACTTCCTCCCCGTAATGTCACAGACCTTCCCCTGTAACCTTAGGAGGACTTCCTCTCCGTAATGTCACAGACCTTCTCCTGTAACCTTAGGAGGACTTCCTCCCCGTAATGTCACAGACCTTCCCCTGTAACCTTAGGAGGACTTCCTCCCTGTAATGTCACAGACCTTCCCCTGTAACCTTAGGAGGACTTCCTCCCTGTAATGTCACAGACCTTCCCTGTCCCTCATTCCACAGCTTCTGAACTGCATCATGGACATGGTGGAGAAGACACGGCGCTCGCTCACTGTGTTACGCCGCTGCCAGGAGGCCGACCGTGAGGAGCTTAACTACTGGATCCGGCGTTACAGCGACGCAGAGGAGCTGAAGAAAGGCAGCGGCAGCCAGTCCCGGCAGCAGAGCCCAGCCAGCCAAGAGAGCTCCACTCCAGGTACCCTGCTGACAACATCAGGAGCACGGGGGGCTTCTACTCTGCTCCTATCTGAGAATCATACTGAGTCCTCGCCAGCTGGCTGCCCTTCATGATGGTCCTGTTCTACAGCGGAAGTGGTGTTGGATTAATCTGATATATTGGCGACCTTCTGTCCTTGAGAAAGGCTAGACATGCTTGCAATTGGTCTTGGTTATCCATGGAAGACAAGCGTTTTGATATTGGATTGTTATTCCGGCGTTAGCCAACACTAGGTCATGCCATTGGTTTCCCTGCTCTGGATTAGTTACCTGACCAGTTAATGATTCACTTAAACTTGTATCACGAGAGTGAACTTGGAGTTTTAATAAACTTTTTTTTTTTTGATCTTGTAGAACTTCACAGGGAGCTCCTTCACAGACCAGTGTCAGGATACGTGCCTGAAGAGATTTGGAAAAAAGCTGGTGAGATTTGTGCCTCTCTGATAGGTTTAGAGTTTGAGTACAGTTTGAGTGCAGGAGTATAGTGTGTGACTACAAGGTCTGAGTGTAAAACTATTGTTTAAGTATGAGGTCTGAGTATTAAAGTGCAGTGTGAGCATGGGTAGTTATATTTAGAGTCACAAGCTTAATTTCATTACAAACAATAGAAGATGCCTCTATTCTCCATTTGCACTCATTTTTCTCACCATTTGCTGTTGCTTAGCAATTGTGCAATATTTACAGTTGGCAATAAATATTCAAGCACAATGTGTTACCAGTTCTCATTTACTGAAATGCATGCACCTCTGGGACCATAATAGTAATGCATAATTTGAATATAAATTGCCTTATTTACATATACAATTAGCAGAGCTTCAGCCTTGATCAGAGCACAGAACTATTGTCCTGTTGCCATTCCAAGGGAATTCTAATTCACCTTGATGTAAAATTCAAAGTGAAATGTATTCAGTCTACTCTTTAAAGCTTTTCATTCACAGACATGAATTGATGCTGTATATTTGTAGATTTGGCTCGCGCAAAATAACTTCATATAAATTAAGTTTGGCTTTCACGATTAAAGTAACTTCTGATGAAAAACAAAAGGTAAACAATGATCCAATTAATTTTTAATGAAAATAAATATTTATAAACATGAGATGTGCTGAAGACACTTTACAGTGGATGAAACCGTTTTTCTTTGTATCACTTCAAAGAAACATGCCACAATTGGCTTAAAAGGGTGTTAATTTGACACTGTATTTGCCAAGTCAATAATTGCTGCTTATTTGGTTCTATATTAATTATCCGTAATTTGTTCTTTTGTTTTGTGTCGAATGAGCTGGATAAGTAGAGTGATTCAGAGCCAGTTAGCCACCATCGCTAGCTGTATTGTCCCTTGTATTGCTGTGCGAGGGGCTCCGCGTTACTCATCCCTAAGGGCAAAGTATGGGGGATTGTGGGTAAGGCGTGCCCCCGTCCCCCAGAGGAAGCCGTGAATGAGGTGAAGCGGCAGGCCATGACGGAGCTGCAGAAGGCCGTTTCGGAGGCGGAGCGCAAGGCCCATGAGATGATCAGCACGGAGCGAGCCAAGATGGAGCGCACAGTGGCGGCGGCCAAGCGGCAGGCGGCCGAAGACGCACTTTCAGCCATCAACCAGCAGGAGGACTCCAGCGAGGTGGGAGTCTCTTACCATCCCATGATCCTTAAAGATGGGATTGGCCCGAATCCCAACCAATGAGTAAGCTGTTAGGGTCCCTCCGAACGTTAATGACCTGACGATGTAGCGTTTTACACACTGCGCATTACGTCGCGTCTTAACGTAGCGAACGCATGAAATGTGCTGGAGGTAAATTGCATATGAGCGTAAGATTGACAAGTAAGAAAAGGACGTTGTGGTTTTATTCTATAAGGCAAAGGTAGCTGTTAGACTCAAAGCAGTGTTGAGCTTTGAGAGTCGTGAACCAGTCAATTTGGCAGGGGTTTTAGTCATTCTTAGGCTGAACGAGGACTCATTCAGGTCAGCTTACCACAGTCGTACTGAGACATGAAAAGGCTTCGTTTTTACTTAAGGACACTGGCTGTTTCATTCTTCTAACTCACATAATTTTATTATATTGATTATATTCTACTGGCCCTCTATGGTATTTAAGAGTAAAATAAATGCACCGGTAGAATCTCTTTTAGGAGTCTATCTTTTCCAGTATACAATACTCTAGAGGGGCAAACATAAATCCATCTCTGCTGCCCCCTGTGTAGAGCTGCTGGAACTGCGGGCGCAAGGCCAGCGAGACGTGCAGCGGCTGCAACACGGCGCGGTACTGCGGCTCTTTCTGCCAGCACAAGGACTGGGAGAAGCACCACCACGTATGCGGGCAGACTTTGCAGGCCCAGTCGCAGGGGGACACGGCTTCAGCCACGGCCAGCAGCAGCGCGGGCAGCCCGGGGGGCACTCCGCCATCTGCCACGCCGCGATCCGCCACGCCGGGGACGCCCTCCGCCACAGAAGCCACCGCGCGCTGAAGGATGGCCGACAGAACTGTTTGATCGAAGGCGAAAGCAGCACTACAAGCGGAGACTGGTGCAGTAGGGGCAGGAGACCTGGAACATGTCATATTGACTTGTTCTGATTAAGAATACAAAGATATTCTTTGTTTTTATTATTGCCATTATTGTTATACTTGATGTCATTGTTGTCGTCGTTGCTGTCGTTGCTGTTATTATTGTTGTCGTTTTAACGCTTGTAAATACAAAAGAAGATACCAGAGAATTGCAAATTACCTCCCCCTGCCCCAAGTCCAGTAGCTGAGATGTGAAACTAGTTGACCTCAAAAATATACGCTTTACTGAACGGCAAATCAAGGGATTATTAATTGCTGTTGAAAGCGAGACCGCTAGTATTTCATGTGATTAAAAAGACAACGTCTGATTCGGGTGTGGAAAGGAGCGCAGAGGGAGAAGCGCAGGACTGTCGGACGGGGTGAGAAGACTAACAGTCCGAGAGAGGGAAGATGAGAGCAGCAGCACTAGCGGACGCATCGCGTTCTGCATCCTACTTCGTCCTCCACGTCCATCTGCGAAGTGATGCAGTGGAACATCTGCCAGCCGCACGCCCCCCTTTCCGCTCCCATGCAGGGGGGAGCCTGACACCCCGGCGAAGCTTTGCACCTGCTGAAGGTAAAGTGCTGAAGACGGATGCAGTTCAGCCTCCTACAGCCAGGGGCGCCCTTCGTTTTTTGTTTTGTTTTTTTTTCTGTTCTCGGTGTGTTGAATAAAAGAACACCGTTCTCCCATGCGGTTCCCGCTAGTGCTGTAGTGTACGTGTGCTGGACGTGAAGATACTAGTAGCTTAATTCCACCACACACTTTAGCTTCCTTATCCTGCCAATCGTTAATCTCTGCGGGCTGCTTTTATATCTGTTTGTATAAGTGATAGTTCTCCCGTAGTTCAAAAAGAAGGAAGAAAAATGTCTTTGTTGTACTGAAGAAAAGGCAGGATCTGTCTTTGCGAGCTGCTACGGCCCGGCACTCTGCGTGTCCCTGAGGACCGGCATGTTACATGGAATGCGATCATACGTGTTTGGTACATAAATGTATTTGCACTGTCTCTAAGTCTCTAAACTATCTGAGCATGCTTCTTTCAGTATAGAGCCATTTCTCGCTGGTTTTACCTGTAGGTGTTACTGTACCTGTGATTTTTGTTCTGTTAAAAAAGGGGAAAACAACCCCATTTTTAGTAATGGATGTTTTCTGAGGTTGATGCATCATGATTTTAATTATTTTTTTCTTTTTTTTTTTTAAACGAAGGACAGTGCATGGACATTGCTAAACGTTTCTTAAATGTTGTTTTTGTAAAAAACTAGATGCATAAAATTTTAAAAAAAGCGAAGAAACTAAGGTTCCAAATGCAGAGGTTTAGATAGAGAGCTTTAACAGCAGAGTGGCAGGTATCACAGTGTTACAAAGGAGCCCATCGCAGAAGTCGGCCAAAGACGGCTATGAAGGACCAAAATCACATTTATTCAGAAGAGATCGGTTCAGACGCGCGACTCTTTACTTTGTTTTATCCAAGCTATCATCAGGCCGAAGTTGCTGCGGTGATGTTATCATGAAAACCTCCAACCATTTGCTGTCCAGAAGGAAGCAGCACAGCCTATCGGGCTTAAAGAAACAGCGTCACCTGGATCTTGTACTTTCATTTCTAAAAAGCAATAAGACTAAAGGTAGCATAAATATAGTTTAAAGAAGACACATCCAGTTAATTCATATAAAAGGTTCCGTTCAATGAGAAATCACTTCCACTTTACCTTTCAGGTGTTAATGCTTTATAACACAGTTCATAGCTTTGGATAGTACCTGCAGGGCCATCGTTTACGAGGAATTTAATTATTATTATCGAAACGATGCTGAAAAACAAACATCCTCGACTCTCTTTAGACCATAACTTAAAAAGAGAATAGCAGATCAAAGGAATGGGCGCGTTTTTAAGCACTTAACTCTCGCTCCTGAACAGCAGAAGATCGTGGTGATAAACGACGTATGTGAGAACATCGACCTCTCGCAAGTGGATGATTATGTCTGATTATGGGCGTATGTTCAAGACTCTAAAGGGTTAAATAATCCAAAAAGGGTGTGTGACACCCAGTAATGTTTCCTCAGAAGCTGTGATTATATGTGAAACGGCAAAGCTGTTTTAACACTAGTGTATTGTATTTGAGAAATAATAATAAAAAAAAAAGATTAGTGTGTCAATGTTGCTGCATTTCAGGGCACCTTGGGTGAAACAAAAGAAGAAAACAAAAACAGTGAATAAAGACAAACTTTTCTGATGCTCTATCTCCTGCTCTTCTACTTCTGTTTTACTGCAACCTCCTCAGTGGCTAAAAGTCTCACTCTACCTCTGACAGCAACCTTTAGCACCAGTCGCTGAGCAGAAGCTGGTCTAGACAAACCAAATGGTCACGAGAGAACCGGAGAAACCAAATGGCTGAAGCTGCAGAAGCTGGAAAACCATATCACTACTTGGTAACAATGCAGACCTCATGAAGCATAGATGAAATGAGAAGACATGTTTGTTATGTTCCTTTTACGCTTGTTACTTAAACGGATCGCATCGAATCGCGATAGGAATAAGTCAAGAAACGGCAGTGACTTAAAACGAGTGCTGGCTCCATGTTACAATCCAGACGGTGACCACGAATGAGGCATGTGTACCCTCACCTCTCTCTCCTTCTGTCTGTGACCTTCCAGGTCACCTGTCTGCGTTCTTAAGATTCACGTCTTGGGGACTTGTGGCAAGATGCTTTTTAAAAGTACGAGTCAGTCAGTGTGACACATGCCAGTAATGACAGTACAT
>JABFEA020000050.1:4447265-4457983 GCA_019775915.2 Cyphomyrus plagiostoma | reverse complement strand
AACTACTGGTGCCATTAATCCCCCCCCTACCCCAAAAGATTGATCACATCAGTAATGATACACTGCAAGCGATCAGCCCTGACTTACAGCATAAGGAAACATTTACCTAAGAGGTGACGTGTGTCCACGCATTGATAAAAGGAACATGCAAGGAACAGGCGGTAATGTACCAGGAACCAGCATAGTGGTGACCACCTCGGGGCTCTCCAGGAAGTCCACGTTGCACCTCTGGAAGGTCTTACTGTGGTTGGCCTGAAGGTGGCTGCAAGCAGAGGCAGGAAGGCCCATGCTAATCACATTCTTCCTAGTCATTTTTCACTGGAATTAATACATAAAAAGCTGTTAAACTGCGCCATTTACAAAGCAGAGATTAGGAGGGGGGAGCCGCTAGTTCATTTTTCCAGAGGTTGGCCTGCTGCCAGTGCTGGTGCTTCCTATCTGCCTTCACACTTACTTCTTCCAGAGGCTGCTACATTCCCAGAACTCATAGACTATGAAGCGGGATTCATCAGCCTGCTTCTGTACCGCGATGCTGCCGAGAAAGAAATAAACAGGAGAAACGTGCTGGATGTTCGCAAGCATAGTTACGGTGGCTTTTTCTGTCTATTAGTGAAAATACAAAAAAGGAGAGGACTGGGCATGGATTCAGCAGGGATGCTGGTCGTTCGAGGACGTGGAGGCCGGCGTTCAGGGCGTGTCGGCTTTCCGGTGGGGGGGGGGCCTGCCATGTCACCACAAGCTACAGTCATACAGAGGAGGACGCCATTCCTGAGTGGGACCAGCGTGTTACAGCAGGTCAGTACGGATAGGAAGCGGACATTCGTTGTGACGGGAGCGCTGAGAGCTGAGCTGCACGCTCCTGCGACAGTGAACCGACCCATTTGCTGGAGGGTGCCAAGCATTACGTGAGCTGCTGAGGGGCCCCAGATCACTGCGGTGGTTGTAGATGTCTGGGCAAAAATATCACGGATTGGTAAAACTATGAATGTGTGGGGGGGGCAGAAGATGAGAAGCAAAAGCGAGTGCATCTGCGGCCCGAGAGAAGCTCACTGCAGGCAGCCGCTCTGGGTGCCGCTGCGCTCGACATAGTGGCGGAGGGCCGGGCGGAAGTCCTCCATCTTCTCCTCCAGCACCGACAGCTGCCGCTGGACGATCAGAATGTGCTGCAGCGGAAGGCAAGAAAGGAAAGAGACTCAAGTGGGGCTCCTTCAGTCACCTGACCGCTTAGCTTAGCATAGCCACCGGTCCAGGTCAGTGTACTGTAAGGTGCAGGCCTTCCCATCTGGGTGATGTACAATACACTGTAGAAATAATACAACATCTGTCTTTGGGCAAACGGGTCACATGATGCGTGGGTCACTTTGATTACTGTGTTAGATTGCTAGCTCTGATTTGCCCAGGATCCATAGTATTGTGGGGTCTTGGGTTGAGTGTTAAGAGCGACTCATTCTGAGTGAGTTACTGGTTTGCTCGTCCCCCCCGAAACTACTTCTTCGACAGGTTCAAGCCGCAGCTCCTGTGGGGAGACAAAAAAATGCATCGATCCTGGGTAACTGGGACCTGTGATTTTGGCATGTTTGTTAGGATGGATCCTAGAGGTTTGCGGAGATACAGACACAGTAGAGAAGAAATAATTACAAGTTCGGTATTCACAGTGCGTCTCGCCTGGCAAACTGACATTTCGTGAAATAACGGCCGTGGACACGTCCACACAGAGACAGTGCTAAGTATTGACATCTCAGTACCTTAGTCTCTAAGCGGTCGATGAGCTTCTGGAGTCTGTTGATCTGAGCCGTCCATCGGTTGTCCTCTTCGCAAAGACCTGACACACGTGACCAGCGGAAGAGAAGACGGCGGCTTTCACACCCGCCGCATTTTCCACATCAAAGGTTTCACCTTTTCGTAGGCAGCCGGGGCCTCGGTTTGCTAAAGCGTCACGCCGACGCCTCTGCGGCCGGCTGCACTGCACCGTTACAGTTATTATTTTCCAAAGGTCCAACAGATGGACCCAATGCAAGATACTGTCAGTAAATAGACATTGCATAAGTTAGCAAAGATGAAAGTATTAAGTAAGGGGCTTGGTCTTTTTTCAGGGAAGCGGCCCGCATGCCATCCCAGTACAGGAAGTCACCTGAATTGGCATTGAAGAGGAAGGGGGAGCTTGGAGAAAGGCTGTTATTCCTTTGAAGTCTCCTGTTTGATCGTCTCCCTGAGCACTGGAGAGCCAACCCTGCTGGCTTCGCTGCTCCATGCCTGCAAACAAAACACGCAGAGCGGCTTCACTCGCTGGGACGGAGCCCGTGCCCCCCCCATTCCCTCCCACCTGCTGACAAGCTGTATCTTTTTTTTTTTAATATACTGCACATGTCTTGCCCATAACCATCCAGGGGCAAAATATGCAGATCCCTCCACAAGAAAAAGCACCAATCGGATGAGATCGTGAGTGATGTCAACCCTGAGGAGCGACCTTCCTGTCAGAAACACTAACGTCACAAACAAACAGACAAAATGTGACTCCGGGTGCCTCCAGAGGCCAATATAAGAATGTCTGTCTGCCTTTCCATCCGTACACCCCTGCGGGGGGGGGGGCGGCTCTGCTTACATTCCAGTTCCAGGGTTCTTCAAATCTGTGCTAAGTGACTGTACACAGCAACACACCCAAAGACAGACCCCGACACCCCACACACAGGGCTCGGCCCTCATCGCTCCCCCTACTGCTTCAGGGAGCTTCACAGAAGCACATCAGACAGAATAGCAAACAAAGAACGCAGGTTCACTTTGCCCTGGACACCAGCCACTGGAAGCACTACTGACAATGACAGGAAACAATAGCAGCAATAAGACTACAAACACCCCTCCGTTTCACTCTTTTAATGTGACCTACCCACAAATTCTCAGCTGCTTATCCTGAGTAGTGTTTTTTGAGGGGGGCTGAAGCCTATGAAAGGCAGCATGGGGCACAAGGTGGGGGGTCCAGCCTGGACAAAAGGCAGGCCAGCCTAACAGCATGTCACCATAATGACATTTCTGTGTTTCAGGTAGATCTGTGAACCCTGTCTGTTAAGGTCACCTTCACTGCCAGTTCAAAAATCACGCTAAATATGATCAATTAATTATAACACACTATAATAAAATTCATATAGAATTTTAGAATATATAATAAAATAATAAAAACATTTTTTGTCACCTTGTATTTTGATCTGACAGTCAATATCACCTAATTTATTCAAGTTCAGATTGTAAAATGGTCCCAAATACCGTTCTTCCCTGCATAAGATGGAAAAAACAAGATGCTGCAGTTACACGTCCAGATATTCCTGGATTTCTAAGACTGTCCAGGGCCAGTAGTTCAAACAGCTTTTTCTTAGCTTGCTATTAGTTTTCTTTCTGCCTGTGGAGAAACTCGATTTAATCTTGAGGCAGATTGGCAGTGGGTTGTGCAGAAGGTCTCTTCATGCGAGCAAAGTGGCATAGCCAGCTTGGGGGTGTGGGCCTGTCGTCTGAGCGACTTCTGAAATAGAAAAATGTGCTACGGCTGTTAACATGTTACAGCGTAATGTCACTGTCTTATTTGCGCACGTTCACTGGTAATGGAAAATTACGTGCATCGTATTCCGATCGATTTTTCTTTCTGGGTTAGACGCTTGGTGTATAGGGCGAGGGGGGGGGCACGGTTTCTGTTTTCTGGTTGATGTAGGAAAGGGGGGTGCATAAGAATTTTAATGAGTATGAACACTACTTTAGGATATTGTTTCATTTTCTTTGAATTACTCTGTGAATTTATAACATCATTCCACACTCACATGCTTTGTTGGAATGAAGGATTTCTTTTTTTTTTATTTCTGGTGTAACACAAGTGTACTGATTAAGTTGCTCTAAACTGTTTTTTGGTTCCTATTTATAACAATTCACACTTTTTCCTTGTTTTTGGTCTTTGTACACCTGCTGCTGGACCAAATGAATTTCACCCCAAAGGGGATCAATATAGTCTAAGTCAAGTCTAAGTCTAACCCCAGCTCACATTTCTGGCGGCTGTATCTAAATGAGCTTGCCATTGCGCTTAAGACATAGACTCACACAGCATGCCCCCTACATATAGCTTCAGCACCACGTCCCCTTCGACCTGCGCCACTGACCTGCATGATCGTGAGGAGAGGTGCTCACCTTTCCGGGCACATCTGCTCTGCGGTGGCCTCCATGGCACACTCCAGTGAGCTCTGCAGTGACTGCAGCTGACTGCCGGTCTCCTTCAGCAGGAAGCGAGTGACGAACTGCTCCAGACGAGTAGACCCCAGGTACTCCTGCGTGTGAGAGCCCCGGAGCAACCCGGCAATCGTCCTTAAATCATTTATCATCAGACTTACGCAACGAAAGGATTAATCATTAAACCAATGTCCAGCTCACTGGTACTTTTTACATGAAGTCGTGTATTCCAGTACGTGATTCACACTGCAGTACCAGTAGCACATTAGTCAGTCAGTAGGCTGCTATTTTAACAGAATTTGGGTTTCGTTGACCGAGCTCCCAGGGTGGGGGCTTCGCAGTGTGTTCACTGGCAGCTTGGAGGACAGCGATCGGGTTTCAGAGCACAGAATGGGGACATTAATTACGGCCTGAGAAGTAGAGGGGGGACTGAAGCTCTGAGGCGGCGATTTCTCAAAGTGACTCTCATCACTCATCGACGTGACGCCTGAATGACAGCAGAAAATGGAGCCATGTTCCAGTAAAACCAGCACTGGGGGTGGCGTTTGGTGCAGTGGATTGGGAGGCTGTGTTTATAATCAGGACGTTACAGGTTCAAATCCCAGGGTCTGATAGGTAATTTCACCACCGGGCCCCGAATTTCTGTAATGTCCCCCGGAGCCGGAAGACTCTTAGATTAGGATAAATGCATCTGCTAAACATGAAAGGTATGCAGACCTGGGGGGGCTTTACATCCCCTCTCTGCTCTTTGTGTGTGTTTCCACCTGCAATCCAAAGACACATAGTTCTGCTAGCAGGTTTCCTACATTGCCCACAGCCCTGTGCCTTAATTCACCAGGAATCAGCTTTAGGTCCCTGTGACCTGAGGTCGATAGTTTGGGACCAGAAAGTAAAAATCCAGGCCAAGATTTTGTTTCAGCCAACCACCTGAGTATTCACTGAATGTGACTCAATTGGCTGGTAGAAACAAAATCTTGGTCTGGATTTTTACCCTCCAGACCCTAACTACCCACCTCTGCCAGTGACCTCATGCTTGATAAGTGATTGGAAAATAGATGGATGGCTAATATGGGAAAGTAGGATATCGGTAACATCTGAGCCTGTAATGTTGTGATCGGAGCTGCTGCTCTCCTGCCATCTGCATCTTCAGCGAAGAAGATCGGAGGAAGCGCCGAGCCGCCTTTTCTCTCCCATGATTCTTTTCTTGCTCCAAGGTTACATATGACTCACCTCCCCATCAGCAACTTATCTCACAGAGCAGCTGCCACGGGAAGAAACATTAAACGAACAGCCGAGAGCTTTGAGGAACCGCTGACTGCCCTATCGCACGTTTTGAAAATATTTCAATAAAACATTTCATATTTTATTTTGCCGATTCTAAGCATCACCAAAGCATGTGGCTGGTTGCAGCTGTTATTGTTACAGACTTTAGTGAGCTCTGAGTGACACGGGATTCATTTAAAAATGACACCCTGACTGCATGGTCAGGAAGCAGTGATTAAAAAGACACTGATTAGAGATGCCTTTCATGGGAGCAGTGAGAAATGGGGCAGCACCACAGCAAAGGAAACACCCTGTCTGATCTAAGAAAGTCTAAGATGGTGTTTTTTTTAAGTATATCTGGCTCTGTCTAGGAAGACTGAGCATAATTAAGGAGTAATTCTCAAATGGAGATGGTGCACTTTGAGTCAGGTCTGTAGTTACATCTGACAAAGACAACATGCTTCAGTGCTGCTATGGAGGACAAACTGTAGGGTGAAAACCTTAATCCTAAAACTAAACTTAACCCTAAGCCTAAACCTAACCCTAAGCCCAACCCTAAGCCTAAACCTAACCCTAAGCCCAACCCTAACCGTCTGACAAAGAAGCATGCAAAAGCCTGCACTTCTGAAAGCCCCGAAACAGCAGGCTGCCGGAGAAGCCATCAGCTTTAAAAATTTGATATTTGTACATGCAAATGAGCTGTGAAGAGTCGTGAGAACAAGTGTGACCCCCCTACACACCCGGCGCACTCACCGCGGCTGCTCCCCGCCCAACGCGACGCACAACTTACCACAGCTCTATAAAACAAAACCTAAATGAATGACATCAGTCTGGATGAGGAAAGCAAGCGCGAAAAAGTGCTTTGTGGTCTCCTGTCCTCCCAGGTGGTGCAAGACAAGATCAGGAATGGCAGGTAAAAGGCTTCAGATTGGTTGGAATTCCGCTATTCAGCTATATAACATGACGCATATATATTTATATATATATATATATATATATATATATACAGTGTATACCCTTCAGCTGAAGGAATAGAACTGGAAGCAGACAAAGGGCATAAAGGTCAGTGCTGTACCTCCATGAGCTTTCAGTACCAACCCACCACAGGATAAAATGAACTTTTATCCAGGGTCAGGCAACAAGGCTGTGGCTTTTGCTCCAAAATACCTCTAATACGGCCAACAGGCATACACACACACACATACGCGCGCACACACACACACACACGCACACACACACATACGCGCGCACACACACACATACGCGCGCACACACACACGCACACACACACACACGCGCGCACACATACATACGCGCGCACACACACACACACACACGCACACATACACACACACACACGCACGTGTAATAAAGCTCAGACCTTCTTGGTTTTGTCCAAGGCTTTCAGGATGGACACGTTTAAATCTTCCAAAGCCGCAAGGACATGCTTGTATTCACCAAGGTGTTGGGAAAAGTATTCTACCAAGTAACGAAGAAACAAACAATTATTTGACAGGTATAATGCACCAAAGATTTCAATATCACCTCATTTTATAGTGAAAATCTTAGGGCATTTGAAACACCAAATGACCTCGTTTCTGGATGAGTAAGAAATCGGTAATCTTACCGCACAATTCATCTGTATCCACATTGCTGAAGAAAGATGAGAAAGACTGGTTAACCAAAAATGAACCAAAATCAGCAAAAATTTTGTTCAAACACACCCAGAGGTGTGAAGGCATCAGACTATAAATCATAAATCACAAAATGATAACAAACAATACAAAAAGATTCAACATATACACTGACGTACTGAGGTGATGATATCTCAGCGGTACAGAGGGATTGTAAAAAAATGTATTGGACTTTCTAGTCTATTGTTACCAAGTCACAGCTGTTTAAAAACTGTACCGGTATAGAGTGCATTAAATATGAGCTGCATATAGGCACGGGCTGGGGACAGGCTGCAGTACACAGGGACCGCTAATGAGCCAATAGTCTAGCAGCTCTCCTCTTACACGCGAGAGCAGATCAGTCTCCTGGTCTTTGTCCTCATGTTTGCAACCCGACTCATAAGCACCAGTGGACGAGGTCCTTCATGGCTGAGTGAGAATTAGCCAGCCTGCCGCGAAGCAGCCATTCAGTGTGGTAGGAAGATATATACACCAAAGGTGGTGTTTCATCAAAGATATTCTCCAAACAACTGGCTGTAAATAACCTTCACTTGACGTATGATTCATAGTTGAAACAAGATGCTCCCTTGTGTGTGTGTGTGTGTGTGTGTGTGTGTGTGTATGAGATTTCATATATATAAATGAGATGGTTTAAACAATAATAAGGGATTATATTCTGAAAATAAACCCATTACTGATATAGATTTATTTCATGCATCTTCGGTGTCTGGGTTTCACAGTCTGACACTCCAACCAGAAAACACCCAGTGACTCTGGGAGTATTACAGTAACTATTATTAGAAGCCACAGCTACATGAGAAGCACATGAATATCAAAACTAAACTGCAGATGAGCTGAGTACCTTGTGACTATGCTGCCATGGAAACCATTGTGAGAAGACTTGGAATTTGAGGAGGGGAGGTATGACATTCACCCGAAACACTATCAATGTATGACATTCACCCGAAACACTATCAATGTATGACATTCACCCGAAACACTATCAATGTATGACATTCACCCGAAACACTATCGATGTATGACATTCACCATCTTATTTTAACAAAGAAGCAAAACACTTGGCAGGAACTGAAATTAAAGGTACTAGCATAAAAATACATGACGGTTGATATAGGTATTTATATTTCCATCTGATATTCATGGTATATCGGCATATACTGGTATCTTCCAAAGGTGAAGCACAGAAGGTTGACAAGAGAAGATCCGTCTTCCAACCACTTATCTGGACCAGGTTCTTGGCTGGGGGGGGGGGTGCTATCCCAGGCAGGACAGGGCATAATGTCAATCCAAGCACACCTTCATGTACTCTGGGCGATTCACAGCCATCATTTAGCTTAACTGCATCTCTCTGGACTGCAGAAGGCCAAAGTAAGTCACAATAACCCAACCAATCAGCGACTGTGCTGTCTTTCTGAGCCAATTCTATGTAAAACATCACCAGGATTCAGGCAGTGAACTATGGGCTCATCTCCGTGTCCTTCAGCCCTCTCACTGTGCATTTCTGAATGCCCAGACTCCTGCCTAAATTAAGACACAATAATGAATCACAGACAACAACATGTATACATAACCAGCTTCTATGGTCATAGCTGAGAATTAAGGCAAATGATTTCCTTATCATCATGCTGAGAACATTATCATTAAAGAACAATGGTTTCTAAATAAAATTGTTTGTGTTCTGGGAAGGAAGCTGCGCAGCTGCTTGCATTTTAGCAAAAATTTTGCCTGGTTCACTCTTGCCTGAAAGGCCAGTGATGTTGGTGAATTGGGAACTTGTCATGCCTGGGGTACAGTCCCCACGGGGCCGTCTGTTGTCATGACAGTCGCTTGAAGAGGGTTCCGGCACAAACATCAGCTCAAAGCCATCAAGAGCATTAACAAACAGCACTGGTTTTTAGGACAATAAAGTGACTCGCTTCAAGCTGATCAGAGATCAAAGACAAAGGGGAAAGAAGCCTCTAGTAAATCAATATGTTACAGACCCTCGTAGATTAATATTAATACCGATATTGCTAAAAATAAACAACTGAGTGAAAATCCTTCTATTTTAACATCTTGTGAACAACGAGGTCATTCTTCGTGTTCTGAAAGCCATGAAGCAGCCTTGCATGGATATCAATACTAAAGAATAGAAACTGTTCTAAAAAACCAAAGGTAGGTCAGACTAAGATATTTAGCTTCTTAAGAAAGCTTGTAAACATATGAAATACGCTGGTGCTGAAATGGACTTTTCATAATGATACATGGTCAACAAACAAAGAAAAATTAAACGTGGACAAAGAAAGATCAAGGCAAGTATCTACAGATGTCCATGTGCTCTTTGGGTTCTTCCTGTTTACCTTTCACAAGCACAATCCCAACAGAAAACCACCCACATAAGACACACACAGTCCTAATTTACACCAATCAATGCCCATTTACTGTTACTAAAGAGCACTAATCTTCCCTTAAATGGCAAAGACTGAAGTAACCCAGAGAATCAATTTATAATATATTCTGGCACACAGAGGTCAAATAACATGTTTTCAGCCCTTAATTTAAAAGAATAACACAGTGATAAGTAATGGATTGATGGATGGGTTTTAAGAACGTTACTGTCTCACACCAACATTATCAAACATATGTTGCAAAAATTAAGATAATGTCTAAATATTTACAACTTGCTCATGTGGATAAGGACATAATCTTGAAAAAACTATGCGTTGAAGTTGTATGGAATTCTTTTCAGTTTTACCCTTGAGCAAGATAATTAACCTGAATTACTCCAGTAAAATACATAGTTAATTAAGAAAAGGTTTTTTTGGATAAAAGATGAATAAAAATCTTTAATTCAATAATCCTGTAATGTACTTCCATACATTTCCATAAGTCACTGAAAAGTACAGTGTAATTACAACTGCAAACAAATGAGTATCATCACCCCTGCTCTCCACCCCATGCAAAAAGAAATAACAGGAACCCATCGTTACTTACTCAGTGTTGTGGGTGTCAATTGTGTGGAAGAGCTCCTTCAGGTCGTCTCCGGTGAGAACGCCATCTGAGAAGTATGCCTTGAACTCCTCAAACGACAGCTTGCCATCATCTACAGATGACATAAGGGGTTAACAGCATCGCTAATTAAAGACAATAAGGAAAATACTTCCCTTAGAGACCCCTGATTTAGCTCATCCTGCCTCCTTCCCATGGATGTCACTTAAGTAATCAGATCAGCATTTGTGATACAGACAGGAAGCACCTAACAGGGCCTGTTGGTGTGTGGTGGTCTAGCTCCTGCGGGCCGCTGCCCTGATCTCCTGCGTAATCCTCAAGGGCTTTAACAGACACCATATCCACACATGAACATACCTGAGATTCAAACAGGGATCAAAGGAGATTTCTACAAATACAAATACCTGTGACCTGTGACCTGTGAGGGCTCGGCTCCCGAGAATCTTATGCTGTCGCTCATACAGTACAGGCCAAAAGTTTGGACACACCGTCCCATTCAATGTGTTTTCTTTATTTTCATGACCATTTACATTTGTAGATTCTCACTGAAGGCATCAAAACTATGAATGA
>JABFEA020000050.1:4424028-4447088 GCA_019775915.2 Cyphomyrus plagiostoma | reverse complement strand
TTCGGCCCATCAAGCTCGTTTGGGGAGAACTTAACTAATAGCTCAGAGTTGTTCAAATCTTATCTAGCTCTGATTTATAGGAACCCAGGGTTTTATCTTCCACTACACTAACAGGAAGACTATTCCATACTCTTACTACATGCTGTGTAAAGAAGTGTTTTCTTAAATTCAGTTTAAAATGTTCTCCTGCCAACTTCCACCTAAGGCCACGAGTTCTACTCTAGTATTTAAACTAATATTAAAGTAGCCATTTGGCTGAACAGCATCCAGACCTGTTAGAATCTTATATACCTGGATCATGTCCCCCCTTAATCACCTGTGCTCGAGGCTGAACAGATTCAGCTCAGATAATGTCTCATCATAAGACATTCCTCTAAGACCAAGAATCACCAGCTTCATAAAGCATAATAAACATGGCAGTAATATGTTATGCCTTTTTATAATTATTTATAGCATGTTTATAATGCTTAATGAATGCGTTATGAATGTGTTCATAGATTCGTATACACAAGACATTGACAGAAAATGTTACCAATTCCTATTATAATGTGGAATTCTGCTTTTGTAATCTGACCCAAGTTGGCATATTGCAATAATTTTACCATTTGACTTTTATAAATATTTCTCTAATATGGACCAAGGAACTTACAGGTCCTCGCTCAGTATGATTCCACGTGGATATGTTGGTGAGCTTCTGGTGATGAGCCTGTTGCTTTTGGGCATAAATGCATTCTGAAGAGTGACATCCCTGTACGGGTCTCTCCACTGTTGCTGTGTGAATCAGTCTTTTGTATCACTGCATGTGATGATTTATTTGCAGTTCAGTGGAAAATGGGTGATTTAGGCTATGACTGGAATCCCGTCTAAGGAGAATCTTTGTCATGTCTCCTATGCCACCTTCTCAGAAACTCTATAGCCCTGACCAGAAGAAGTAGATGGATGGATGGATGGATGGATGGATGGACAAGCAAAGGATACAGAGCCACAAAAAGCTTATTCAACGGGTGTTTTGCATTTCACTGACTGCTCCGGTTTGCAAAACCTTCAGTTTAGTTACACGCCATGTGACAGAAAACATGACACAAGGTCCCCAGAGGCTCATGCTCTTCATTTTGTCTTCGGGGGGATTCGCCTGTCCCTGTGCTTGTGCAAAGCAATGGCAAAAGAGTGCAGCTACACTTTCTGCTACCAGAATCACAGTTTCTCAATTCTAACAGTGGGAGTTTTCGTGAAAGACGTGGCTATCCCTTCCGGACTCTTCCGTTTGTGTCCAAGGAGGCTACAGGCTTGTCCAAGGTTTCCATAACAGATGAGTAAACGTGGTTGTTAGTTGACAATCCACATTCATTAAGAAGCTGACAGTGAGCTCCGTGTCAATCTGAGTGATATAATGAATACATCTCACTTAAGAGCGCATGGTTGATACGGAACAATATTATAAACCCGACGTCAAAATGCTCACCATTTTTATCTGCTCTTCGTAAAATCTGAAATGAGAACACAGAAAGAGACCAAATATCTGGTTATACTCAATGGAAAACGGAGGAACTACAAGAGGAAAAGACCATGATACAAATCTTCAGCTTCTGATGATTTACACTGGAGAATATTCACATGGACAGCATTAAGGTCTGCCTCGCTACTACAGGGAGTAACAATAATACATTATCAATTGGCGCAAACATACCGCTAACAGCGTCACTGTGATTATGATATTCTATATGAGAAGCGCCATCATTATAATTATACTCTGAAATGCATGCACTTCCTGTAGTATGACATGACAGGAATGTCCCTTGCAGTTACTGTACACCTGCGCAGAATGCAGTCACTGGTGATCTCTGCAAAACTTGTCATTTCTGTACTACGACAAGTACAAGATCTTAATGCTCAGCCACCCTTCTAGGGCGAACCTGTTTAAGATCAGAAACCAAATCCTTTGACAGATACAAAGGGATACATATTTCCAAATATCTTCACTGCACTTGGGATGTCACCAGGAACCCTGCGGAAAAGCTACCACATTTAATAATAATAAAACAACCCTAGTTATTAATTAATATTCTTACTAAAACTGTACAAATTAAGACGGCGTTTTTTCCAACAGTTAAAAAAACTGACAATACGTAGCGCAACCTGTTTCCCGTACTTACGCTATAATTATTATTTATATGTAATTTTACTTTCATATACGCCTAGTCTAAATACATAACATCTTCATACAATAATTGTGTGGCGACAATCGATATTTAAACAATATGTGTTTGGAATTGTGTTCCTGATGAATTTAAATCTCATGTGAACTACTACAGCATAATTTCTAATCTTCAGAAGTTGCTAAAATGGGCATGGAATTCTTAAAGAATCTTACCCCTGTCTTAAGTGATCAGTGATTTTTAGCATTTCACAAATTCAAAAATCATATGTCAACCAAATCATTTGTCATTTTACTTACATCCAGAAATATTGACATTCCCTTCTTCAGCTCAGGCGTCGCTTTGGCTTCGTGCTCAACAGACTGCGCTTCTTCAGAGCTATCCATTTTTGCCGGTGATGTTTGCCGCCGTTAACAAATTAATGCCAGTGGATTTTAAGTGTATTGAGACTAGAAGGGATTAAGCAAAACACTACATGAGCCGGGGAGGCGGAAAGCGTCTCAGTCAATAGAGTCGGTCTGGGAAAGCGCGCCGCCTGCGTTCGCAGCCCGGCAGGACAGTAGGCTGCGCTCCGGCTGGGCGGAAAACACTCTGCTACAGCAGTTAATTAGGCCATCATCTCTAAGTAGCCGTGTCTGTGTGATCAGACGTGAATATTCCGAAAATACTTAGAACACAATACATGAAAACACAGTGGTTTGTTAATTCGCAGTCGATCGCAGATCGCACATTACATTTTACAGACCCCCTGCTTTCATAACCAACGTGCTTGCACTGAGGGAGGGAAAACAGAGAGTAAACCCACGCAACAATTGAAGAACACGAGCAAACATGAGAAATATGAGCAACAAAATTATGCATTTACACAAATAATAATAATGAGTATTATAATTGTTGTTGTAGTGTAGCTCAGCAGGCTAGAGCGCTGTGTCTGTGATCAGAAGGTTGCTAGTTCAACACCCTTCAGCCATGGGCGACCTTAGGTCCAATAACTCGGGGTAATAACCCCAGTTATTTTAAACCTATCCCCGAGTATTTAAGTCCAGATTCCAATCTTCGTTCAGCAAAAAAGCAAAATGCTGTCAAGCCCCAGGTAATCTTGATTTACTCCCTGATCTTTACAATCGCTAGAACTCCCCCCCCCCAAAAAAAAAAAAAAACACCAGATAAACGGCCTAACCCTGCAATCGGATGCCTAGCTTCACTCTCAACTGCGCGCGCGCGCGCGTGTGTGTGTGTCAAAGGGGAGCAAGATGGGGAATGTGAAAAAGAGGTATTCCAATACACCGGCACTTTTGCAAATGGCAAATAAAGCTTTTATTATTATTATTATTAGTAGTAGTAGTATATTACTGCAAACTATGAATCAACCAAAATATTTAGAAATCATTTGGAAAGATCTGCATTTTATTCAACATTTATTTTGCTTTCTTTATTTAATATTTACTTATCGTAAATTTATCATCATAAAGCATGCAAACAATTTCTAGTTCAATATACAATGATAATAGAATATATTTAACAACTGCTCCGCCTAGTGGAACAGCAGAACTGGAAATTATGGGGGGATAAGGGGGGGGGGCGGTACTTACATCCGGGGGCTTCATCGTCCAGTAACACATCATAATTCTTATACCTAACATATACGGAGGCCCTGTAATTTGTGAAACACAATCAGTCCGTATGTGTGTTTTTTTTCACCTCATCACTTCTAGAAATTCTCAAAAAAGTGCGAACTCATTTCAGTTCTAAGTTCCAAATATTTGTTAAACAACCTGAAAAGTTTTTAATAAATGTGCTCGAAATAAATATATAAACATGTTTTTTTATTATATGAAAAATAGAATGAAATTCGAACCTTTCAGTTATTTGTTTTTTGCGTTTGTCAGGAGTGGGGTATGGTAGGCAGTAGAAATATTTTTTTTTTCTTTGATTGGTTTATGTTTCTTTGTGATTTGCGTGCTGTGGCGTGCTGTCTTTTTGTGTTTTTGTTGCATTTCCGAAATCTGTAATTCAAGACGTGTAAATAACTAATAGACTTATTTGCTCATTTATTTTGTGAGGGGCGCGGAAAGAGGCAGGTTTTTGTGGGGGGGGGGTTTAGCGGGGAGGAACGCAGTGAGAATGGATCGAGTGATCGGAATTGATGGAAGACGATCTGTAACTGTGTTCTGACTGCGCATGTGCAGTTCCACCGTCTTTGGAAGTTTGGAGTAGTGTTAGATTTTAGGGGTTAGGGATAAAGTAAGGGTTTTAGGGGTTTTTTTGGGGGGGGGGGGTTTAGAGTTAGGGTTAGGGTAAGAGTTAGGGTTAGGGCTATCGATTAGCAATACGGTACGATGTTTTGATAAAGTAGGACTTTTTATCGCCCAACCAAAAACGAACTGTGGACTATAGACCAGATACATTATTTTATGTTTTGAGCATGGGGGCGTGTAAAATAGCTTGTTTTTTTTCTTTTTCTTTCGTTTTTGTTTTTCTCGAATTGTTTTTTGTAATTGGCAATAGTGTGGTTTTATTGTATTAGTTTTGTTTGCCTGCTCGTTTGGTTGCTGTGAGTTTGCAAGACTGAATCTATGTATTTTGTTGTAGATTTGATGCAGTTATTATTGACATGAACATTAAATTATTTATATGGATCCAAACTGTCTTTAATTATGAATACTTTGTCAACATGAATAACGTGCTGTCCCTCATGGGTATGGTTATGGTTATTGTGGGTGGAGAATTTCCTCAGTGGTCTCTCCTGAAACTATGACATACGGAGCTGGGGCTCTTTGTTTAGAAATAGTTGTAGGTTTTATATCTGAATACTGTAATCAGCTTGTTAGGAGCTCAGCCTTAGCAACTGGGTATGCATTTATTTTTTTATCTGTACCTTGCAATTCTATCTTTGTTCAAGAACATTTAGAAAATTCAATATCACAAAGTAAAAAGGACATGCATTAAAATATTAAAATGTATTAGGTTTAAAACATAAACCAGGGGCATTTAGTACTGACTAATCTGGAATATAAAAATTTAGCCCAAAACAACAAACCCTTTACAGTCATTTTTATGGGAAGTTAACATGGCAATTAAATTATTTATGTTCAGGACACAAAAACACACGCAAAAGCAATATTGACTCATGGTACTGTCTGGTATGGTACTGTCATGCAGTATAATGGATGACACTGGTGTAATGGAGAAGTTGGGTTACACCGAATGACGAAAACATTACACCAAATGATGAAACTTCTACTTCAACATATATACCATATGGACAAAAGTATCGGTACACCTGGCCATTACACCACAGGAACTTTTATGACATCTCATTCTGTATGGTGTGGAAGATCTTGATTGGTCCACACAGAGCCCAGACCTCAATCCCAACAAACACCTTTAACATGAATTAGAGCGGAGACTGTGAGCCAGGCCATCACATCCAACATCAGTGCCTGACCTCATAAATGCTCTTCTGGATGAATGGGCACAAACTCCCAGAGACAGATTCCATATTCTTGTGGAAAGCCTTTCCAGAATAGTGGCAGCTATTATAGCACCAAAGGGGGGAACTACTCCATACTGATGCCTCTGGATTTAGAATGAGATGTCATTAAAGTTCCTGTAGGTGTAATGACCAGGTGTCTCAATGCTTTTTTTGTATTTTACATGTGTATTTAAAGAGGTAATAATAAAATCAAAGTACAAACCATTACACTGAAAGACTATTTAGCAGTTTAACATTTTAATTTCCCCCAAGTTATTTGAAACTGTAGATTTATTTCATGTTTTCTATGTATATGGAATCTTTGTAAATATAATTTAATGAGGACCCAAAAATTAATCTCATATGAAATAAAAACCTCATTCAGCAAATCATATAGAAATATTTATTCCTGGGCTCTTGCACTACCTCTAATTACAGCCAATTTTGCACGCCATTTACGATTTTTAATTAATGTTTGTCAGTACATCATGTCTTGTCTCTTAATCTGTCCTCTTCTTAGCTCGGCAACTGCGTATCTCACTGCACATTGTACAGCTGTGAATGTAACACATAGAACTTTGAAACCTGAAATCAGTAACCTAAGACGGCTCGGAACAGCCTTTTCGGAAATAGCAGACAGTAGTTCCAAAGCGCCGAACTATCACCATTGCGTGAGTCATTAACTAAACAAAGCATATACATCACGCACGTGTTTTCTTATCAAGACAATAACGCCAACTACAATGGTAATACGAGAGTGATCCTGGTGCCGGATCACCATAAAGATACAAAAGGATCACGTGACATAAAAGGACCCTGACGACAGGCAATCTGAGACAAGAAGGAAACAAACAACACGCCGGGGATGCGGATTACGTAACCGCGCTCCAGTCTACGTCGCTGTCCGTGTCGCGATAGCCGGTGTCACGTGGTCGGGCGAGGGTGCTTGTGGGAAAACAAACAGTGCAGTGAGCTACGTCTCCAGTGTTTGTGGAAGCGGCCGGAGGTGGTGTCTGATTTAGTTGGCGAAGATGCGGCTTGTACGACGCGGAGGAGCAGCTGCAGCCCGGCCAGCCAGGAAAACTCCACTGTTATAATGTGCGCGGGAGTCCGAAGGAGACGTACGGGGCACTGCCGTTTTCACACGGACGGCAGATAGACTGGCGACGCGTAAAAGTTGGACTCTGTCCGGGCTGCCAGCGGGGCTGCGGTGAGCGGATTTAGCCGGCCCACTGACTGAGCGATCCGGTCCGCCCAGAGGGTCAGTATAGTGTAGAGAGCTAAACGACCAAGTGATCGAGGGCGCCCGGGGGTGAGTGCCGTGTAGCCGCTTCCCCAAGGGAATATGGCGTTTGTCACCCCGCAGCAGCAGCGAGCGGTAAACGGCGCTTCCCCGGAGCGGCCCGGTTCGGGACCGGTGTACGCCAGATAAAGACGGCACTTTTGGGGGGAGGGAGCTGCTGGCTGCCTTTACCGAACCGCGTCCGCTCGTCTGGGTCATTAAGACAAGCTTAGCGGCCGAAAGGCGCGTATGGAGCCGCTCTGCAGCGGGGATGTAGCAGGCACTGCTCGGAAAGTTTGTACCCTGCTTAAGCAGCATCAGTGACGGACGATTTAGCGCAGGGCCGGCACCTCTGCGCCCGGCGTGCGGCCGAAGGGAAAACATGTGGAACCCAGGATCTGCTGGCCTGCAGCTCCTAGGCAAGGTCCTGAAACATGTGGCGGGCAAAGGGCAGCTGCACCTGAGGAGCTGGCTGCAGAGGTCCGCCCAGGACTCCGCCGACTGCGACAAGATGGACATCCTGATATGCAGCGCGTTTGAGGAGAGGGTCGCCGGCGGCAAGCTGGACGCCGAAATGGACGGCGAAGTTGGCGTGGACGGCGGCGTCTCCTTTCTCGGGGACGCCCGGCACCCCTACTGCGTTTCCACCTGTTGCTTTAAGAGCGCTGTCTTGGTCTGTATCCTGACAGCCGTGTGCTTCTCCTCTGTGGCTCTGGTGCGCCAGTACCTGAAGGACCTGCTCATGTGGGTGGAGAGCTTGGACAGCCTGGTGGGTGCGCTGCTCTTCATAGTGGGCCTGATCTTGGTGTCATTCCCCTGCGGTTGGGGCTACATCGTCCTCAACGTGGCTGCCGGATACCTGTACGGCTTTGTGCTCGGCATGGGGCTTGTCATGGTCGGGGTGCTCATCGGAACCTTCATCGCTCACTTAGTCTGCAAGCGCTTATTAACAGACTGGGTTCTAACCCGGATAGGGAACAGCGAGCAGCTGAGTGCCGTCATACGGGTGGTGGAAGGGGGCAGTGGACTTAAAATTGTGGCCTTAGCGCGACTCACCCCGATACCGTTTGGACTTCAAAATGCGGTATTTTCGGTAAGTTGCTGGCGGAAATACAGGCTGGGGTGGGAGATCACCCTAACCTGCCATGCTGGTCTGCGCTAAACACACCTTCATCTCCTGCACTTTGTGTTTCAGTACAGCCTGTATTCACCAGATTTTTTTTTACACCCCATAGGATGTTTGTGTCTGCCGCCACACAGTTGTGCTTGTGATATCCCACTCATTTATGAATGATAAACAGGCATAAGTAACAAGGTGTTTAATTCTACATTTAGGATTTTATAATGATGCTGTTGCAGCTTACAAAGGTTAGTGAGTGAAAGTGTGAAAAATGCAGGATGTGCAAGGCTTTACAATTTTTGTTTGATTCTTAAAACCATTATGTCGGTGACGTGACAGAATCACATGACACGTGTCTTCTCTGTGTTTAGGCTATTTTCACACTTGTAGGTATTAGATTTGTAGGTATAAGTCATAATTATGCACCGTCAAGGGTATAGTTTGGATTCAGCATGGGGGGTGGGGGTTGAGGTCTTCGCCCACCCAGGGTTCAGGGGCAGCAAAAAAGTATCTACATATGATTTGGCTGGTTAAGATTTTTCATGGCGGGGGGGGTGGTGTGTTTTACAACACCCCAAATTCCCCTCATAATTCCCACCCACGTACATCATCACTTCAGTAGGATGTGACACACCTACGCCTTTGACCGGAGAGGATAATTTGATACGGCACATGTTGAGTTGTGGTATTCGGCAGTATGCTGTAATCTGCGTGGCAGCATAAAGTCACGGTGTCCTGTTATCCTGGCCTTGGCCGGCCGTGCCCCGTCTCAGGCGTTCTGCTGTTCCGGCAGCTTCCCTAAGAGTCCTTCAGGTGATTTGCAAAAGCGGCATGGCTCTTATTTTAAAGATGTTCAACTAAAAGCATGTGTTGACTTTTAGCATGTTCCGCATTAGCACAGAAAGGCGTTTTTTTCTGTGCGCCTTTGGTCTTTTGCTTTCATGTACGCTTTGTAGCACTTTTTCATTGGTTTATCTGACTTATGAAAGTATAAAGATTGTTCAGTGTGAGTCAGAACCATTGTCTGGGTTTGGGCACCTGGAACAAAGACCTCAGTCTGAAACTGTCTACAGCTGCAGGCATTTTCTTAGTGTGTGTAGCGCTGGATGCAGCCGTCATTTCAGAATTGGCCACCTTCCCAGGAGAATGGCAGTTTTCTAGGGTACTTTGTGCTGAAGTGGATGACGTTGCATTAATGAGGGTAATCTGAGGCGCGTGAACTGCAAAGGTGACATCTGTAATGATGCTGAAGTCAGTCGGCTTTCTATTACCTGTGACTTGCGTTAAGTCGCGCCGTTTTCAACGACGTCATTTTGCTCTTTTATGAGTTGACGTGGTGGGAAATACCAAGACATGATTAACGCTGCATCCCTCCTGTCTGCAACACCACGTCTAAATGCTCAGCCAGCTAGAACAGGCATTCCTGGCTTAGTTCATTTCCTGTGTACCTGCACACTGTTTCCTGTAACCTAATAGCAAATAATAGGAATAGCTATCTTGCATGCCTATTTAAATTCCTTAGCTCAAGGTTTGCTATAGAAGGTCATTTGCATGGGAAACACGATTGTCTTCATAGTTATGCGGCTGTTAGCCTGCTTTCAAAATGCTTGTCAAGATTTCCTTCATAAAGTTTAAGTTGTCATGGCACCCAGGTACATTTAAATATAATTAAAAACAATAAAATGCTGAGGAAAAATACCGCAAATAGACAAAATTGTAAAATGTAGTTGGAATATGCAGGAATCTGAGAGAAAAAAAAAAAAAATCTACAAAAAGTTGTTACCTACTCGTTGTTGTAATCCAGAATATGAACCGTTTCAGTTTTTGAGTCTGTATTTTTACCATTGAGCTGACAGTTAAATGTGTTCTCTGCCAGTGCTGCAGTTTCATTTCTCCCCCCCCCGATCATGTAGATCACAGATGTGTCGCTGCCGAACTACCTGGTGGCCTCCTCCGTTGGTCTGCTCCCTACTCAGCTCTTGAACTCGTACCTGGGGACCACGCTCCGGACCATGGAGGACGTCATCGCCGAGCAGAGCGTCAGCGGCTACTTCGTGTTCAGCTTGCAGGTGAGTTTGGGTGGGGGGGGCGCGTGTGGCCCACTGGTCTGGCTCTGCTGTCCGTTTGATTGCCGTAGGCTACAGGTGTCCTGGAAGCAGAGGAGTGGCGCACGTTGCTGCACTTTTTATCTGGCCAGGTGCCAAGCCTCTGAATGCTTTGCCCTTTCTGCTGTCAGTTGACATGAATGTGAGCTGATTATCTGGAACTTTCCGGTGAAAGAATGGCGCCCACTTCGGTCTGCTAGGCTGCCCAGTGGCAGATCCCCGAGTTGTCGTACTGCTATAGATTAGCTTAGGGTCATTTGCAGAACAGAATAATCAAGGAACAAAGGTGGTAACAACGTAATCAACATAGTGGAAACAATCAAAGTACACAGTGCACAAATAATGTTCTGTATTTAAGGATTCTATGGGATAAAAAGGAATAAACATGATGCATGGATATAGAAAATGCATTATGTTAAAAGTAATAATAAAAATGTTTTCACTGTTACTAATCTTTGTATCTCTCATTGTGGGAGCGGCATTTGGAGCGTGTCGCCTGAAAAGTGTGTCGCGCCTCTTCCTCCCACAGATCGTCATCAGCATCGGCCTCATGTTCTACGTCGTCCACCGAGCCCAAGTGGAGCTGAACGCCGCCATCGCTGCCTGCCAGATGGAGCTGAAGACGTCGTACGTGAACGGCGGGGTGCTGAACCATGGCGGGGCCACCTACTGCAGCAAGCGGACCGTGGTCCCCGGGGGCGTCAACGTGGTGTGAGCTGGGCGCAGATGCAGCTCCCTGTAACATATAAATAGAACCATTTTAAAATTTGCCGATGTGCGGCGATCGCTAACGGGGAAAACTGCAGCTGGTGGAGGCTTGCGGACGCATGAGCAGCTAGAGTCCTGCCCGCTCTGCTGGGAGAAAGGGGGGCCTGCGGGGGGGTTTCCGGATACCGTCCCGATTCCCTGGGCACTATGGCGCGACGCGGAGAGTTAATCTGAGCCGCTGGACGTCGGGGGGCTGTGAGGCGGCTTGTACCCGATCCGGCATCAAACACGGCTTTGCAGTGCGTTTTATGTCGTGCTTCCTGGCTGCGCATTTGATATTTTTTTTTTCCCATGATAATATTCCATTTCAGTCGCTGTATTTCGCTAATTCAAAGGCGGGAGAGCCTGTTTGCGCCCCCCTGGTCCCCCCCTGTCTGCACCCTCGGGCAGCGGGTCGCGCTCTGCATGGTCACGACGCCAACAGATGGCAAATCTTTGAGCCCGCAGCTCAAACGGGGCAGATCGTCAGATTGCGAGGTGTGACACGTCACGGACGTCACAAGCAAAGGCCACTCGGTACAGAAGCAGAAAGCTGTGGAATTTTATGTTAGTGTTTTGCGGTTCTATTTAAACATCGTGCCCAATGAGCGCACAAGCTGTTTTTATTCGCTTCTGAATTGTTAAATAGTATTTGAGACTCACGTTAGCAGGACTGCAGTTTTGATGATATAAGCTGCTTTATGACTGTTGTCTGAAGGGCCCCTCACCCACCCCCCCACACTGGGGTAACTGGAGCGGTTTTCACGTTTGAGAACACAGGTGCCGTGTGTGAGTGCGAAAGTGACTTCGTTCATCTGATGTGCTGTGGACATCAGGCAGCCGAGATGTTAAACAAGCATCATGCTGTGTCCTCCTTAACTGGGGGCCTGTACGGTACATGGTGACAGGGCGATAGTTTGCATCCATAGATCCTGCTTGTATCGTGTAGCACAGTGTTTCCCAACCCGGTTGTCGGGGAAAGCCCAGGAATTCCGGCAGAGATGTAGGCTGTCTGGGAGAGAGCAAAAACGTGGAGCGTCTGAGGCTCCCTGAGGACCGGATTGGGACACACTGCTGTAGCTGCTCAGATGGCCTGGCAGACATGGGATCTCCCCAGGGCCGCTGGAACAATAACATTTATTAATCTATTAAGCTCCTTTTAGTAAAAGTTTGTATGACCAGTGCTGGCATTGTTTTTGCGTCCTATTGAAATTTCCGAACAAAACCTGTTCTATGTTTTTATTTAATCTCTGTTCATATGTATAATAGTTGTCAACACTTGACTTTCTTACTAACAGTTGATTGTTGTGCAATGTATGCCAAGTATTTTTTTTATTATTAAATGTTTAAGTTTGACCTTCATCCCAGCAGTTAAATCTGTTTAAAGCTGTCATTAGCTGTATTTTAGAGCTGATCAGATGACAGTTTTGCAGCTTAAGGCCCTGTGTGTGAAACTTAGCAATAATTTTTGAAAAGCAAATGAATCTTATCCACTTAAGCTGGATATCGAAGCATCTGACATTCCCCAGCTTGTGCTATAACGCTAACCTGCCTTCTGCCTCCTGCTGCATATAACATAATGGACGGCACTGGGCTGCAAACGGGTCCCATTATGGGTTTTGGGCAGGGCGCTTGTACAGCACCCCCCGGCCTGATCCGGTCCGATGCAAAAAAATGATAAAAATTGGCGTTTGAACGCAGACTTCGGTCTGACACACTTTAAAATGTACAAGGCTCGAGAAGCCATGTCAGTCTTGTGGAAATGCTTGCACTCTGTTTAAAGAGGTATGAAGTTCCGACGGTGGGGATTCACACGAAGGATGTCTTTGGTAAACACTGTGTCCGTGGCAGTGCTGAGAATCACAAGCTGTGCGAGACCCCAGGTGGCACCAGGCACAGGTCAGGCACTATTGGGACGTGTCAGACGTGGCCCGACAAAGTGCATTATATATATATATGCTGTATTTTGACATACAGAGACGTTTACAGTGTGTAAATGAATATCGCTGTAAGGCTTGTTCAGTGTTATCAAATAAAATGTCAAAGTGTAAGTTACCTCTGCTCTGGGATGCAAAATCAATGGAATAAAATTTAGAACTTGAATGAAATGTGGTTCTGCATTTAGTTTAGTTCTCGCCTTGTGGTGTGCATTTGGCATTCCAGGCCATTTTTTGCATCCATCACCAAAATGGCATAATTGTGCATCCTGGGACATGATGGGTGACGAATGACACATTGAAAATCTAACAAGAACATGTAAGAACAAAGTAAACTTCTTCCAGCTTGAAGCTTGCAGAATTAGCAGGACTGCATTTTTCCCCACTACAACGTATTTAATGCAACGTTCCTTAAGATTATATAAACCCTATTGACCTTGGGGAGAAAGTAATGATCATATTTTAATGGGGGGGGGTTATATATAATGTACACACACTTATCCTCAACTAATTTCCCTAATCTGATTCCTAATTTCACTATACAAACTTTTAACCTTGTGTCGGCAGACAAAATATCACGAAAAAAAAATCAAGTCAGCCTTGAAATGAGCTCATTTTATTGATAAAATTTATTCATTTCAGGGTGTTTAAAAGAACAGTGATCAAATTGCAACGTGAACCTCTTACAATGGCTGCTTTAATACGTGAGGATGTTTGAAACTCCTTGTTGTACAAATCAGAGTAGAAGAATGGTACTGACTGAAGAGATTCCATGAAACGGGGCAGGGAAATAGCCCCTGAGGTATATTACACATTAACAATAACATTCATTGCTACACTTGAGTGCAATCATTCCCACTACTGCAGAAAGCTAAATAGTTTGACAGCGGGTGAGTAACTCCTCAGGAGGCCAAGGTGAAGGTACAGTAGATGCCCCAGTGGTCACTAATATAACGACCACAGTCCAGCTTCTCCAGACCAACCAGATTCATGTGGTCTGGGGCCAAGCGGGACCCTGTCCTGGCCGGTCGCAAGTAGAGGCGGTCAAAGCGACATCTGCTGACATAAGGGAGGCCCTTGTTGCTGTTGCCTTTGGTGTCCCAGGTATAGCGGCAGTGCTCCTGTCGTCCCAGCTGCTCCCAGACGTCGCACACGCCAGCTGGCAGCCCCCCCACTTTGAGCACCTGCATGGAAAAAAACAAATTAGAAGCTGGTTAATGGTCCAGAACATCTCCATCAGATCGCCAATCAGATTAGGAACAGGTTGCCAACATTCTTTAGGGCAGTGGTTCCCAGCCAAACTGGGGGGCACCAATGGAATAGCCTCAGGGGCAAAATAATCTCTTCACAGACTGGACAATTAAATAAAGCAGCGCAACATTAAAGAAACTAACAATATACAAACCACTACTTTACGTGTACTATTAGAGCATTCATGTCTTTTATTTAAACTTTATTTTACCAGGTAAATTAACTGAAAACCAGTTCTCACTGCTTTACGTGATATTCGGGAGAAATAGCAGATAACGCGTCGGAACTGCCTGGGATACAAATGTCACGTTCTTCAGCCAATAAGGGCAAAGTTGTGTCGTCACGGAGGCGGTTCCAGTTTGTTCAACTAGCTGAGAGGTGCTGTATGATCCGTCTTAAGCCATCTTGCTCTTGCAAGGTTTTTGTACCATGTGACATGGTGACGCGTGACGACGTTTTGCAGCGCCGGACAAAAAGAAAATCTAACCATATCATGAAAAACGAGGTTTAAAATTTTCTACATGAAGTGCAGGGAGACTATCAATGAATGGGTATGATTTAGTGTTGTTCTGTGCTATAGGATAGGCTGAAACCTGCAGTCACCTTAAAACTTTAATTTGTGTATGAAAATTAACAGGAATGTTAAATCTGCATTTGCATAATTTTACATTTATGCTGGACTCCTATTTTTAATTAATTGCTCCTTTTTCTCCCACAGTGGTGAAATTGCACCATTTGTATTTTGTAATTGCATTTGATTTGCTCAATTTGAAAAGGGAGTTGTATTTCAAATAAAGTTTGAATCTGAACCTATGTAGTTTGAATGGGGGGGGGGGGGCTCAATAATTTTCCTATCTAGAAAGGGGGGCCCTGCAGAGAACGTTTGGGAACCACTGTTTTAGGGCTAGAAGAAAAAGCATTTTTACTTAATTCTTACTTTAACAGGAAAGTAAAAAAAGATAACCTTAAGCACTAAAATGTCAGATAAATACAACAATGCATCTGTTCGTGGAAGTTTTAAGTCTGCTTTGTAATATTGACAAACTACTGCACTTCACATTTAATCTCAAGTGCTTCCATACAACTGATACGATCACTCTTTTTTTGGATCCTCATCTGCCAAACACCCGTCTTCCTTCAGCCATGTCGCCAAGTAATTGAGGAGGAAAATTTTAAAATCGATGCTTTTTAATGAACCAGTGATCAAGTTTAACTGAGTAATTGTGACAGCTCTATCATTTATGCTGAAACTATTTACACTCAGATCTTACTTCAGGATCCCTCAGGTTGGTGTCTCCTCCAAACACAACGGAGATGTTTTCAGGAGCCTCCTTCATGCGCCTCAGCACCACGCGCAGCTGATTCATTCGTTCCCGGGCCTGTTCTTTACAGCTCTCCAGGTGTGATGTCATCAGACATATGTCTTGGTCGAAGAATCTTACCTGAGGCAGACACATCGATTTAAAATGTTGTTTCTGTACTGGTAAAGCACCTGAATCAAAAGGGGAGTAGAACGGGAACAAACTTGAGCTACAAGAAGATTTCGCAACATCTGGGTCTCCGGGTAACTGACAATCTCGCTTTTTAGGAGTGTGACTCGGGACTTCTTCAACATTATACCAGTGAAGTAACCATCTTCATTTCCTAACAGAGAACAAAACATTATTAAGGGCACCGCCGATGCACTAACACCACAGTTAAAAATTCATACAAAAAAAAGTACCTTCAATTATAATGTATGATGTAGCACGTTTTTTGAGATATTTCATGTATGGTGGGATGAGTTCTTGCAAAAACACTACGTCAGGTGTGTACCTAATCAAAAGGGAAACAAGTGTTTTAATCAAACTATTTACAGCTCTTTACTTGCCCCCTGCCCCTTAGAGCTTCACGGTTCTCCCTGACGGCTCCCCTTCCACTTACAGAACCAGGACTGAGCAGAGTCCACGGGCTCGCTCTGCCAGGTTGCCAGTATCCAAACCATCCACGTTCCAGGTGAGCAGAGAGAGCTTGCAGTCGTTGTCTGGCTCTGCTTGCTGCCTCTTGCCATCTGTAGAATCTGCTCCTGAACATGAAGGATCCTCCCCGGTTAAGTCTATGCTACAAGTGAACCAAAAAAATGAACATATAAAACTGTTATTCAGCGTCTCTGAACAGAGATTAGATCAATTCATTATGTGCAATGTGTGACTCAGCGAGACAGCATTCTTTGAACATCTCTCAAGCTTAAATATAATGGCAACCTTGGCATTGTGAAAGGCACTATATTAACTGTATTTATTATTATTATTACTACCCGTGGTCAGAAGGTCGCTGGTTCAAATCCTATGGCCAGCAGACTGATATTACCTTTGAGCATAATCCTCAGCTCCAGGGGCGCTACATGCTGGCTGACCCTGCGCTGTAACCACCAGTTTACTCTCACCTGGATATGTGTCTTGTGGTCTCATGGGGAGCATATTGTACTAGCCTAAAGGACAACTTCCCCACGCGGATCAATATAATGTATCAGCACTTAATAGGATAAGGTGTAATTTAACTTATTCCTTTCTTCGAACATCTCTCAGGCCTAAATATTAT
This sequence comes from Cyphomyrus plagiostoma, assembly GCA_019775915.2. Classification (NCBI taxonomy): domain Eukaryota; kingdom Metazoa; phylum Chordata; class Actinopteri; order Osteoglossiformes; family Mormyridae; genus Cyphomyrus; species Cyphomyrus plagiostoma. The sequence goes on along the minus strand of JABFEA020000050.1, from coordinate 4,430,435 downwards.
AATAGCAAGAATTACAGCAGATCGGGCGATCGAAGTCGTGCAGGTTATGCAATTTAACGAGTGTAGGTGACATCAATAAATTATATACCACAACTAATTTACTAATTACCATACACATACAGTATGTATGCTTCACAGCGTTAGGAGACGGGATGGGGACGGGTAGGACATGCCGGATCCTTACCAATCCACGGCCCCTGCCTCATTTTTCGATGTGTGCGGAGGCTCCTTCCTGGGGTTTGCATCTTGATCTGCATCGAAGACAGCTTTCATGTCTTCCTCGAAAAAGGAGTTTAAGGCTCTCTGTGGAAAGACATGATGGTCACAAAACCATTCTTCACGACACAGAAACCAGCTCAAAGGCACATCTGTGTCATTAGTCACAAACATGTCGTTAGTTCTCATTAATTTTACTTTCCGCACACATTTGGACCTACTTCCATATCCCAGTCATTTTCAGCAAGGTAGCACTGAGCCACAGCGTCGTCCGAACTAGTGATAGATGCAAACTTCTCACAGAGACGTATTCTGCATTCCTCCAGACTTGCATTAGGTTGTTTCTGTATTGTATCTTTAGCATCCATCTTTATTTTGTTGAGACTACGGTCTTTCTGTAAAACTGTCAGCCTATAGTAACGTCGTTTATAAAGGCCGCATATTTTATTTAACAGGCGCTAAAAAATAAAAATTACCATAGTGTATACCGTATTTCAGAAAATAATAAAATGCAACGCATACCGGTGTTTTACTTTACCTAAAGCGTCTAACCGTACAGCTACAAGCCTACCGCTACAAATGCGGAACTACTTATAATTAGTGACTTCGTGACAGGCACCGAAATGCGAACCGTCCCGCGCGTGAAGCGCGTTTCCGGTTGTCAGGTCTTCCGGTGAATTTTAGCAGTTCATTTCCTAACGCTGTATTGCTTCTCTTTGGTTTCTGATTAAGACGCGTGGAAAATACAAATGGCAGTTATTTGCATTTTGATGAAAAATTAAAGTATGCAGACCGTAACATTATTTTAGATCTGGATTGAGTGCAGAGGCGGGTTTGGGGGTCGGACACTGCTGCGGAATTTCAGGTCGATATCGGGCTGGCTTTTCTGAATATCTCGAGGAAAAGAAGAGAGTTAGGGATTTCGGGAGTAACGCCTAACGTTTCACTTCAATTATAGTTATCTAATCTGTTATTCATATGCTATAATGGCGTCGTTGTCTTTAACACATTTGAAAGAATGCATGCGTTCCGTGGTGAACAGCCCTGGTTTTGATCGGGTTTTAAGTAAGGTATGTTTTTCGTTAATTAGCTTAGAAAATTCGCACTATGTATAAACTTCTGCGTCTGCCTTTTAGAATTGAAATGCAAATTGCACTAATAGTTCTGATTGCAGATTGCAACAATGAAACGCCTGCAATCTACTTTATTTTACTGACTGACCTTGACATGTGCTTGGACCTTGTACTGCTATTAGATTCTAGTACCTCTGTTTGGTTAGCCGACGCTTTTTCAAGGACATTCATGTTGGAATAGTATAAAAAGCAATCTAGTACCACTGTTTGGTTAGCCGACGCTTTTTCAAGGACATTCATGTTGGAATAGTATAAAAAGCAATATAGTACCACTGTTTGGTTAGCCGACGCTTTTTCATGGACATTCATGTTGGAATAGTATAAAAAGCAATCGTGTTCCTTTGCAGGTTAACATCGTATCAGCAAGTCCAGGTAAAGTGGTTTGTGAGATGAAGCTGGAGGAAGAACATACGAATCGTTTGGGCACGCTACACGGTGGGATGACAGCCACTTTGGTAGATGTAATTTCCACAACCGCATTCATGTACACTGAGCGGGGCCTTCCTGGTGTCAGCGTTGACATGAACATCACGTAAGTGCATTCTGCACCAGCCATTAACAGATGTTTGCTTAGAAATGGTCTTATTAACTTGAATTTCTGCTTACAAGACCTAATGAAATATATTTTGTATAATGGCAGCAAGTAGATGGTTCAGGCACAAAACTGGTGCTCAGCTGCATGTTCTTTAGATTAACCTGAAATCCTGATTTGTAGAAAACAGTGGGACTGATCTGAGTAAAATATTGAACCACGTTACCCTCAAAATAGGGTCTAATGTAGGCGTTAAAAATTAGTTTTGGTTGTCTTTCAGGTACATGAACGCAGCCAAGGTAGGGGATGATGTATTAATTACTGCCCAGATATTGAAGCAAGGTCGGACACTGGGATTTGCCACTGTTGATCTTACCAGCAAGGCAACTGGAAAACTGATTGCACAAGGAAGACACACAAAGTACTTGGGTGGTTAAATCTGGGCTTAATGTTTGAGCATAATTTGTATAAAACTGTAACATGTGTCCAAATAAATCCTATTGGTTGCAAAAATTTTACAAAGTTTGTACTGGCATACTTTTAAACAACTACACGCACCATTATTGTACTATCCCTTGCTTATTGATTTTTTTTTTTTTGCCAGTAGAGCCAGTTTACATGTGTCTGTTTCTAATTTTTTAAAATACAGATAGGATTTTCTTCAAAACCTATTACTACAAATCTCTGTGTAATAACATTGAGGGAAAAAAACTCTCCGTACTCTCCTTTACGTCAACGAATGTACAAAAATTCACCCATTTTCTCTGAAGACGTGTTTGGTTAGTTATCAAATCGCAGTCAGTAAAATATGTTAAGGAAGTTGTTTTTCTTTTTGTCAAAATTTTTATGTGAGTATAGAGAGAAAGCATAAAGCAACAAAAAATTATCCCTGCTGAAAATATGGAAAAATTAAAAATTTTAAAAAATAAATTTTCAGCATCTTTTGAGTAAATTCTGAGTAACAGGTAACAAGTATTCTACAATCCGTAGAGGGTTCAGGTCTCGGCTGTTTATTCTCCTACAGCCGTGGCTTCCCTGTCAATAAGGGAATTGGTCTTTTAGATGCTAAGTGCAACAATATTATTTTTAGAAAAATACATCTCATTAAAAAGTATTGTTGAATAGCTTCAGTTACTGGAGGAAATGATTCCCCTTATTTTCATTTCTCCATGTCTGATTGGAACTCAAGAAATTGGTGATTTCAAGCAAAGATGAAGAGACCTATATCAAGATTATGTATGTCGTTTATTCTTCTAGCCTTCGTATCAGTTTGTAAAAGTTTTGTTTTTACGTTGTACTCTTTCTGGGTAATGAACCTGCCTGCTTTTTAAAATGTTTCTTGACATGACCATTCTGGATGAAGATTTAGTTACTAATTTTTCCCTTTTGGTAAAATAATATCACTGAAGAAATTGTCTTGTTTCTGTGTTGTGACACTAGTGACAATGCAAGTTGCTTTGTCTTTTGGGCAAGTGTCACATTCACAATGTCAGAGTGACAACATCTAAGTCAGATTTTACTTTGTGTTGAGGTGACATTTTTCCAAAGTAATATCCATCCATCCATTTTCCAAGCCGCTTATCCAAGCCTATCGCAGGGCACACTCACACACCAGTCACGCATACATACGCGTGGGACACGGGGAGAACATGCAAACTCCACACACATGAAACCAGGCGGAGACCAGAACCCAGGTCCCAGAGGTGTGAGGCAACAGTGCTAACCACTGCACCACCATGCCGTCCCCGTATATGGAATCTTTGTAAATATAATTTAATGAGGACCCAAAAATTAATCTTATATGAAATAAAAACCTCATTCAGCAAATCACGTAAAACAGATGTTTTAGTTGGATCGTTTAACATTGGAAAAAATCATTAGACCTCGTGTTTCTTTCTTTTTATTTTATTTCTTTTTATTTTCATTTTCTTATTTTTGTCATGTTGTGTGGCTGTTGTTTTTCTTAATCACTCGGACATGTTTGTAATGTCCCCAACATTTGCAGTGGTTGATGTTCTAAATACTACGACAGAAAAACACTGTTGCCGACTGCGCGAAACAAAGCGGCCAACACACGACAGTTCCGGGACGTCACTTCCTGGAGGCACGTGACCGCGCGGTATTTAAGGTATGGCGCGGGCGGGAGGGTGCTTGTGTTTGTTTCAGACATTATTTTTCTTCCTGGAGCGGTTGCCAGTTATCATTGTAAGCAGTCTTTCCTGCTCTCCGCCAAATACCGCTACTTCCCCCTCATCTCCGCATCTGGCCGAGGTTGGTGGCAGATTACGGATGCTTTAGTGGGCTTCTCATAGTGTGGTTTGGTCCGTCTGTAGACTCGCTTTTGCCTGCTTTTGATCCTGGGTTTCGCCGCGAACGCTGCAGCTCGTATAGGCTCCTGTTCGTAGAGATTTAACTGACTCCTTTCTGCAAGTCGGTGGAGACTCGGATCCATTCACACGTCTTCTTTCGGGTATGGGGAGGCGTCGGAGACTGCTTGCTTCGCGACTCTTTCCGCTTCCTTTGGGGGTTTTGCTCAGACTCGCCCGTCGTGGTTCGAGGGGCTTTACTTCGCTAAATGCGCGAGTTTTTTTTTCCCCCCAGGTGAACGTCTGAAGATGATCTCGATCACCAAACAGAGGCCAGGCGACGCGGCTTCGGAGAGCACAAAGGTGAGTGCCGCCGTCGTCGGAGCCGCCTAGGACGTGTGTGTGAGAGAGTCAGAACTGCCTACAGCCAGAATAAATGGTTACCCTGATATTGTATGATTGAATCTCCAATATCGGACTAAATTGGCAGTCATCCCGTGGTGTCAAACATGAGTCTTGGTGGACCAGCAGAATGGTAACTGGTGGTCTGGCTTAATTTTTACTAGTTAATGCTTGAAGTGCTTTTGTTTGATCAGTTTTTGATCTCTAATTAGTCAGTGAAGTGAGGTGTGGTTTTGTGGTTTGGGTCTGTGTCCATGATTGGTTGGACTATGGTTCAAATCCTATGGCCAGCCAAACAGTATCTGAGGCCCTTGTGCAAGGCCCTTAATCCTAATCTACTCACCTGCGTTGGTCTTCATAGTAATTTCTATTTACCTGTATCCGTGCTTTATGTTCTGTTTCTGTAATCTGTGGGATTTTATCCCACCCCATTCTGTTGAGGCTGAAATGTTCATGCCTTTGTAGGGGCCGGGCCTTGCCCGATCTGTATTGGGGGGGGGCGATTAACTTGTGGCAGTAGTTAATTAGGCTGCTCTTTTTTTTTTTTGAGACGCTTGTCAGATTATTGGTAAACCAATAATAGACAATGTTTCTGTATCTAACTTTATTGTGGTTTAGTGTTTGCCTGCATGAGGAAGAACCATTAATCCGCTCTCTGCTTGTGCTGGATCTTTGATCACTTCAGAGCCAGTTCCCATGGTTATTTGAAGAATGCTTGCTTGTTTCGGTAAGACGACAACTTGTGGAAGCTACCGGGTGCCCGTGGGAACCGATTTGCTGCCGTAGAGTTGAATTTCCCACGTTGGCAATGCAGTCAAACATGAAGGTCTGGTCAGCCTGTTTACTCATTTGCTATCCCATGACAGAGTAACCAGATTGCTCAGGTGTAAGAATGGGGCTAATCCTGTCTAAATGTGGGCTGTCTGTCGAAGTCAAGAAAGTGATTAGGTTCCTCAGTCGGGTGTATTAAGTTACTTCAGTTGAGGGTTTTCATGGGAACTACCTGATGTAAGCAATCTGAATGCATGCTGGGAATGTGTACATGTGCTCCCCCCTTCCCCACACAGAAAGCCCCCTCAGGAACTACCCAAGGTGCTGCTTCAGTCAGGAGGACACTGCAAGTCCTCCAGCCGTCTGTGATAAATGAGAACCAGGGAAGAGGGCGAGAGGTAAATTGGGGGGGGTGGGGGGTGTGAGGACTAATCTGAGGAGCTGAATGCTTTGGTTTGTGTTTTTTTTTTTTTTTTGACTTTAACGTCCGTGTTCAGCCAGGAAAGGCCCCCCCGAAAAGGAAGCTGTGGGGAGCCGGGCAGGCGAAGGCCTCAAAGAGGGTCAAGGCTGAAGTGGTGAGAGACCGAGATGCTGAAAACGACGCCGTGACTGAGGGGATGGCGAAGGGCACCTATGAGCTGATGGTCAGAGGTGTGTCCTGCATTGGGCTTCGGGATTTCCCGTTCGCTGTTTGGTGGGCGGTGTGTTTAACAAACGACTTATTCCAGAGACTCCTCCGTCCTCCTACTGGAAGGAGGTTGCTGAGGAGAGACGTAAAGCTCTGTACAACGTCCTTCAGGAGAACGAAAGGGTAAGATGTCGTCGCAGTTGCTGGCCTTTCTCAGAACCAATCTGCTACATTATCCCTGTTGGTATAAAGCTTGTCCAGACTGGCACTCGCTCTGCCACCATGGCCTGTACATGTGTTCATTCTGTCATGAAAGTGGCAGCTGTTTTATTTTTTTCGAGGTTTAATAGGTTTTTTTTCCTCCCTTAGTACCAGGTTTAATGGGGGGGGGTTTTCCTCCCTTAGTACCAGGTTTAATG
>JABFEA020000050.1:4390066-4409027 GCA_019775915.2 Cyphomyrus plagiostoma | reverse complement strand
GGTCAAACTGGTTTGTTCGACTTTCAAGAAATTCGAGTTCTAGTGAGTTCGAGAACCGAGGTACCACTGTATATGTTAATTCCCATATATTCCTGGTAATTTCCATGGAAAGTTTCCAATTCAGAATAGTTCCACAACTCCCCATATATTCATTCATGGAATGGAAAGTTTCCAAGAATTTACCACTCCTTTGCAACCTTAGTAGAGATGCCTGACATACCAATTAATATATCCGTATCAGCCATTTTTCATTAGAAACCAACCATCAGCCCCACGTGTCAGTCTTAGTCGATATTGCTGGCTGATATAGAAATATGGAAAGTTAATATGGAAAGTTAGCAGCACCCGTTACTGGGCAAGTGTCACCCCTCAGTCAACAGGCTTCACCACTATACCCCATTCCCTGGTTGGCCAGCTTCACTTTTGTCGGTCAGTATTGTAAAATTAGATGGAAATATATCAATATTAGTAAAAACAATTCTCACATGGGAGCACATGAAGCCCTCAGGTAGCACCCAGCTTCCCTTCCATACCAATGGCCTCTTCGAGTTGCAAATCAAGCAGATGCATCAGCCGTCGCACAGCGTGAAAAGGCAGCGCACCGGGAATCGGCATACGTCAGACCTTTCCCATGCTCCCTTCCTCCACACGACCGCGAGCTCCAAGGCTTCACCCTCGTTAAGATTCCTGGGCTCTCCTGCTGCGTCTCCTGGTCTTTCCTGCCGCTGTCAGAGGGATCAGTCCAGCTATTGAGCCTCAACACCTCATGAATATTCATGAGCAAAGCAGACCCCTGCTTCTTAGGTGGTTTCTGGATTTTCAGCACAAGCTAAACAATAGCAGTAATACACTGAGAGCTGCCCCAGACATGGAGAAGGTACCGTGTTTCAGTACATCTGAGCCGGAACAGTCATTTTATCGGGGCTAGTGTGGAGCACCCATGTGGCAATTTTGGCCAATACTGATAACAGAAAATATTTGTCTAATATTACAGATACGGCTATCCTCTAAGCTCCGCAAATCTGGAGTGAAACTAACACTGGGGCCATTTACTTCTTAAGATCCCATGAATGCGTGTAGTAGCCCCATCACAGAGACAGCGAAGCGGAGCTGACTTGGGAGACTATAGTGAGAAGCTGGTAAATGAGCTGATAGAATCCCTCGGAACTTGCTGATGGTCCAAGTGCCATCATCTCCAGTGTTTAGTGGTAGTTTCTTTCGCTCCGGTGCTGCTAACTTTAAATATTAACCGAAATCTAAATATTGCCCAACAATAAATCAACCAAGTCTGACACCATCAATGCTGAAGCTTCTCAATCTGATAAATTTAACTACACATTGAATCAGATGCGGTTTCCTGCGTACGGCCCGGCCAAACTGCAGCGGGGACACAAAACTGTTCCCTTCCTACAAGTTCCAGGCAGGCAGCATGATGTCCAATGACGAATCTAAAGAATCGCCAGGCCTTGCGGCAGGAAGCATTGAGACAGGCTCAGCGGCCTGGCCAGTCGGGAAGGGAGCACGCCCGCCGTGATCCAGTGAATAGCCATGAGAACCCGATGTGAGAAGGAGACGGAGCGATGGGATACGCAGGCACATGCAAATGAGCCTGAGCTTCAGCAAGCCTGGGGCTCGAAGCCCATAGCCTGACGATAAGCGGGGGGGGGGGGGGGATATCCACAGTGGCGTTGCAGCCCGAGAAACCAGGACTGGGCCAAAAGGGACCTTCTTCAAAACTATACAGGGCTGGTGAGTTTCCCAGCTCACACAAAGGATCCCAAAACAGGCCCAGGGCAGAATGGGGCCCCCCCTCGCACAATGGGGAGTGGGGAGAAGGAGCCCACAGGGGGTTTATCTGGGACCTCCACATCGGTGACCATGTCACACCCCACAAACAATCATCAGAATGCTGGGAATGAAGATGCCACACTCGTAGGAACGGACGCGTCGAATACCCACCATTCACGCTCTCATTTCAGAGGCGCTCTGACTATTTACATGACAGCATGTACACATAGCAGAAACCCCCCCCCCTCCCCCAACATGCACAGTTGAATTAAGCCGCCCAGCAAATGCCAGTAAGTGTGCTGCTGTAAGTCATCCTACGGAGCACATTCTAAACAGCGGTTCAATATTCATGTCCATATAAATTCAGCTCTCCATAGCAACAGCACACAATATACAATCTGTTATGTAAAACAACATGTCTATTATGGTCCTGGCAGGGACACGTGGGACCTCGGCTCTCTGAGAGTCGCTGTTCCTCCTCCGGTTCCCACACCAAGCCCTCAGCAAACAGGGCTTCACCTCCCTGTCAAGTCACCGCCAAGGACCAGGCAGAAGGCCACGCGTCGCTCAGCTGAATCCAAGCAGCATTTGCCACTGGCCACTCGCTGATGTTCCCAGAGGATCCATACAGTGACCCATCAGAGGTCAGGAGCTATGAACCCAAAACGCACTGCTGCATGATCTGACTCCAAGTACCCTGAGGTGCAGAGGGACGCCACACACACAAAGAGAGAGAAATCCATCCATCCTTTAACTGGTTATCCTGGCCAACATCACGGGGGACCTTGTTGGGAAGGGGGGGCAGTCCATCACAGGGGTTTCATGTTATGTGCTAAATAAATAGTGGAGCACATACGAGGGACAACAAGTATGGACAATTTTTGCCATCACCATCAGAATATAATCTCACTGTTAATCAGGCTGGCAACCTCTGCCCTAAAAACTTGTTCACTGCCTACCAGGGGAGATCACCCAAGACCACTGACAATTCGAACCCTGGTGCCCACCCAACGTATCCAAATGTCCAGCCCAGGGACATACAAGTACATACACACATGCACTCGCACAAATGCTTTGGCCAATTTAGAGATACCTCATGTCTTTGGACCATGGAAGGAAACCGAAGTAGCAGAGAAAGACCTGTGTGACATGAGGAGGTCGTGCAAACTCCACACCCACAAAGGAGCAGGAGGATTCGAACCTGCAACGGTGGGGCTGTTCAGAGAGGTGGCCAACAGCACTGCCCCTGCAGCAACTGCATCACGGCTGAACGCAAAAACATAAATGCCGATTGCTGCCGTGTACAGTCAAATATTCCTTTGTCATTCACAACCCTCAAAGAATCAGTCAAGTGTCAATCTTAATATAGGAGCCACAAATATAGAAAACCCTAGGGAGCCCTTACAGGCAGAGCCCCACTTGCACCAAAATAGCATGTCCCAATCTGAAAAGAGCGGCATACTTTACAGAAAATAATTAGGGGGGGGTCACAGTGAGCCAGCAACAAGGAGAAAAACATAATAAAGCGATCAGGATTATATATAAGGCCTATAGATACTCAATATAGCTATGAAACAGCCCCAAACAGTGAAGGGTAGGCAAACAAAACAAACAAACAAACACAAACAAACAAACACAAACAAACAAACATACACGCCTGCGGTTTGTTTAGTTTCACACCAAGAAACATCTTTAAAAGCGACACTGGCAGTTATTTCAGTTATTCCCTAAGCGACAGAGAGCGAGCAAATCAGCCGGCATCAACCAGAAACCTCTAACAGAAACACACCCCTCTGCACACACACCCCCTGTACCGATGCACTTCCTTACTTTAACATGCTAGAGGTTCTGACAGATGGACCAAATCAGAAAAAAAAACAAGCAACACCTCAGCCACATATAACCAACTGAAACAGCTCCAGTATTGAGGAAGCTGGTTTCCATTTGTATCAGACTGCAGGAAGCACCAGTATTACAGGGAAAATGCAATAATTAGAGTATTTACAGCTGAGCTTGTTCCAGGTAAACAATCACAGTATGATATTTATAGAGATATGGCGCATACAGTGTATATATAGATGCAAAAATGCAAAACGCAAAAGACTAAGAGAAAACGTGAGACGAAAAGCTAACAGCTAAAGGGAAGAAGATTGATTTATTGGCAAGTTTAAGCAATTTGACTGATATTATCTGACATTTTAAAGATGGATCGACGCAGTTCTTACAAGACTGTCTCTTGGGTAATTTCTCTGTATCGCCTGTCTGCTGTCGGGTGGAGAGCACAGCTCACCCAGCTGTTTCCCCTCCGTTTCGGGTCACTAATTGGAAGCGCAGTCAAAGCCAGCCCCTTCAGTGCCATTTGCCTGTCATGCTTTATCAGTCTTAATTGGACAAAAGTGGCGTCCGAGTAAAATGAACAGAAAGAAGGCAGTGCGGCATGGGCCAGTCACTCGGGTTGCACAAACGATAAACAGCGCTCACATCTGGCCACTTACTGCCCCAAGAAAGGCCGATATTTATAGTACGGCAAAGCGAACCGCGAAAGGAGTGGTTCCCCTGAGCACCTTCAAACGGCTCCACCCACCACTGATGCCCAACGGCAGATCAAAGCATTTAAAAACAAAAACGTCAGCACTGCTGGAGAAGAAACAAAAGCTACCAGATATCATTCACGTGTACATTCCCTTATAAAAATATGTTTTTGTGAAAACCCTGCTCTTGTGACTTGCCTTTTGTATTTTACAGCATAATCCTGGGGGAACGTTATTCTGTGCCACAGATGACGGCAACACCCAGTTGACTTGACTTATGCCTAATATACCAGTGTCTTCATGGTCCAGAACATGATTTGGAACAGACCTCCATGCGCCCTTCCTAAGGCTACGACATTACATAATCATCTTTCTTCAGGGGTAGTTTTCAAACAGACAACCTCATTCATGAATCGCTCCGAGGAGGAGGAAGGGGATCGGAGGGAGAGCAAGAAGGTGGCTTAGGGCTCCAGCAATGCAAATGATTGTTCAGGGTGGCCAAAAAAAGCAGCTTAACTCGATTTGCGCTTTTGAGGCAAACGGCTATCGAACGGCAACGTTATTAGTGATTATTCACCGCGTGAACTATGCTGCAGCACAACAGAGCACAGAAAAAGTCAATGTGAAACCATATGTTCAAAAAATGAAAGGCCACACAAGCAGGTGTCCCACTCTGTTCACCTTAAGTCATCTGTCACATTGCTTTTGTTTTTAATTCTATGCATTATACAAACAGCACCAAAGCCCACCAATCGCCTTTGGCGATTCTTTCCTCAGACCACAGAGCCCATGTCCTTTTTGTGTACTTTGTTGACAAGAACAGCAGCGTAAAAAAAAATAATAAATAATAAAACCATACACTAAAAGATCAATTACCTGTGACGGCAATGAGAACTACAGCATTTATTGTCAAGAACTATAACAAGAACTACAGCAGATGCTTTTGTGCAAAGCAACATATGAATGAGGCAAATCTACTTTACAAACATACGGTTGTCATGGAGTCGACTAGGGATAAGTACAGCTATGCTGAGCTTCCAGCAAATGCCCAGGTACAAAGTGTAAGCAGGACTGGGGCAAGAGCTACAGAACATCTTCTAATTAAAGCAAGAACCTAATCAGCCTACTATTCAAATAATCAGGAAGTGCAGCATTAAGAGCATTCAGGCTACGGGAAGTGATATTAAACTAGTAGAAGTATTTCTGGACAAATATAACAAGCACGTTACTTAGGGTAAAAGTGTTGAAGACTTCTGAGACACACAAGAGCAGAGCATGGAGCTTTTCCACTGAACACATGCGCAGAGAGCAGAGGGGCGAAGGCATGCCTGCTTGGGTGAGGATTCGTCATAAAGGATCTTTAAATACGGTTAAACAGCCTGCACATTTTGACCGTGGCAGAACATAACCTCCCTGAAAATCAGAACGGGCCATTTTCTCCCAGAGAAACCATGACTAGGCCATAGACGTACACACACGAAGGCGCACTACGCTACGATTCTGGCTTGGGCACAGATGTACAGTCATTCTGAACATACCACATCTGACAGCTCCCACACTGACTGAAAAGCATTTTTCATAACAAATGATTTATGAGTCTATGCATTTGCATACCGCGTCAACACACTATGGGGTTAAACAAAATTACTAAGAAGTCCAAAAGAAGTGACAGTGATCGCCAGATCAGTCACTGATTGCCAGCTCAGCCTGCTTTTGACCTTACCGGCTGTTTCCATAGCGACAGCTCTCAGGGTAAGGCTGGACAGTACATGAACTTCAGGCTGCACCAAGGATTTCAATCAGCAGTCATCTGCGGGACACGTGAGCTGGCCAATGTGTGCCACTCCTCGGCAACCCCTCCGTCTTCACACAACAGCTGAACCTCAGAATGCAAAACAGGCACCCTTGCTACCCCCCAACAGCACAACACACCCATGTACTGAACTCCTCCCAGATCGTGGGGGGGTTGTATGAATGACTGAGGTCACATACTCTGATGAGAGTTCCATTGATTTGATTCTTAATACTACATGGAATGTAAAAATGGATGCTGAGATTATTCTCATATGTCTGCTCAGGTCCCATATTCAGTCCACCAATGACAACAGCTCCATAGTTCCACTGCATGTCATGCATCATGCATACAGAAAACAGCTAAGATTCCCTTAGACTTTGCAGAATGACCCTGTTCAAACTCAAGCCACTCCTCTATAGAGAACGACAGCCACATGCACCCAGAGCCATATTTATCCACATGTAGCAGGCTATGCATGCAAGATATTGAGGGAATCTGTGTAAACATGCCTGAAGAGCAATGCAGTGGTGAACTGGATCTTGGGCTTCCTCAAGCTGAATTTGGAGCCCACCTGCCAGTTCATGACCCCCCACCCCCCAGTGTCACCACCCTCAAAGCTGGGGGCTTTCCACTCAACAGTTACAGAAAAAGGAGGCTGCAATGCCCACAAGATGCCTAATAGCACTGGGGATTACAGCCTGGTATCGCGGACTACATCAGCCCCCGGCACTCTTGGTGTATAAAAGGCTGCAGCAAAACTAGAATCAAGCAAGTCATTCACACCATCAAAAAGCATCTACACTGAATAGCACTTCAGCTCTCTAAAGCATGACTTGTTCGATTTTTTAAAGCAATGTAAAAGTTTATATTCCTCTTACAGGACTATAGCAAACCTGACGATTTCAGAACTGTACTGGCAGGACATTTCTTATTTCTATCGTAAATATATACACCCAGCTGAGCAACACCTACAATTACGTTAATGAAAAGGCCAGAGTGTTACCATCCAGGAAAATGTCCTGGATGCTACTTACCTACCGGTGTGTCCCGACGGTCCGATTATACAAGCAACCGTAAAACCGCCACGGTTCCCTGCCCTCCACCTAACATATCCTAAAAGTGGGCGACAGCACCCAGATGTGCCAGTGGAACAGGAAAAGCCGGATGTATCGTTTCAGTTTGTACCCACGCACCCCTGGAGCTCTATCGCCATCGCTGTCACCCCGCAGCAAACGGCACACCGCCGCACCTGTCACCGGCCCTCATTACAGTCAGTTAAACAGCCGCCAAGCCCAGTCAGCACCGCAAAGGTCACCCATACACACGGTGCGTCAGCAATTAAATTTTTAACGCTAAAGTGGTTGTTTAAATGAGATATTTCGTGTTATTTTTCTTCCTACTTTTAAACAAACAAAACTAGTGGTGCTCATTTGGATGAGCGCATTTCTAACCAGGCAGGGCTTTACTTGTCGTCCCGTCCAACAAAAGTGCACTTTAATAAGTGAACTGCGCAGACAACCCCCACAAACCGCCCGTCTCCCGGCGCCGTGGACCCGCAAACAAGCCACCTGGCTCCGGCCGCCGTAGACTCGTATAAGCGGTCCGGCTCCGGGGGACCCGCGTAAGCCTTCCAGCTCCAGTGGTACGCACGCGGACTGGCTACAGTGGTCTGCAAGCGGACTCACCTCCCGGCTCCGGTAGATGCGCCGTGACAGGAAGCGGCTGGCAGCCCTGCGCTCCCTAACCGCTCGCGTCCATCACGAGGTAAACAGGCGAAAGCGGCGCTCTGTGGCTGCCGCGTCTCTCGAATTGATGCAGGACGAGGTGAAGAACAGTAACCGCTATGATTTATGGCCACTCTTCGACACTGATCGTACCGAATCAGGCTGGACTGAGCGCGTCCTCCCAGGCAGCCGTTAAACCCTCATTCAGCGAAAATCACCAGTCCTGAGCTTTTGTATAGAATTGAGAACCGATCCCAGACCAGCTCAAAGTTATATCCAACACAGAGAGCGGCACCGATCCCAGATCATCCCGCTGTGAGCTCCCATATGGAAATGATGACCAGCCCCTGATCAGCGCAAACTGGGCTTTTGTATGTAGAAGGGAGCCGATCCCAGATCAGTCCGCTGAGGTCATTGTGTCTATACCGTGTTTACGCAGCTGTGTGGTGTTTCCTTAACATTTACTTTGTACTTCGCTTCGTATGTACCGGGTAAAACCGTAAAAATCCATTTGGAATGAGTTTATATTTACAATTTCATTAACACATTCATATATATCAAATTTAATTAGTTTTAAATTAATAGTCATTAGTCGTATTAGTCGTACACTTGTAACCACTATAGACTTAAAATTAATTGCATTTTATATAGGGGCAGCACAGTGGTTAGAAGCGTAATCTCACTCCTCCAGGCTTGCTGGTTTGGCTCCTGCCTGTGTGGAGTTTGCATGAACTCCCTGTTTTCACAGTCTTCTGAAGGTAAATGAATTGATGTCTCAGACTCACTCAGACTAGTGCTCACTGGCTTCAGGCTTACTCTACCCCCCCGCATGACAAAGTGTATTTTTAAAGCATATTATTTATAGAACAGTCCTCGTGCAAATCAATGCCCAAATTGCACACAACACCAGACACTCAGACTTGGTGTCTTTTGAATTTGCTTTAAAATCATGGTGGATAAATCTGGCAGACGGACAAAAATCCAAAGGTATAGCAGAAACATTGTGCAGTGCAGAAAAAAACAGCTGCACACAGGGGCAGTCAGCTGCACTGAATCTCATCCTGTAATTACGGCTGTCATCAGTACCCCCCAACTGGCAGTTATATTTACTTTAAGGGAAACAATCTGCAGTGATTAGAGGAGTGGTTTTAACTATCTATACATATTTTGGAACTTATTTCTTATCTACAGTCTAGGTAAAGTGTTTGAAACCTTGGCTTAGGTTGCTATCATATTACAGATTCATAAAATGCCAACAGAAAAATGTCAAATGTGACATTTTCTCGCCTCAGTCTACTTGGACCGGCTCTGGTGACAAGATTCCTGCTTTTACACTAGAGTGGCACTTTACAGGTGCCCGGAAGATGATGCAATATCCCCGTGAAGCCTCCTTTACACAGAGAGCACACGCCCTCAGGGTTGGAGGGCTGAGCTGGGCAAAGGCAGCATCCAGAGCAGAAAGTTAATGCTTTGATGATGCCAGCTGCATTTCTCAGAAATGAGCGGCCATTCCTGGTGCTTGTTGCGCACCTCCACTCAAATGCTGCAACTGGCCCTCGATAAGCAGTTAGGAGATGGATGGATGGACCTTCACACAAATGCTTACCATTCCTTTGAAGAAGGTCATGATGAAAATAAAGGCTGTCGCTGGCTATATGGTCAAGCCCTGCCACCATTGCTACATGATTATAGGGCTCGCGGTTAGCTAATTGCAGTTGTTGCTACACGTAGGTATGACTTTGATCGCAGCCATTGGGGTCCTGTAGGGCCTCTGCCTTGTGTTGTTTGAGACTTAGCAAAACCCCCTCAGATTTCAAATAACCGAGCTCACAGAAAGTAGGTCTGCAGGGCTCATTCCTTTGTTTACCTGCTGCAGAAATGCATTTCATGTGTCAGAGACGCCTAATTAG
The DNA here is from genome assembly GCA_019775915.2 of Cyphomyrus plagiostoma. Lineage (NCBI taxonomy): Eukaryota > Metazoa > Chordata > Actinopteri > Osteoglossiformes > Mormyridae > Cyphomyrus > Cyphomyrus plagiostoma. The sequence goes on along the minus strand of JABFEA020000050.1, from coordinate 4,399,279 downwards.
GTAAATGCAGCTAAAAGGAAATAGCTTATTTAGCGAGGAGACAGATCATCTCATACCATGTCCGAGATGTGCGATGGTGAATGATAGCGTGCGATGGTGAATGATAGTACTTTATGTGAATGTGAAATATCCTCTGCCGATTTCAATGAGTTTAATGCAGTCATTCTCTTACATAAATGATGTTAATAGGTTAAACTATTACTGCACAGTTGTTGCACTTGGAACTTTATTTGAATAGGTAATGTGTCTAAGTGTTACTTGTCTTCACTTTGCTATTATATATCTAGCTGTCTATTGTCTATTTATTCTTTACTTAATACTGTTGTTCCTTGTACTGGGCGCGGTTAGACAAGCGTTCCAAAACACTTGTTGCACATGGTTCAGAAATCATTGTGAATCTCGAATTTAATCTCCCAGGGAGGGTTAAGGTGCTCTGGTATCGTCCGGGAGAAGAACCACCAGAGAACTAGTTTCAAAAGTCAACAATCTCTCCTATAATCTATCCTGTCGCACAAAGACTGTCAGTAGATCCTCCTTTTCCTGCGTAAATCATCACCGGGACAATCATCACACTGCAATACTGTACTTGAAGATCTTATTTCACAGGATCCAAGGAACTTTGTGTCTACACATAGGAGAAAATGGATTTATGACACCAGATCTGGCTCTTTGCATCTTCAGCATTGGTCATTCGATGACAAACCTGCAACATTAATATAACCTCTGTGTTAATCTATAACCAATATCAGTGAGTCTCACAGTGATTACACTACCCAATAGGAGTGAGTCTCACAGTGATTACACTACCCAATAGGAGTGAGTCTCACAATGTGTACACACAAGTGCTTTCTGAAAATCTCAGCTGAATGGAGGACTGTAGTACTTTACTGTCCTGTTTCATCTTTTTAGTCTAACACTGTGAGTAAAAACGATTGAAAATAACAAAGAACATGCCCTCTATAAAGGATAGAGATTTCAATCAGTATAACCTATTTTGGCTGAGGTAGCACTTGCTGTTATCAAGAGTGACCCATTTGTACTGGTAGTTTATTAAAGTGTGTCGCCAACACTGGGTCCTGACCTGACCTGATCCATCCTGGTAGCTGCTCTGGGCAGCCTTTAACTTAGAAAAAAAAAACTAAATGTCCATTGTTTTTATTTTGTTCACAAATTACTCGAAAGCCATTTCATAAAATTTGATGAAGGTGTTGCTCTTGGTCTTCGTGTAAAAATACGGTGACACGCGATAAATCAATTTTGGTTGTGAACGTCAATCGAATGTTAAATGCAGGTTTAGGTTTAAGAGGACCTACTGCTTCTGCGTAGCAAATACAAAAATCACGCCCCCCCCCCCCCGCCCCCCCACAGTTCAGTGTTTGCCTTTCCTTATATATTTCCTGGGCCTCTGTGGGGTTGAGGTCTCCTCCTCTTCGTTGCATTGTTCACCTCCTCCCTTCCCCTTTTCCAGAAATGTCCCCAAGCATCCCAGCGCCACTCCAACCCTTCCCTAACGTCCGTGTTTAGCAAATCGCAGGCTCAGCACGTCTCGCCGACATTTTCCTGCGGTTGTCCTCCGCATTCTGCATTGTCCTCTGCGTTCTGGTGCTCAGAAACTCCCCACACACAATGTCTTGGGCCCCCTAGAGAAACTGGACTCCTTTCCATGGGTGGTGTAAGCGTGCACCCGCCTGCGGGCATTAGAACAGCAAAAGGTCTCCCTGCTCACCACCTCAGTGAAGGATCCCGCTGTAAGGCGGGCATCTCAGGATCATCCCGGATGCCATTGCCCCCCACCACCGTTTAGCTGCTTCCACACCCTCATACCAAGGGGTGTAGGAACCACAGAGGCCAGGGGGAGACGTGTACCCCTCAATATTTAATTTGGCTTCGTTTGCCCCCCCCAAAAAAATAATGTTTTGTATTTAAATAATTAAATTAAGTTCCCCCCAGTATCAAACTCTGCGCTGTTGCTTATTCGCTTATTCTTGTTTTGTTTTTTTATCCCATTTCTGCTGATGCCAAACAGCCGTCGGCTGTCTCTGTTCTTCCCCAGAATTATGATGTCCGCACCTCTGCTCCCCTCCTCGTTCTGACATAGCTAGCCATTCCTCCTCATCTCGATCCCGAGTCCAGGGAAGCACAGGCAGCTCCTACAGTGTGGATGAGGGCAAGCGGGTCCAGGCACACGGGACCGTCACCAAACCAAGACTGGAGGACCACGACTGACCCCCAGCACTGCGAACATGCCGATCGTTTGCATGTGGACGCAACAGTTTACAAGGAAATGAGCCTTTTAAGAAACCAAAAACCTTAAAAAGGTCCACTGTTGTCATTACAGCCATAATGTGTAGCAGGCTCTTTGTGGGAATCATTGAAGATCACATTGCGATGGCTATTAAGATAATCTTAGGTAATTATATTCAAGCATTTATTTGCTGTTTAGATCACAATTTACAGTTTTATTACTAAATTCATTAAACAAACTGCTTTTTAAATTACACACAGGCAACGGCACAGTCTCCTCCTGTCAGAGTTAAATGTCTGCCTTCTCTTTCACGATGGCACACCGATGATGAAGCAACACTCAGAACGGCTTAAGCAATACAGAAATGCATGCGGTGCATCTCTCTGCACAGACAGCGATTCACGCCTCTGTTTTCACACATTAATTTAACTGCTGCAGTGGTGGAATCATTATTATTTAAAAAAAATGTGTCCTGTCACTCCCCTGGATATTTGCCAGCATTATAATCCTCTCGGCGCTATTGCAGAAGTTGTTATTGCCTGATTTCGCTTCTTCGATATGCTGAACATTTAAAGAAATGACAATGAAAAAGCGTGGCCCCTGTGCCTGAGATGAGCAGCCTACCTTCGGAGAAGAAGTCGTCTGCTTCCTCCTCACACATGGCGGCACTCAGATCCTCCTGCACCATCTCAGCCATGGCTGCCGCTCTCGGCTCTGCCTGTTTCTCGGCAGTTTCACAAGCGTGGGATGGCGGGCCCTAACGAGCTGGGCCCCCACTTTGCCTCCAGCCAGCGGAGGAGCGGCGGAGTGCGTCTGGATCCGGCGCGGGGAGCGAGTGCCTGTGTGCAGCTCGCAGCCTGGGCCACCCCCCCTCCAGCGATAACCACTTTCACAACTTCCTTTGCGAGAGGGCGGGTGGTGGGTTAGAGGGACGGACTGCTGGTGATTAACAAGAATAATTAGCTCTCTGATTCAGCCGGCCGCCGAGCTGCTCCCAGGCTTCACCCAGAAACGGCTCTCCCGGAATAACGGGAAGCGGCTGAGTAGCCACAGACAGGCAGGTCATGCCAATCGGCATCCCCACTGAGGAAGGTGACGAGTTCATTAAGGTGAGGCAAAGCGTTAGCTTCTAATAAAGACTGCTGACCTAAAACCACGCTTTTAAAAGGCACCCCCAGGGGGTTTGACCCATGAGCTCATACTAGGATTCTTAGGGGGATTCTTGTGCAAATTAAGGTAACAGAAGTTGTCACAAGCTAAGGGCCCTTCATGGTGATCCAGGTGATCATGTGACTTGGTCCATCTAAATGAGTTCCGTGGCCTGAAATAGTAAGTAGGCTGCATCAGATTGATTTCTTTGAGATCTCTTCCTCCGGGGTGAGGCTCTTCCTCGTAAGCCCAGCAGAGCGGCCCTGATATCAAGCTCACAGCTGAAGGAATCGTTTTGAGACGACTTTGCGCATAACTGCGAGTTCAGTGTACATTTCAAATGTCAAGGAAACTCTCAGTTGCCCTGAAAGCCTAATGTGCTCAGCAATGTGAGACACCACCTGGTCAGTCGTATTGCTTGGCTCAGAATCAACCCTGTGTTAAGGATCCACTCTCTGCCCAGATCCTTAACTGCTGGAGACACTACATTTTTATTCGAGAAATAACTATAGAGAATGTGCATGACTGACTGGCATGATCACATGGATGACAGTGCACTATGAGAAGGAGCGGTGATCTTAATTCCTGCTATAAAACAACCAGCATCTCGTGTATTAATAATTAGACTGGGGTCTGTAGGAGATGGAGATTCCCCAGATGCGTCAGGGAACATCTGGTTAAGGCTTTACTGACCAAACTGGTGATTCAATTCATCCTTCTATCAATCTGTCTTCCATCAGTTGAGTCGGGGCTCCGCTACAAGGACGAATCCACACACCAGACGGAGAAGATGGAGTAGGGTTGCCATTTAAAGTCCTCAGTTCCATCCCATTTGTATTCTAATCTGAATAACATAGAGTTTGGGGCACTGTTTTGAAAGCAGGTGTGAGGACTCCTCAGCCAATCGGTCCTCTAATTAGTAATCTAATTAGGGAGCTGCAACACAACCCACATACACAATGGTCCTTTCTGGATAAGCCTGGCTACTCCTGCCCTAATGCATCAGTCCCCTGAGACCAGCTGAAATGGTTCATGCTTAACAAATAAGGCAACAACTACATTTATTGTGGAGTTTAGAGGGACAGGAAATTTTACTGATGAAGATGTTTATTAGCACTTAATGTATAGCAGTATTTATTTAGGAACTTGGTTTTAAGAAGTATTTATACATGCACATCTAGTCAGACATCCATACACGTCATGCATTTTGCAAATACAGATTTACTGACTAATCTGTACTGATTTTCCTCATATATTTTTAAAAAATGTTTATTATTGTTGTTGTTATGTGTGCCAATATGGGGCAGCGGAGGCCTAATGGTTAGGGAAGTACACTTGTAATCAGAAGGTTGCTGGTTCACATCCCTGACCAGCAAAGAATCAGTGAGGTCCCCTGAGCAAGGTACTGCTCCCCAGGTGCTGAACTCACTGCCCTCTGAGAAGCCCCCTATGTCACAAATGGGTTATGCAGAGGACACATTTCATTATGGCGTGTCGACAATGACGGACTTTCTCTTCCAATACAGTGAATTGTGATTCTCATCATTTAGTTCCTCATACATATCAGTAAGCGGTGCGCAGCAGCTGAGGTTAACGTATCCCCACAGTGAAGAGCTCCAAGGTCAGGGTGTAGGATGGGACTTGGTACAGTCAGGCTTCCTCAGTGTCAACCGCAGTCACTAATCCTCAGTGAATAAGAGGCAACAATCAAGAGGAAAAGTAAATGTGTCAGAAGCTGTTTGGCCTGCAGTGAATAGTTCTAACCCAGCTGGCGAAATGAGGACCATTCGCTGGAGGCAAGACTTCCCAGCAAATGTGAGTAACAGCGTGCATCAGACACATAACAACTGTGTTTAAATTAAACTGTTCAAAAAGGAGGTCTTTTAAAAGGAAGACCAGTGTAGAGCTAGAACAGCATTATTCCCGGCAGAGACTAAACCCTTACACTGTCCTTTTCAATTTAAAAGCAGCTGAAACAGTTTGGGCGGCGTACAAATAAGAGCCTGTCTAACAGCAGACACGAAGAAAATAGCACGACGGCTTAAAGCACAGCCTTCTGGATAAAAGCAGGCGAGAATGACATCTCCCCTCCCAGCAGCCCCGCAGACCACCTCCTCATAGGGCACATGGCGAGGGCCATCTGTGACGCAGCGGTTGGTTGCCATGGGAACAATAACGAGGGCAGCATCCTAAAGCAGAGTCTGGCACAGATTCATGTTCCTTTATGGTCCAGTAACGGATTCTGCACGCTGTCACGGGGGGCGGGTTGGGACATGTGACTGGCTGGCGCTGCAGCATTCCCCATGTCACTATGGCAACAGCATCACTGAGCTCATCCCTGCGGGTACGTCACTGTTTTTGGAGAAATTAATGCAGAATGCGGAGGAGAACCGCGGGAAAATGTCGGCGAGACGTGCTGAGCCTGTGATTTGCTAAACACGGACTTTAGGGAAGGCTTGGAGTGGCGCTGGGATGCTTGGGGACATTTCTGGAAAAGGGGGAAGGGAGGAGGTGAACAATGCAACGAAGAGGAGGGGACCTCAACCCCACAGAGGCCCAGGAAATATATAAGGAAAGGCAAACACTGAACTTAACATTTAAGTGGTTTACATGCTGGCTTTTTGGTCGCGCATGTCCATGAACGCAGGTCTCCACTCCAGGCAGGCTTGCATTATGGCTTCTTAACCAGCAAGCATGTTCTCAGATTTGCCCTAGATTTAAAATTCCTTTCAACTGGCCAGTCAGCTCCCATTATTGCCTGAGGTCCTCCGGTATCGCAGTATCTTCCCCACCAGACAAACAGGGTGTTTCGGGCGGAGCTGGTTTGTGGTGAGAGCCGGCTGACCGCAGCATCCGTTCACAGGGGACAGGTGACCGAAAAAGCGGATCTGAGGCTACAGTGTGAAGATAAACCAGATTACAGAATCACACAAGAGCAGAAAGTGCAGTTACAACATGGAGAAGGTGTAGGAGAGGGAGAACAGGAACAGGAAGGGAGTGGCAGGCAGGAAGGGGTTTGGTCACTTTCTCATGCAGTAATAGATGCACAAACCCCAGAATTTTGCCCAATAAGCCTGTTATCCTGCATTTTGGTATCAGCCTAAGTACGTTAAAAATCAAAGTACCGCCGATTCAACACAGCTGCCGACGTCGCTATCGACATCACACTATTACCCTATTCCGGCCCACAGATTGTTTTTCTTGTTTTTTTTTGCAAAAATTAAAAAATGATGTAATGTCCTTCTGCTGCCCCCTTGGTTGACAGCCTTCACTGCCAGCACAGCCTAGCCAGTTAAAAATACGTCGTTATCACATTGGTCAAAATTTCCATACCGGTGAACCACTATAAATTTGCTCGCCAGTTATAGTCCTGCCAATGAGTAGAGCCAGATACAATCCCCTACCCCCCTCTATCTGGCAAATTGCAAGGTGCCCGACGGGTCACATAAAATGCGGCAGCGCTGAAATCAGAGGTGCCACGTTGGGTGGCCGCACGTGCGGGCGAACCCGCATGGCATGGCATGCTGTGGCTGCTTAGCTGTCGAACAGCTTCAGAAAGTCTCCCTCTTAGCTGTTGAAGTGACACGTTTGCAGAGTCCTGTGCTCGCGCTCGGCGAATTGGCTGGCCTGTGAATCCCGTCACATTTCTAGACTTCCGTCACTGAAGGAGGGATAGGATGGGGGAATGGGTTGGTTGAAAGAGGCTCAAACAGGATCCCAAGCAATGGTTTACCCCCCTATAAACTGGCAGCCTCTCCCTACAGCGATGTTTATTTCTGTCTTCGTCTTCGCTTTGGCGACCCTTCAGAGACACAAGCCACGGTGGAAATGGTGATGCACCCCACAGACCACGCACTGTGTAGGACTGTACAAAAGGTTCTCGAAAAGGCAGTCGTTGTTAGGGAAGTGTATCGAGCCGGCCTGCTGAGAAGTGTGTGTGTGTGGAAAGTGTATTTCATAAGGGGGAGTAGAAAAAAAAAAGTCACTTCTTTGTAGGACAGGCAGTTCTGCAGGCTCAGGATGGAAGTGGATGGAAGGTCCACGGAGCATGAAACTGGAAAGCCTGTCATCATTTCTCTGCGTCGACCTAAAAGTGTATCCAACATCCATCTCAAGCAATTATGCGCATTTAATTAGGATTGAGGCACAAGTGCATCGTTTTATCTTTGATTATCCAAACATACAAGGACTCGTGCACATGCTTTAAACTCTGATCGCAGTGTGTTTACATCGTCAGGCCTTTTCGTAGCCTTATGTCCCAGACGAGAGCAGCTACATAAGCAGAGAGAGCAAGGCTTCACATTTGGTATGCACACAGAAAGCATACAGCCTTCAATGTGTATGACGGACAGGATGTAACGGTAATACTGGCGTTGCCGTCGGCCTTTTACAACTTTATTAATCTGTGGTGTGATGCCCCCTAGTGGCCGTTTAAAAATGTCAGCGCTGAGCAGCGCCACACAGCCCAGCTTCACCTTGGAATTCTGGCTTGAACAGACAGAGGACCAGCAGACCTCAGAATCGCCTCTGACGGTATCAACACATCGAACACGTGCATGGAAAACTGTCCATGTGACAGATGTGAGCATCAGGTGAAAATGGCAGCGCTTCAGATACTGTGACGTGGAGAGGGGGGGTGAGGCACACTCTGCCGGTTTGCGAAGCTAGAAATAGGCGCCGTGGCTCCTAGGCGAGGCGGCTGGGTTACACAACACAGCTGCTCTGCATGCATCCGCATCTCTATGTTTCACGCTGCGTCCTCGCAGAACAGCTGCATTATGCATAAACAAAGGAATCCGTCGATCGACAGGCCTACGGTGTGCAAGTGTGATAGGAGGGGTCAGGGGATGAGCCTGGAAAAGCAGGACATTGGGCTTAGAGGAATATGACCCCCCCACACACACACACAACCTGTGCGGCATCATTTACCGCAGCACCGTTGGACAGTTGCGGGGGCGGGAGCTCGACCGAACAAACGGCACGATATCCTGCGTGATGTCACAGGCGTTTCGATGCAGACAGCAACCAATATCGATCTAATCAAGTTGACTGTCCAATCAGATGCTTCACAGCTCATCGATGTCCTGAAGAATTTGCGCTTAGTCCGCTGGCCATTTGTGTCTAAATAATTGAAAATAAAATGAACGGCTACAGGCTGCCACCCCTCACACCGTCGGTTAGTACACCTTTAAGTAATTCCGCGTAGTCTGTGTTCTCAGATAGCAGGAACCAGGTACCGTAGGTAACCCTGCACTGGGTCACACCAAAAGCCCCTGGATATAGAATTACAAGATTGGACAGGCCTGTCTGAAGAGCTTATCTAATAAGAGAAAAAGGAGCTCTTCCCAAGCCACAATGCCAGATTATCTTCTAACAGTGCAAACATGTGAGCCCCAGCACAGGCTACAAATACAGTACAGACAGAATAGGCGATATCTAATAATAATATATCTATGCGGAAGACATTGATACCAAACACAAGGTGACTGCGGGGTGGGGGGGGTTGTATACACACTCAAAGAAGCTGTTAAGAGAAACGCAGACGGGCAAAGGGTGCCCATGTACGGCCAAGAACATTGGTTAACCCTGATGTCGCCGCTGATATTTAGTGAGCAGGTATGAGAAGAGAGCCGACCCTACACCCTAATCCTAACCCTAACCCCACACCCACACCCTAACCCTAACCCCACACCCTAATCCTAACCCTAACCCCACACCCTAACCCTAACCCCACACCCACATCCTAACCCTAACCCCACACCCTAATCCTAACCCTAACCCCACACCCTAACCCTAACCCCACACCCACATCCTAACCC
>JABFEA020000050.1:4358697-4369678 GCA_019775915.2 Cyphomyrus plagiostoma | reverse complement strand
GCCAGGCCTCACCAGCCCCCGCCAGGCCTTACTACCCCCCGCCAGGCCTCACCAGCCCCCGCCAGGCCTTACTACCCCCCGCCAGGCCTCACCAGCCCCCACTGCTACCGGACAGCAGAAAAGGCAACGCCTCAGTCGCCACAGCCTCATCTCATCCACGACATTATTAGAAATTAAGTTTTAAAACTAAAAATCACACACTTCTGGAAAGAAAATACGACTATTATTTTGTAAATAGTTTTTTCTTCTTCATAACGCGACGGACATGTGGCTTTGTGCAGGTTTATCATTCTGTTTGTGATGTATTTGTGTATATCAGTGTTTCCCAATCTGCTCCTCGGGGACTTACAGTCGGTCCATGTTTTTGCTCCCTCCAAGCTCCATATCAGACAGTCCACATTTTTGCTCCCTTGAGGGTGACTTCTGAGGATCTCAGAGCACCAGATTGGGAAAAACTGGTGTATATGAATTTCCACTGGTGTCCAGGGCCTTGCTCAAGCTTAATATACTATGTTAGCCCCAGGATTCAAACTGGTGCCCTTCTGTACAAGAACACAGACTCCTCTAGCCTGCAGAGCCAAACACTATATTGTTGCAGGTCTCTACCCAGTTTAGTGCCATATCCCCATTCCTTCATAGTCAATAAGCTTCCCAGTCAATCATTTGCAGAGAAGGATTTTTGATATGTGCAGGACTGGTTGCATGGGAATCTCGGCGGAGGTATCTTCGTTGTTGGATGTGTTGGAGTCTCTTGGTTGTATACTTCTGTCTAATACTTCATGTTTGTCTTTTTTCCCATGTGCACCACTGTGTGCGATCCATGTTGAATAAATGTTTGGGCTTCTGCAAATTCCAATTTGCGCCTCTGCTGATTTGCATTTTGTGAAACTGCGAATATCAGAAGGTTCCAAAGGTTCCACTTAAATCAGACAACAAAAAACATCTGAAAATCACACGAGAGGCGTGCTGCCTGGTACGCGTACCTGCAATAAATATGGCCAGTGGGTGTGTCTAGCTGTAATACTAAATGTGGCCAATAGGTGTGCCAAGCTGTAATACTAAATGTGGCCAGTAGGTGTGTCTAGCTGTAATACCAAATGTGACCAGTAGGTCTGTCTAGCTGTAATACTAAATGTGGCCAGGAGGTGTACCCTGCAGTGATATTAAACATGGCCAGTTGGTGTAGATACTGTTGTTGTAACTATTAGGCGTTCATAGGTGTAATACTAAATGTGACCACTAGGTTGAGGTAAAAGACTGAGATATAGATGCATGTACAGTACTGAAAAATGACTTTTCCCAATTAATTGTAGAAGACTAAACAAATCTATCCCCCAACATCCTGAAGAGCTTATTGACTTAAAAGTCATCCATGGGGGCAGTAGCACAACAGAGAGGAGTGGCCTGTAACCTGGAGGATGGACCTCTGTTCTGGGATCACGAGCATTTAAGCATGCTGTTCAGTGTTTACATAAGTCGTTTTTTTATTGTTGAATTGTCGTTTATTATTTGATAACTGCAAATTTCTAAGAACAATTTAAAAAATGAAACAACTTGCTTCTGTGAATGAATTCGGAAATGGAGATGGAAGGACAGATTAGACGCAAATAGATTTGCTGTGGGTGTCTACGGCAATTACTCCATAGCATTGTGAGTCATAAGGGGACATTGTCACTGTCATCGTGAAACAGATTTGGAGTCTCCCCACACTGTAACTTACACAGAACAGGAAAACACATTTCCCATCAACTCAAACAAACTGTGAAAATGAGGTGAATCTCGGGAGATTTTACAGAACTTTGCTTTATCTGAAGTTACACCCTGAGCCCAGAAACATACACACTGTCCACTACTACTAACCCGCTGTGAGCAAAGGGACTCAAAACTCAAGCCTTTTCAACACATTTTTCACAAATATACAAAATATTTTCTTTTCCTATATGTAAGTCAAAATCTATTTTTGTAATTTAAATATTTGGTAAGGCTTTACATAAACTGCACATTCATAATGCATTCATAGTGCATCCATATGCCAGCATCAAAGTATACCTTATGTCTTATTGCACTGCATTCATAGTACTTTCAATGAACAGGATATAAAATTTGTAATATACATTAATGACAAACATTATAATTGTATGATTACATAATGTTTGTTATTAATGTATATTAAAGCTGTTAAATTATGTTAGGATGTTAAATGCTCCTTATGAATGCATTAGGAATCCATTATGAAGGTGCAGTTAATGTAAAGTGCTAACAAAATATTTTATTAAAACTGTCAGGTAATCCAATAGCAAAGTACTTTTAACTGGTGGCTGTCCTCTTGTAGTTGGATAAATACCAGTGAGGCCTCACGAAAGAGAAGAATTCAAAGTGGCGTCTTTTTGCTGTCATTTTATTTATGTTTAGAAAGACAAAGTACGAATAAACTTTGTAAATCTCAGACCTGCGCGTGGTAACAATTCAAAAACAAAAGCCTCATATTAAAGGCAAAAAGCCTGAAGGCCCAGCTGGTAGGCAGCATGTAGGTTGCAGACCATTCCGTTAATTTTGCCTAAGAAAAGATTTCAGTGAGGAAACCAGCTTGTCTTTTTCTTAAAATTCAGGATTGCACAGTGACGTTCCCAGGGTGGCACAGTGACAGATTTTTTTTTGACCGTCTGTGTTTTCTATCTTCAAGTCTTTTCATATGTTTCCTGTCCTGATGGTTGCTGTAAAACACTTGATTTCATTTTTTCCAGTCTAGTAAAATGTGTGTAAGCACATGTACCAGGGTCATTGCCTTGGACCATGCACTTGGACAAAGGTATTGCTTTAACTGTGACTTTACAGACATCGTTAGCCATTATAATCATCGGAAGAAAGGGGCTGTAGCATGTCACCACCACCCCCCCCCCCACCATACACAAACCAATTTAGGGTAAACATACAGTAAATTCTGTTCTTTCCAGAAATTTAAATTCTGAAAGGGTAATTTTACCAAATAACTGTATTTCTCTCTACAAGACCAACACTGTAACGGGAGCAGCTGTCCATTCTAGCCACTGTGTTCATGGAGACCCAGCTCAGCTGGTGCTCTAGTCCAGAATGAATGTTCAAAAGGCTCCTATCTCCATGCTCCATGGCCGGTAGGGCTTCCCCAGGGTGGGGGAGGTGGCGGAGGGACTCAGTGCCTCTGTGCTGATGAGGGGAAAGGAACTGAAGGAAAATGGAAACGTAGATGTGGACAAGGAAGACAGAATCGGAGGAGAGAGCTTGACAGTGACGGGAAGCAGTGGAGGTATGGTGCCACTAGGGGGCACTCTCAGAGGCCCGTGGCCCGGTTCTTCACGTGCTGTGCAGGTGAGCCTGCTGGGAGCATGATTCTCAACAGAAGGTGAGCCGTTTGCACTGTGTGAGGGTGCCGCCCCCTGCTGGAGGAGACGATGTTGCAAGTGTGCCGACGGCGTATTGAACGCAGAGCCCCAAGCCACGCGTCCCAGTCCTGTGTGCGCCTCTCGCTGGGAAGCATAGCTGCTGAGGTGGGATACCAGGCGGACCCGCAGCGGGTCGGCGCTGTCCAGGCCCTCGATGATGCTCAGGTAGCGGGCAGTCTCCGCCAGACACTCGCGGAAGCCCAGGCCGCGGTAATCCATGGCCAGTGCATGGGCATCAAGATAGCCTGCATGGAAAGGGTCAGGCTGTCATGCAGTGAGGTCATAAAGCAGTGCTTCACCTTTCCTAGGTCATAAAGCAGTGCTTCACCTTCCCTAGAGTGCCCCCTAAGGGACAGAGAATCGCACACATGCTATGTACTGTGACCAGTCACCTCCCACACCAGTTCAATTCAATTTTCTGCTGTCTGGTTCATGCAACGCAGTTGTTTTTCCTTCATAATTCAACTCTTCTAGAAACAATGACTCACCAACAACGAATATCATAATGAAATATAGGTAAAATGTTACTTGATGGGGCACAAATACTTGGTAATTACTCAGTTACCACTGAAGTACCAATCATGGACAAATATAGTAGCTACTTGAGATAAGATGCAACATGATTCATTAATGATGAACAAACATGAGATCAGTATTTTACTTGTGTTATTCATGACTTGTTCCTTCAGTAGTTCCTTCAGTAGTACACAAAGGTTTACAGAATTAACCGATATAACCAAGACTCAGTTTATGGTTAATTAATATATAAAAGTAATAGCACAATACTACATTATTTGTGCCCCATCAAGTAAAGTGTTACCGAAATATGCTTAATAACTTAACAGATATGAGTATGAACACAAAATGTACTCATTACACTCATCTGGATAAATTAGTGTGCTACAGAGTTATAGTGGGACCAAGAAATAAGGCACTAAGACAGATATGGGGCAACTGCGTGTGGAACATCTATATTACCTTTGCCACCCACAGTATGCAGCATCTTCAGGTGATCTACAGTCATTTGCAGAATCTCGGCCTTTTCCAGTTTTGCTGAGCCCTGAAATAAGGCAGAATGGACAAATATCTTTGTGGAAGCGCATTATTATAATGGTTTACATTTTTATTAAACAAAACCACAAAAATGATTGTCTTCTGTTTGCATTAATCATCCATTTCATTGTATGTAGCGTTACCTGCTTCTCGAAAGCACTGGGCACCAGCCTGCGCAGCTCAGACAGACTGTGGTTGATGCGATCACGCCGCCGCTTCTCGATAATCTGTAGGTGAAACAAACGCCTTTCAGAAACTGGCAAATGCAACCACGGGCGGATCCTGGCAAAGCAAAGAGGGGCGCTGGCCGGGGCGCCAAATTCTGACACACAAACGGAGTTACCCAGATATACAGTAAGACAATTTCAGACATGCAGTTACCAGACATACAGAAACAGACTTACAGAGACGTGCAAGAGTAGCGTACATGTTAAGAGATCAGTATAAACGGTATATACACGGACATATGAGCAGATCACCCAAATGACGGACTGAAAAGTAAAAATCTTAAAAATACAGAGCATGTCGAACATATAAAATGACAGGATGACTACAGATTATGCTCATAAAAAGGAATACCGACCCCTCTGCGGTGCTTCCTCGCCTGCAGTTGAGACACAGCGGACGGACTCGCGGAGCCACGCAGCGTCCGTAGGGTCCTGTACAGAGACACCGCACAAGTGGGTGAGTCCGATTTCAGGACCTGCTTCACTTTAATATTGAGGGATTTTTTTAGCCGAGAAACTACTTTTCATTTTATTATTTTTATTGGCAGTAGTATTAATATAAAACTAACAACAATAATAATAGAGTAAAATTCTAATATACGGTGCTTGCCCCCTAATAATAACAACAACAACAATAATAATAATCATAATAATTAAAAAGAATTAATGCTATAATAAATAAGTATGATAATTGTTTTACTATACTACATATTTTATCGTACTTCAGTAACCGTCTCAACGCTGTCAATATGAACAGGGCGCAGGAATTTTTATGGATTTATAACTTGGTAAGTGTTCTGTAAGACAAGGAAGGAGGATTAAACGCACGGTGCCTGACCCCCGCTCATCGGCGCTCTCCTTATCGATCTCCGTGCTTTCATCCAGCTCGCTGTCGGAGGAGCTGAAATTCCGACTCCTCTTCATGTCTCCGGCTCACTGAACTCCCCAAGGCGGCCGACTGCAGGTTCCCCGGCGAACAGCGAGTTTAAAGCGCTTTCCCACGGTTTGAGATGCGCGTATACGCCGGTCAATGGGCGGGACCAACTCGAAGCGCACGCCAATCAGACACACCTCTCTTTGAATAACACTGACAACAGCCAATAGGCTTATCGTTTAGCGATGTGCCCCGCCCCATTCACCTTGCATTGTGGGTGTTTGTTGCTTTCATGAAGTGGCAAGTCGGTGGTCAGCCAGTCAGCTGGCCGTGGGAAAGTTTCACAGCTAACGCGGACAGTCATTCAGTAGCAAGGGACAGTCTGTGCCTACCATGTAAGACAGGACCTCATAGCAAGGGGCAGTCTCTACCTGCAACATAACACCGGACCTCCTGATGTTGGCTGTAGCAAGTAGCTAATAAGATGTGGAGGGTAATACTTTTTAAAGAAGTAAAACAATAAAAACAAATTTTCATACACCCTAGTCGTATGAAAGTAGATGGTCAAGCAGGAATTTTATATATTAATATTTGTATTATAAGCTAAGTGCAATAATGCAAACTGGCTACCGACCAGACTCTTATTGGTGCAGAACTAAGTAGATGGCATTTGGATTCAGTCCAGAGTATGGCAATGACTGCCCATATGGACACTAGACAGAAGACATTCACAGCATAACATAACACATTCACAGCTCACATTCGGTCACAGCTGCAAGTGTGTAAATACAGGGTGGTACATTGCAGTCACATGGGCAACTGTATCAGTTAAATATAATAAATACTCTCGGGTGCATTTCTAGGATTTTTCAGTGTTGGGGGCATAAGAGGGGCCATAATTAATACAGATGAGTCAACTTACTATTAGCCAATGATATGTTTTGAATCTTAGAGTGACAGGAGAGGGGACACTCCAGGGCCAATCAGCTTTCAGCTGGGGCCAGTACCCCTGAGGCTGCGCCCTTGAATAGTGTAAGTAGAATATAATAAGTGTGTATGCTTCATTATCAGACGGTTATGGATGAAGTTAAGGAACTTGATTCCCCCATTTGGGAGGTATAGCCCAGCACATAGCCCGTGTCATGGCCCAATTTGTGAGATATAGCCCAGCACACAGCCCGTGTTATGGCCCCATTTGTGAGGTATAGCCCAGCACATACCCCGTGTCATGGCCCCATTTGTGAGATATAGCCCAGCACACAGCCCGTGTCATGGCCCCATTTGTGAGGTATAGCCCAGCACATAGCCCCATGTCACGGCCCCATTTGTGAGATATAGCCCAACACACAGCCCGTGTCATGGCCCCATTTGTGAGGTATAGCCCAGCACATAGCCCCATGTCATAGCCCCATTTGTGAGATATAGCCCAGCACACAGCCCGTGTCATGGCCCCATTTATGAGATATAGCCCAGCACACAGCCCGTGTCATGGCCCCATTTGTGAGGTATAGCCCAACACACAGCCCGTGTCATGGCCCCATTTGTGAGATATAGCCCAACACACAGCCCGTGTCATGGCCCCATTTGTGAGGTATAGTCCAACACACAGCCCGTGTCATGGCCCCATTTGTGAGGTATAGCACACAGCCTCTTGCGGCATTGTTGTCCTTGTGTTTGGTCACAGCCTCTAGGTACCCAGAGACTGTATTTGCTTGATAACTGCATGTGGTTGGGTGGGTGTGCAGTGGAGCAGAGGTGCTGCTAGGGATTTTGGACCCCAAAAGCATATCACATTGGGCCCCCAACTCAGACTAATCCAATTATGTTCCACATTTTTTCCGGCCCCTGTCACTCAGGGGCCCCAGGTGTTGTCCTGACTTTCCCCCTTTTCATGGCATCCCATGAAAACAGACCTCCCACACTGCTTATTCTGCTAGTGTCTTCCATGCCCTCATCACCTGCTCTAATTAGGAGTTTGGGGTAATCATTTAAAGATGAAGGCTCTGACATCACTTCCTCTTGAAAGCTTCTCATATATAACCTTGCATGAGAGGTTGTCTATGCCTGACTCTTGCCTTCCAGGAATTTGACATACTCAGTATTTATATTTACAGTCGCTTGCCTAGCAGACACATGCTGCAAACGTAAAAGCATCTCCCCCTCTTCTTTCTGTAGTTAATTAAACCTTTCATCATTTTCACCTTTGTGGAGAAATCATATATGGTTCTATATTTAAGTACAGGTTGTTCTGAAATATCTTTTAAAGATATTTTATTATTTTATCAAAAAGAGACTTTGTGATTTTAAAAAAGCTACATCCCTCTTACAAGATTACTTTTTAGGCCTGAGAGAATAACACCATAGCGCATGTTGTCCTAAATTAGCCTAAACAGTTGGTCCTTCGCTGTGTCATATATGAGCATTGGCAATTTTATATGAGGTGCAAGGAGTGAAATTGCACCCCCTACAGGTCAGAAGAAGATGCTATTTAAATGTATTATCCAGCCACCTATTTTCTGAAATCGCTTGTCCTATTCAGGGTCACTGGGGGTCCGGAGTCCATCCCAGAGGGACAAGAGAGGACGGGTTGCCAGTCTATCGCAGGGCACACTCACACACCAGTCACTCACACACCAGTCACTCACACACCAGTCACTCACATGCACACACCAGTCACTCACACACCAGTCACTCACACACCAATCACTCACACACCAGTCACTCACATGCACACACCAGTCACTCACACACACACTCACACTCACACACCAGTCGCTCTCTCACACACACACACACACACACACACACACACCAGTCACTCACACATCAGTCACTCACACACACACTCACACTCACACACCAGTTGCTCTCACACACACTCACACACCAGTCACTCACACACACACACACACACACACCAGTTACTCAAACACCAGTCACTCACACACCAGACACTCACACATGCATACGTACGGGCAATGCTATTTAAACATTTATTTCAAAGTAATAAAATTATATTGTAAATCAATACTTGGAAATGAGCCACATACCAATGAGAAGTAAGAATAAGAAGTAAGTGTATTTATGGAGTTTTACGTGTAGCTCAATTTGCAGTACATTGAAATGAATGACTGGTTGAGCTCTTTCAGCTTGCACCCCCTAGGAGAAACACCTAGAGCAGCCTACATGCATGGGGTACATCTGTCAGCAGTCGTAAGAGCAAACACTCAGTCGTGCTGCCCGATTCACGGAAGAGTTTCTTCAATAAATAATAAGCTGAGTCCTGTGTGGCTCGTTTAGACAGCGTGCGACAGACAGTTTCCATACTAGACATTCATGGCTATTCAATAGAATGAGTGATATTATTTATGAGTAATTCTGTAAAGTCAACTCTTTTTTAGAGGAAAGCTGCCTTTCTTTCAGGGCTTGAAAGTGGTACGGTGAAGCATACAGGGATTATTTAACTTTGTGTAATAGCTGCCATTGTGTTTGGTGGCGTCAAAATGACAGTCAATTCCTAAACACAATACTTTCTTTTCTTATCCATGTCATTTTTGTGGCAGTAAATGTATCCACATTCTAACGGGGATCGCTGCTAAAGATTCTGCCCTCCGTTAAAGCAGATCGTACTCAAATGCAATCGTACCCCAACACAGATCAATCCAATTATGTCAGACATTTTATGGCCCCCCTCCTCAGGGGCCTTCCAAACCCTCCCATGGGGCACCTGATTCTAACTACACAGTTACACAAAATTCTAGCAAAATGCTACATGACATTGAATGGCTTCTTAGACATAGCAAGGTCTGGATAATGGTGCTAATTTGATTATGAGGAATAAGTGGAACATGAACATTCTAACCGCTACCAGAATCGACTGAGGACTGTTCTTCAGAAGGGTCCTTCCCTGTGGCCCTGTGACCCCCCCCCCCCCCCCAGTAATGAGCAGAGAAGAGGGGGCATCCATCTGAATGGCCCCGTGTCTCGTGTGCGAATGGGAACCAGCACGGCCTCTGTGATCCTGTGAAATCGATCCCTCTGTGGCTGTGCTGAGGAGAATCGCCACACACGGCGGCCGCGAGCGATGGGGAGTGTCACAGGGGTTGGGGGTAGTGGGGGGGTAGATTGCTTCCTGGGCCAGAATGTTAAGCTGTGTGTTTGTGGGGACTTCATGCATGCGTGCCCACCTCCCCCACCCTGCCTGTTATACCCGATCTGTCATCAGGAAATACTGCGTTTAGCCCAAACCCTGGATTACGTGCTGAGATACTAATGCATCGCAGGGAGCCATAGGACCTCAATACAATAGCATTTGTTGTTTGTCAGCGAAATGGGCATCGGAGGGCTCTGCATATCTGTTACCTGGAAAACAGGGAGCACATTTCCTAACACCTGCCCCAGGTAAATGCGCACGAAGGTCACAGCCTTATAGTAACATTCAGACAAATGTCACGGCGCAGGGTCCCGCTGCTCAGTCCTGCTTGTGTCGAGGTGCATGTTCCGCAAGGTCGTAGCCAGTTGCACCTGTCTGAGTATTTATGGGCCTGTCATTCTTGTCCAAAGACCAATGAAAGCTGCACTTTAAGAACGGCATTTTATTTGCTAATTTTTAACTGTCAGAGTGCCGCTGGCGGCAATAAGGCGTGACAGGCTGCAGAGTGGATCGCACTCGGGGCAGGTTTGGGTTACAGCAGGAATGCATAACCCGCAGGTCTGGTCCTGCCCTCATCCGAAGCCTCCCAATCTATACAGGCTGCAATCACCACTTACAGACGATATTTCTACCGTACCTTTTTCCTAATGTCAAGAGCAATGCATAAGTCTTAGAGAATATTTGAAAGCTCACCCTGAAATATTTTAAATGCATAATAGAAGCATCCAAGAAGTCTGTCTGCCACTTCAGCGCTTGAGCGATTTTCCATGCTTACATTTGCCGTGCCTCTAGAGACAGGCTACAGGGGACAGTTGTTACCTGTTATGCTCCACAGCAGACAAGTGGAGCGAGAGTTTGATTACATGGTGGCAACTGCAGGCAGGCGTGTGGTTTGCAAATGTCAGGAGGCTGTCAGCGATGGAAGACAGACGATTGGGGACACGACGCTGAATGTGTATACCCGCATGCCTCACCAGCCGCTGCAGGAACTCTGGGAGGGATCCTGTAGCGATCAGCCAAAGGCTTGTCTGTGTGGGGTGGGGCTCAGGGCATTATATCAGTGCCCAGAAGGTTGCTGGTTCAAATCCCCTGGCTGGTAAGAGTGAGCCCACCGTTTGGTCTCTGAACAAGATCCTCCACCAGGGGTGTAGTTGGAGATAGGGGGACTTCTGGCAGACTATTCAAGATTTTAGGCATTTATATTGGGGGGGGGGGGGGGGGGGGCCTAAACCCCCAAATGATTCCAATACACGCA